>JAFBJZ010000608.1:600000-959950 GCA_016785225.1 Psettodes erumei
TTGACATGTTAAAAATGAAGTGTAGAGCATGGTAAGTGGTGTAGAAAAATGTCTGCACATCTTTCTCATGCTCTCAACAGTCAAGCAGTTTACACCGAGATGGCTCTTGTTCTGTATAAAATAATCCATATGGCTGCTCCTCCGGATCGGGGATCCCATGCCGTTACCGGCCCCATACATTAGGCTTTTTATGGGCCTTGCATGGGGAATGATGAAACCGAATCAGGTCATGCCACTTGATAGACATTCTCCCCAGCTATCATTTGCACACACAATCCTTTTAAAGTACAGAGCGGGGCGGTGCCCCCCTCCTCACAGCCGCGTAGCAGCTTCCCCAGAAGCTGTCATCATATTGTTCTCTTAAATATTTAACTTCCTCAAGAGATTGAGATGTAATATAAGAAATTATCCCTGTAATGCCCACTGACTGCTACAAACAGATGTGAAATTTCAGGGTCGACAGAGACTGTAATCAGCCCCCCTATGGCCAAGCTATCATGTTCTTCACTGGGGTCAGACACACAGTCTCCCTTTTCATATTACCCCTCAGATTTGTCTGTAAGGTAGTGTTATATGGGCTGTGGAGAATTATTAGGCCCTGGACACATCATTTTATTTGAAACCAACAAATTGCCATACAAAGCACCTCTTAAAGTTGCATGTACTTCTCTACATCATCAGGAAGAAGTTTGCAAGATATGGCATCGTCAATACCTGCACTCAGCAGTTTAAAAGTCAGAGAGGGGATGGGGTGGGGGTGGGTGTTGCAAGTGTTGTTGTAGTTGCTTATTTATCAGTTGAGATCTTGCTTAATAGCTAATGGGAGTTAAGCTTCTCACTTTGCAGACTGCAACACTATCCAACAGTGATACATCACTCCAGCTCATGTCACTCACTGGCTAACGTGGACAAGCCTCCAGGTCCCAAGCTGCAGACAATCTCTCTTCCTCTCTTTCCGGTTGTACTATCTTTGCTGTCCTCAGCTGAAAGTAATCCAAAAGCCATCCCTGCTCTCTCTAGCTGCCATCCGATGACTTGCTGGTGTATCTAGTCCCATAAAGAGAAAGGATTAAAATAATCCAGTTCTGAAACAGCGGCTCCTTCAATTATGAGCCAACCTCACCTTTGGAGGGATGACCCTTTGGGGCTGAAACCCATCATTATGGGTTTAGCCCACTAGGCATGTGTGGGGACCAGGGGCCACCCTTATGCCGAGGTATTCGGCAAGGCCCGGTCCTGCAGCCCTGGAGGCAGGGGCCCTCGAGCAGGTAGCGCAGAGACATGGTGGCCTGACTGATATTCATGTGGACCGGGTAAATGTGCCCTTCAGGCACAGGGCACTGGAGCATTACATTTCTGAGAACTGACAGGGTGACTTGGAAACAAGTGGATGTGCCAGACACACGTGTTGTTTGCTTGCATGCAGGCTTGGGGGTTTTAAGTCGTTAACAGTGGTGGATTGCTAGTAAAGGTACTGCAGTGTAGAGGTTCACAGTTACAAGTGACAAAATTCTGTACTAGTAAATGAACAAAAAATCCAAAAGTAAAAGTATTCATTATGCAAAAGTGACCTATTTGTAATGTGTAGGCATCACTATTTTTGCAGCTGGTATTTTAAAATATTTGCATTACAGTACTGCAGACTATTTTAATTTATAATAATAAATAATCATTTTTAGTTGATTAGGAATCAGGAAAGTAATTAGTAACTAAAGCAACTTCAAAAAACATATACATTATTTACTCTCCAAAATAGATTTTCTTTTACATATAATGTCGAATTAATGCATCCTGACAATTCCACACTGAGTGAGAGAAGTTACAAACCGGTCCGAGGGATCAAGGAATGACAGTAATAAGAACTAAAAGGCCTCCGAACGTGCTTTACACTCTGTTCACTGGACGTGATGAGGATTTCCAACAGGAAACTTGTTAGCTACTGTGAGAACCTGCTCCTGTATGACAAAAATCCTCTTTGTCTCGTTCCGTGGCCCTGCTCCACAGATAATGGAGCAAAATGTGGCCTGAGGGAGATAATTTGTTCCCAGATCTTCAGATCGCAATATTTTCATTTGAGCCCAGGAGGGGATCTCCTGAATTGCCAGCTTCCATTGTGTTCCAACAAGGGGCACGAATGTCTTGTCAATTAATTTTTCTTTTATTCCAGACCACAGAGCGCCTGAGTGAATTCAATTACCAACCAATTAAGAGGTGTTTCCTTTTATTTACAGGCTTTGATTCCGTGCGTATCCATATTGTTTGGAAATAAGACAAGAGCGGGGTGTTAAATCACTTGAACATTTCCTCTGCATGGGCTGTTTAATATTTTCTCCCCAGCAGCATGGTTCCTGCTGTGTCCCCTGGGTCACAAGCACAACAAGAGCACATTTCATGTCGTTGGACTCTCTCAGCAATTGTTCTGTGGATGCTCTTCCACGGTGGTTCCCAATAAAAAAGGGGAGGAAAAAACAAAAAAACAAATCCCATTAACAGGATCCACACACGAAAGAGCCAGCATTTTGCGTGACAAGACTTTGGGAACAGATGGAGACAGGTGGAATATTCTGCAAACAGGTTCACATCAAACAGGCCCAGTCTGAGTCTGAATCCAGGCCAGACAAAAAGCTGAACTTCTGAACCTTGTGGAAATAAGTTAAAGGTCTGATTGCCTGTTGAAACGGGGCTATTGGAAGTGACAAGCGGAAAATGTCTCTGTCTTACACACTTTACTGCCTACAGCCACTTGACTTCAGATTTCCTGATAGTCTCTGAAGCATTTTCATACTGGTTAATTTCTTCACTTTCTTAGAATACCAGCAACGTTTGAGGAATTAATCTGAATATTTCTACTGGCTGTGAAGAGAGACCAAAAACACAGCGGGGTCTCCAAAATATTTTAATCAGAAAATGTACAAAAAGGCAGGCTGTTCTACAATCTGAAACTTGATTTTCACATCAGGATTGCTTTGTCCTGAATCTAGATTTGCACTTTAGGAACAAAACAATAAACACAAGGTTCATTAAGTAGCACACAGCAGAATAAAGTTGATAAAACCATTAAACCACTATTAAGTACATTGTGCAAATGTCAATAGGAGTATTTAAGTGGTTTCAGTAAGAAAAACAATTAAAGGCCTGACATTACTTTTATAACCAAGACCCAGATGGGAGATAAATAAAGTGTAAATCAATTGAAATATAATTATCCTCATGTCTTTCAGTTTCTCTGACTTGTCAACACATGTAGATAAGGAGGAAAATAACACATCAGCCATGACGATGGAATTAAAATAAATGACTTTTATTCAAACATCGACATGGAGTTTAAATAAAACACAAAACACACTTGAGTCTAAAATACATGTCACATCGTGTCTTCTTATGAAAATAATTTCTGTACATATTTGTCTTCTTTTGTAAGACAGGGAGTCGGCCCAACAGAGCAGCTACAATTATAGGTATATTAAAAGTAAGTAAGTAAAATAGGCATCCATCAGTTTAAGGACACATCTTTGTAGGAAGATGTGTGAAATGTTTTTTGTTCTTTTTTTCATTTATTCTTTTTTTTGTTTGAAAGAAACATATTTGTTGTGCTATTCTAATAGCCTACACTGAAATATATTATTCCTAGTTTGGAAGGGTTATCGTGAATAATTCCAGTTTAATCCCAGTGGTAGTGTTACAATGGAGCCAACCAACCCAGTAAATGAGTCATAAGTAATAACAGTATAGGCTACATGTGAAATTTTTAGGCTAACGGTGATAAATTAATTGTCTGGGTGTGCAGACCGTCTACACCTCGGTTCCTTCCCGGCTGTATATGAGGTTATTAACACTAAAATGGTTGGAGAGGCTCTGTACTGATGTGTAGTAGTTGATTCTGTTGTTGTCAGAGTTCAGAGGAGAGATTAAAGTGGGCGAGTAGGAGCCCAGTCCGGACATGCCCTCTCTGGTCTGAGACAATCCCCCGAGGTGCCCGGACCCGTAGTCCCGCTCCCCGCCCCGGGAGCCCTCGTTGCCGCCGCTGCCCGCCAGCAGTGAGTTCACGCTGGACACGAAGCTGCCGAAACACGGGCTGTGCTCCGCGGAGGGAGACGGCGACGACTTGGACTCCGTGGAGGCCGGGGATCCGTGCAGGCTGGGCGGGGAGGAGCTCAGGAGGCTGGCGGTGTCGGAGAGCTTGTGCGGGCCGTCGTCCGACTTGACGGGCAGAGAGGTGCTGTCAGCTCCGCTAATGTCAGCCCTCCGTTTTCTCTTCCGTCTGAAGTTGCCGTTGTCGAACATCTTCTCGCAGTTGGGATCCAGCGTCCAGTAGTTTCCTTTACCTGGACGAGGACAAAACCCAAGGGTTAAAACGGGTGACAAGCCTGCAACTTCATTTTTGACCTGCACACGATTTAATTATTAATCTGCTTTTTCCATTTTTAAAATCTAATTTCCCCTAACAGGTAATTAGACTGACAACGAGCTGGAAACTATTTAAAAAGCAGTAGCAGCGTCAATACAGTGGAACGTGATTCATGGGAGTTTTTAAGGAGTTTTTTTTAATCCCCACACAAAAATGTAATTTTGCCAAAGTGATCCAAAGACTCACCGGGGTCATCCTCGTCCCGAGCCACTTTCTTGAAGCAGTCGTTCAGTGACAAGTTGTGTCGGATTGAATTCTGCCACCCAGCTTTGCTCTTCTTGTAGAAAGGAAAGTTGTCAGCCACATACTGATAGATCTGACTCAGAGTCAGCTTTTTGTCCTGCGCGTTCTGTATGGCCATGGCTATCAGCGCTGAGTAGGAGTAAGGTGGTCTGACCATCTTGAAGAGCTCCTGCTGGCTGGATATGGACAGCCACCCCAGGTCCGCTCCGCCAAACCCGGTGGGAGGTGGCAAGAACTGCCTCTGGTTCGACCCGTATCCAGACTGAATGTAGGACGTGCCGTTGTTCCCGGGAAGATAAGGAGAGGAGTTGATGCCGGGTCCGTTCAGCCACAGGTACGGGTTCGTGGACGGGGACGTGTACTCTCCGAGGCCGTAGCTGGAGGGGTGCGTCGGCGGCCTCTGGGGGTGGTGGTGGTGGAGGTTCTGCTGGTACACGCCGTAGTTGTCGCAGTACACGGCCATGTCCAGGAGCTCCTGCGCGCTGTGGTGCTGAATTGGGCTGGTCTGCTGGTTCGGGGGTTGGTGTCCAAAAGCGTTCATAATCCGCACTAGCCAGATTCCCCAAAACCTAATTTCGTGTCTGTCTCTCCCTCAGGACTGATCTCATCCTCAGAGGGAGGAGTATTTATGCGCAGCGCCCGGAGCCTCTCCAGGTAGCCCATTGAAGAAAAGTTTAAGGATGGTCACACCTCTCTTTTCTGTCCCGCAGCAGCCCATTTGTATTGACCCAGGCTCCGTATCAGGAAGCATCGATACCGCTTTTAACCGCAGTACTGAGCTTCAGGTTGAGCTTCAGGTATATTCACGTTAAGAGACGTTAGTGTCTTATAACCCGTGCGTAATTATGCACCGGCTCATATCTTTACTATGGTGAAATCCTTATTTTCAGGATTCAAGAATTGAAACAAACACAAAAGACCAAGTGCAAAGTTGAGTTATGAGAAGATTTTATTTCATTAATGTGATAAATTACTGGAGGACACCAGAATGCATTTTGTCCTGATCGTTGATCATTTCCAAATATATATTTTAGATCACTAGTATTATTATTAGGGTTTGATGTGTGTTCTCTGTTTCTGAGAACAAACGTGATCGATACTCACACGGTCCAACTTAAACTCGAGTTATAACAGAACCACACTTTTTTTGTTTTTACGCAAACTTAAATGCCTGTCCACAGCAGATCACTACCAACACACAACATAATGTCTGATGGCTTTCATCAGCATTCTGATAAACAGTAAATAAGAATTGTCGTCTTGATAAATAGCATTAATTACAATTAACACATGCACACGCGCTGATTGTCACTGTGCCTGAACCTGCTGAACTTTCTGCGGGACAGTGTCAAACCCAAACAACCAGGGACCCGGGCGTGTTTGTAAAGAGCCACCTTCCCCTAAAAGATATTCGTTTGCAATAAACACTTAACAAGTGCCGTGGGTTTAGTGTCAACAAGTGACTCGGGGATAAAAAACATAACCCCCAGCAGAGAAGCATCTGCCCCCAGAGCCTTTATGATTTTGCAGCTTAGAATCATCAGGATTTATCCTACTTCAACTTTTGAATTATTGAAATAACCTGCGATTTTAACAGCCTGACTGAAACTGGGGATAACACGATAAAATCAGATTAGTGTAAAGTGAAGAAACAGTTGAGACAATTTTCTTCTGCCGCTGCTTCAACTTTTAAGGCGAATAAACGCCAGGCCAATGCGATTGTATTTCATTCCAATGGGGAGTCCCGAGGGCCACTGAAAGGGGATTTAACACCTAAAAACTGCTTTAACAGACTTGCACTATTTTAACTTTATTTTATCTGCTGGGCTCTGGTGCCGACCTCTGGCCGGTGAATGGTCGGAGTTTCGAATGAGAGGAAGGTGGGAAAGACGATAACAGTCCACCGATACTGTAAGACGCCGCGTAACGTTGGTTGTAAGTTCTTTCAGTTTTAACTTGCAAAGCCACAAACCTATAATTTCATCATATTCCACAGAGACTTCTTCTTCTGCGCAACATAGCGGCGATTTATACTCCTGAAATTTTGTCTCCCACGGTATCATGTTATTATATCAGGTCTGTGACTTATTACTGCATGGCTCCATGTGATAAATCACTGTTGAAATCCGCTACTGTTTTAAAGTGCACGCGTTAACTTTGGACTCAGGAAGTTTATAATGACAAACTAAACATGTACATTTAAAAATAATAATGTAATCACAAGTCGCCTCCGCGTTCAGGTCTGCTGTGCCCCCCTGTGAGGACTGGGCTCTGCTGGACTCCTGCACTAATCGCCGGTACATTCCTCCTCTCCATGACCTTGATGTAATTGTTTGGCTCCGAGGTGTTGTCCCGGCCACAGGCCGTACAGCAGCGGCGAGCAGTGGACTCCGTGGGAGGGGAGTGGCATTTAACCCCCAGATGAAAACAACACAACCTGTTGGGTGTCTAACACCCAGTGCAGCTAATTACTGCTGACTGGACATCTGAATCGGAAAAAGTTGAAGCAAAGATGGCAATGATCCTCCTCACCCTGAGACTTAAACATCTAAGGGGGAGTTTGGCATTGTTAAGGCAACATGATCTCTTATAGCTTTCAAATTTAACAAACTATTTATTTATGTCGGCAAATAATTATGCAATCGTTGGTATTATAACGGGCATGGCCATTCTATCACTGTTAGTTCTTTTACATTAGAAATAAAAAAGACACCAGAGTTCAGGATTATTGTTGTGCTCAATCAGCCATCGATCACAGTTTTCACTATTTTTTCCTCACTAAATCACACATTAATTTCAGAGATGTCAAATGCGGAACAACCTGGCAACATCAAGCCCCCATGCCATTGTAAAGTAATAACTCAAACATGCTGAGTGTGTGTGGGAGGGAGGGGGTGTCTATTGTTACTCTGCCATGTCTGTCTTCATCCCCTGTTTCCTCCAGCTTTTCGAGGTCATGGGAGCTTTTCTTTAGGAGATCAAGTCAATCAGGACGAGGTCAGAGAGGCAGGGCAGAGCCACCGCAGGCCCCTTCAGACTTGGAGCAGAGGGGGAATAAAACACTGCTGCAGGTGATAGGGCAATCACCCATACTGCTACTTCTTCATTCAGTATACATTGGTGCATTTTACTGCTGGGACTGGAGTTAAATACCTGCTGGAATCAGCAAAGGCCCTCAGGGTTAATAAGGTTTGTTGGTCTGCGAGCAGCCTTGGCTTTAACCACGAGGCCCTATGAGTTAGACATCTGCAATCCTGTTATTTGCTTTGAAGTAATTAACAGACTATTCAATGCATTTAAGGCCAATAAAATCATGAAAGGCCCAGTTAAAGTCATTAATTTTGACTGGGTAAACAAAATCATCCCTTTGTGTAGCCAGGGGCTACTGGCTACGTGGTCGCCCTCTCTCTCTCTCTCTCTCTCTCTCTTTCTCTCTCAGCATCTCCCCCTAGTGGAGGAACAGCCAAACAGAGGACAGTCTGGAGAATGACTTGATGTGCTGCCCAGATGCAGAGTGGCATGGGAAAATAAAAGCTGGTCCTGCTGAACCCACTGCACAGTGTTGATCCCTCAGCAGCTCTGGCTGTGGGCAGGAGATTAAAGACACTTGAAGTGAAGTGATGCAATCTGAAACTTGGCGGTCTGACTGTGACTGCCTGGCTTCAGCGCATCCTTCATTTCTTCTGCACTCTGCTGTCTTTATTCTTCAAGATGGTAAAAACATATGTACGACAAGAAACATCTATAGGAGGATCTCGAGCTGTATTTTTTACTGTTTCTCAACCCACTTCACGAGGTTAAAGGGGTGAATAATCTGTACTTTATGAGACCAGTCCTGTCCTTGCTTTTCTTATTAAACATTCCAACTTAGTTTTGACAACTTATATGGATGCTACAATAATGTACTGCATAAAAAATAGAAGGAGTTTAAGTTTGATTTGAATTCATTCAGGTAAGAGGCCTCAATTCAAATTCCAAAAATCGTGAGCACATCAAAACTTCACGGTATTTGTCCACCTGTGAGGACCTGGGGGTGGTGGTCTGTTTCTTGGTAATTAGACGTTCCTCTCTGTGTCGTCCCGTCTGACCAATTACTGTTTGGCCCTGACGGTTCATCTCCAAGAGTTAAAGAGGTTGCCCTGCAGACAGCGTGCTGACCGGGGGAGAAATACAACCAGGCCGGCCTTCTGCTTCACTGCTGCTGGCTGCATTAGCTTAATTCTCTCCTCTGCTGGGCAGATTTACACCTCTGCTCCTGATTACATCCTTGGAGAGATCAGATGCTACTGGTCTGTTAAGAGCCAAAATCACACTGTGCTGGGCTCACCGTCAGCTGCAGAGAGGTTAAATATACTCCTGTCCGCTTCTTCCCAGAGCGATCTTTAAATCGAGGGACTTGGCATAGGGTAGAGTCATGAAATTAGATTTTTTTTTTTAAAGCACAGATATTTCAGCTCTGAAATTCCATCACCCATTAAACCACTGCTGCTCGAATTTGTTGCTGCAAAGGCACCATGGACATGATTTGATATAGTAATGTGCTGGCTGTATCAAGACAATATGACCTGAAAATTATATATGCACTCAAGCCAAAGGTTTATGTCACTTTGGTGATCACTCATCAAGGCAGAGCGATGCGGCAGGCAGGACGCACTCCTGGTGTTACCCAGATGAGGGCAGCATTGCTTCAGACACGACAGCTTCAGTTTTACTCAATAAAACACACATCCATCAACCGCTTTGTGCAGCTTTCCGGGAGGCAAAATATATCAACATCCAGAATCTGATCAGTCTATTGATTTTAATCACACTGAATTTAAGAAATACAGAGGCTTCAGAATTTAGAGAGCGAAAGTGATGGAAAAAAAGATCCACTGTTTGGAAGGTGACTGACTGAATGCTCAGTCTTTCTCTTCACATCCTTTGCAGTTCCTCAATAGTAATCTCACTGCTACTCTTGCTGCTTCAGAATTAGGTTTAATACAGGATTAATAAGCATATTCTGCTTTGAAAAGGTCAGTGTGTTGCCATTGTATTATTATGTCAGATTCAAGCATTGGCGTGTATGATAATTAATCACAATTTGCCATTTAATGGCCAGTCCTCAACTAGGCAGAGTCCTGGTTACTAAACTGTCATCATATTTGCAGGGACCACTGAAAAATATCAATCTATTTGAAATTTCAGGGAAAACACTCCTGAACCAGCTAAAAAAATCTTGGAGATGAGATCAAAAGACCAATTTAAAAAGATTTAATTAGCCCAAATCAAATCATTACTCTGCTATTGGGACAGTGTGCTGGTGGCACTTTTGAGATTTTTCCATGTGAAGATGAAAGTGGCTGGGAACTCTGCTTCCTCATGAAACTGGTTCTCCACCCCCGATCTCGAGGTATGTTTCCTAGCAACACGTCTCACCGACTGCCTGGGAAAACCCAGTGCTTCATAATCGCCTCAGCTAATATAGATCACCACCACTTGGCTCCCTCTCTCAAACCAAGATAATAAGCCTGTGTACAGAATGTACATCTTGTATTTAGCGCAGAATGCAGCACAAAACAACATCCACAGGAACAGGCTGAGGTTTGAATGCCAGCACAGGAGAACCCTGAGCGTTCCAGCCCAGTGTGGACCAGGCTCCTGTGACAGCCGCTCGTGATAAGAGAGTGATGGACTGTCTGTCTGGAGTGTGTGAAGTTGGAGGCAGTACAGAAAAACAGCGTTAAAGTGTTTAATCAGAGGCTTGGCTCGCAGCTACCAGTGCAGGTGTTTACTACAGAGTCTGCCCACAGATTAGAGACATGCTCGAACGGTGGTTTGACATCCGCAAAATCTCACACTTCAACCAGTGTAAAGATGAGCGAAACTTAACCGACAGTAACTCACAATCTGTTTTTATCAGAAGTTACAACAACCACTTATTTTCCTGATCAGTTATGCTGATGATTAGTTGCTTATTGATCAGATCATAATTTAGGGTATGAAATATCGTCACAATCTCCCAAAGCTGGAGTCAACGTACTGTATGTGAACTGCATGAAAAAAAAACGGTCAAAATTGTTGGCAGCAAAATTTCTGTTGATCAACTGATTAATGAAATTGATTAATCAACCAATCACCTCCCTAATTTAGATTTAGACGAGACTAAAACTGGACGCTCGCAGTGATTTCACATGCTGAGCACAGTGGAAAATCTTCCACAGCATCACGTCCTCGACGACTCGACATCTACTCTGTCTTCAGGCTTCAGTAAACAGCAGAGCCCGGTATCGAGGTGATTTGTCGACTTTACTCTACGACAAATGTTTGGTTTCATACTTCTGGAGCAAAGGAGCAAAAAATAACCGAGCCTTTTTTCTCTGAGCGACTGGTGTTTGCTCTGTCATCCAACACAATTCACTCAGTGAGTTTACCGAACCACTCGGTGACAACTCTGCTGAGATAGACAGGGGCCTCATGGTTTCCTGCATGACACCATTTGTGACAGCTACACACAACACTCCACTGTCATGTTGACATCTACTGACTGCTGCTGATGCTACATGTTTGTTTACAGGGAGCTACAGCCGGCAGCTGTACGTTTAGATGGAAATGTAAATGAAAAACTTTTTTTCCCCATTTCCATCCGGGCTGACATTTTGAAAAGCAATCACCACGTTACCTTTGCGATTTACTTTATGGCATTTTCTTCTTTATTAGATAGCCAATCTTGTTGATTTTGGTCATCCCCTGACTTTTCCTCTAGTGTCACCAGCTAGTTGTGGTTTCGAGCAAAATGTCTCAACAACTTTTGGATGGAATGCCATTTGAGTTGGCATGACTTGGGTTTGCTGCTAAATAGTTGGAGAATACTGCTACCAATGTGGTAGATTCTCAGTCTCATCTGAAAATGTTTACTGCCATGGTATTAAGCAAATAACCCGAGCAAAAAAAGAAAAACCTGTGCATCAGAACATCAAACTTAACTCTGGTAACATCATGTATTCTTTGAGCATCTGCCATATTGACAGTATAATAGCAGCCACTAACCATGTCCATTACTGTGTATTTGTAGCGAGTCTCCATTTGGGGGAAAGAAAAAAGTCATAAAACCCCCCACAGACAGTTGTGATTGGATATATGCACGTCTGTTGATTTATGGAAATATTGTCCTCTTTCATTTTGCCAAGGAGACATTTGAAGAGCAGCATGCACATTTGCAGCCTCCCAGCAAATGAAAGTGTGTCAAGAGGGAGGGAAAATAATACACATTATTCCAGGCTGAAGTGACAAATGCGATGGGGATAGAGTGCGTTGTAAATACATTTCTCCTGGAGAGAAGGAGCTAGCTCACAGAGACCCCCCCTGCTCTCTCACACACACACACACGCACGCACGCACACACACACACACACACACACACACACACACACACACACACACACACAAAGCCCCTGGAAATCCTCTCAATTAAGCGATGCATTTCCCTATGCTTTGAGGAGAGAGAGCGTAAAGCATAATGCCGGAGCACAAATCACTGAGAGCCTATTGAAATAGCTGCCAGTTAACTATGTAATATTACCCCTGCTGAAATGCTTCACCCTTTATCCCTTTTCAATTGCAAGGCTAGATATTGAGTATACACTGGGTATTCTTGATAAGTGAATTATGCCACTGATGAAACTTTTTATTCCCATCTCACAGTTTGGAGAGAACCTATCATTGCAGCACAATAAGGAGGTTACTGTGACTATTAAGAAAAAAATGTACCGAACCCCCATGGACTTCTCAGAGTTCTATTGTTTCACAACTTTAACTTTAAAGAAGTGTGGATGTAATGAAAGCTTCGATAGTCATCAACCTCAAACTTCCAAACGGCAGCTTGAAAACAAATCTGTAAAATCAATCTAAATTAAGTGCAAATATAAATTAGCAAGTAATTGATGGCAAGTCCATATTTTTGGCAGCAATCGCAGCCTTGAGTCTGTGTAGACAGAAATGTATCAGCTTTGTGTATCTGGATTGTGCAATTTTCCTCTAATCATTCTTGGCAAAAGTGACAAAACACTAAATTACACAAGCGCATAAATAAACAGCAATGTTGTACCATGATATAGTAGATTTTATTACTTTAGTCTATTTATATATGTTAATGTACATTTTCTGAACATTTTACTGTTTATCCCTGCGACTCTGCTGCTTCATGGAAAAGAGCAACATAAAGCAAGTTTACTGTTGCCACAAATATGTTGGAATGAGGTGAGGACTGTTTCTCTGAAGCCATTCCCATATACCTTTGCCTTTATATTTGGGGTTGTTGTCTGGCTGAAAAATAAATCTTCAAAATCACACTTGGCTTGTGGATTGCAGGAGTCTTTCCTCCAAAAAGTCTATGTATTCTGCTGTATTTATGTTCCCTGTACCTTCACAAGCCTTCCAGGCTGCAAAGAAACTCTTTTTTAGTGGCTTCTCTCTCTGCCTCTCTTCCTTGAAGCTGCTCTTGGTGAATCACAGGGGTGACGTTTTTTGTATCCAGTTTCACCCGATGTAACCGTAGAACCTTGCAGGCACTTGAGAGGATCCACAAGCCTTCTGCAGGCAGATTTACAGCTGTGCTTTCTTATTATGATTAACCAATCATAATAAGTCTGACTGATATTCAGTGCCTTGAAAATGTTCTTGTACCACCTAGTTTGTTGTTTTGTGTTAATGATGTAGACAGATGACAAATTAAAAGGTAAAATCAACACAAAATGAGTTGCTTGTTACACCTTAACAACGTACAATGGTCTTGAATCAACTAATTATGCGACTTCAAAAAACAACTGGCTGCACTGGTGATGAGTGCAGGTGTGTCAGAGTAATGGGGGTGTGACCATTTACTGTGAAAGTCTTTTCCATTTGATCGGCCAAGGTCAATATTTTCTATATCTGCAGAATAAAGAGAATGGACACTCTAAATCATCAACATATAAAGTGTTATTGCGTGCTTGTTAACTGCCCTAATGTTGTTTTGCAGCTCAGTATATTTAGGCTTGCACTCATTGATTGGCAATTAGGAATGCTTGTTAAGCTAGTGGCCGTTAATGGGCCTTCATTTTTCTCATGTGGCAGCTGATGCATGGGCCTCGCTTTTTACATGGATTCAACTGAAACAACAAATTTGTGCAGTTTGCAGTTCAACTTACCGCATGGTGGTTCCATCGGGCATTAGCACCGGGCAGAAGCTTTAATGTGCACCATCGTGTTTTTGATATTGTAAGCAGAGTTTGATACTGCACTGCAGCAAGGGTAATGGTCCTTGGAGAGTCAGGTACTCAGAGGAACTGGAAAAGAGAACGAGGAAAAACCATGAGAGAGAAAATTACACTGGTATGATAGTAAAACTTGCATTTTTATTGAATATTACCTACTCCATTTCTTTCTCTGTTTGGAGAGCAATTCATCATCTTGACAGATGCTACATGGTCAAAGCCAGGTCATAAACTGCACATGCCATAGTAGCATGTATGCAACAGTGATGGGGTTCTCCCCAGGATTAAAGGGATTTCACTGTTTAACTATACACACATACAAGGAGAGAGGAAAGGAAAAGGAACAGACTGCAGACCAGCTTACAATCAATACAATAATGATTTTTCAAAGCCTTAGTACCTTTATGATTAGTTTTAATCCATGAGAGCACTGGTTCTCAGGGAATTATATACAAAAGTCAAAATGTTTGCTTATTTTCTTTATAATGTTTATTGACGAAAGAGCATTAAATTTCTTTTTTTTCCACAGGGTGAACTACCTACATATTAATGAGACATTTTATTGTTTATCCACAGTTTATTGCTTTGTAATCCCCCAACCTTTTTGAGATGTTCAAAGAGAAGAAACAGCAGATGCTACAGTTGGAGCATTTCTCACTCACCCAGTGTCAGCAGAATGGAGGAGCAGAGGAGCGCCAGCATCGAGGGGGCAAAAGCACCGAAAAAGCTCCCGCAGGCTGGTTTTTACGGCACAGGCAACAGGGCCTGGAAATACATTTGCTTACCGTGCAGGGTAGAGTTAAACTACAGAATGAAATTTCTGAGGAGATAGCTGGCTTCTGCAAAAGCTGAAGCTGAGCTGCACTGTTGCCCTGAATCCCTATCAAGAAGCAGTTGAAGTTGTATGAAGAGAAGGTGGCTAATCAGCTGATCTGAATCAATTGTGCCTGCACTCAACGGTTGTCATGGTGATTGACAGGTCACAGCTCTAACAGAGGGAGAAAGGCAGAGCACAACACCTAAAAAAGAATGCACTGACTCAAAAACTGTAGCTGAGTGTCAGCAGACTTGGTCAAAGACATACAGGTGTCATTCGTGTAGATAAGATGAAAAATGATTGAGATACGTCAGTTTAAAAAGTCCCCACATTTGTGGGTTTGCCGAGGAGAGAGCTCGTCCCGTTAACAGTAGAGACCTCCTGTTGCTTAAGGTGTGTCTTTTCAAAAAACGTGAATCTTATCCCTTCAGGAGTCACCATGTGTGATCCGGCACAAAATTCTCTTCGGTTCCATGTATAAGTTGTGGGTGAGAAATGAAGTGCAAACACTTCTGTGAAAAGAAGAACAGCTGAAGTGAGTGAGGAGTGGAAGTGACGTCGCTCCAACACACACCCATCATGAACACAAAGACTGTCAGAAAAAAGCATCCAACTTAAACTGATATGAAAAAGATGAATACATCGGTAATAGTTGAAAGTCTTTTGAACCGTTGAATCACATTTCTAGCTGAAAGTATGCCAACATAGTTGAATGAGGATGAGGATGATGTGTTAGAGGTTTTGAGCATTCACTCAACTCATTTCCAAAGAGAAGAAATTCAGTCAAAACGTTGACTATTTCACAAAGTGTGAAATATATTGCAGTAATTGATCTGATGGTGTTTTATAGCAGCTTTGAGCCACTGGAGTACAAATCACATGTGGAGGCTGCTAATCATAGACTACGGAAATGAATGAAATACATAGCAAGTATTGCCTTACTATGAGAGAGAAGACAACTAATGCAGCTGTGCAGTGAATCTATAAATCTAAAACACCATATTTAGTATCGAGAAACATTATAATTAAAGACTGTACTTCCTAAAAGCTGTACGCCTCATGTGCTGTACACACCAAAACGATTGCTGTCACTAAACTTTACGTCAGTCAAGTTATTCTGCCCGACACCCAGAGTAATGCAAACATTACTAAACTAATTAAAGAGTGATTCAGTTTAAAGCTGCGGCACAACAGATAATTATACACTGACTTAATGGTTCAAACTTCAATCATTAATTTGGAGTCAAAATACATTAAACCCATAAAGCATAGAGAGCTGTGTCGGACTGTGTGTCCTGGATGGGTGTCCCATGACACCCAATCTATAATTTTCAAATAACAAAATAAAAAAACAAACAAAACATAAACAAATGATTAACTTATTCTCAAGGTGTGTTATGCTGCAGCAATCCGAGGAGAGCAGTTTTTAATACAGGGCTTAAAGCCTGACCTTCAGCAGTTTCTATTAAAGACCAATTTAAACTTAAGCAGGACAAAGCTGGCACGTGTGCTTTGTCAGCTCATCCAGGCTGCACACGTCTCAGATTCACACATTCAGCTTCGCAAAGGAGAATTGATCGCTTGGTGAACGGAAACATCATGTAAATGAGACCGCATTAGCCTGCATAGAAGTCATTCCGTGGTGTAACACGCACCGGTATAAAAACTTGTGTTGATAATGAAGTGGCTGTTGTGACAGCTGTCAATCAAGCAGGCAGGAAGCCTGGGCCCTCTGTGTTCAGTAGAAGTGAAGAGACACGCACAGATTGCCTGTTTGTTTTGGATCGCATCTATTTCCAGCATCTCTTGCTGTAGACAACAGAATGAGGAAAGCATCATTTTTCTACATTTTTAAAAATACATACATTTTAAAGTTTATTCAGAAGTCATGTCAGTAGTGAATTGGGAACAGTCAATATGGAAATCCAAGGTTACAGCAATCTAGGACAAGGTCTGAACAATGATAATGTGATAGGAGTTAGTTGTATGTGCACTCCAAAATTTAACCAATAAAATCCGTGATAGGTTCTCACATACCAACTCGGTCAAGTCCCTGTCAATTCAAAACCTACCGGCCCTTTTTTTTTTGTTTCATGTAAATGCCACTTAATCTAATGATACGTTAATACAAAAACAGTCACGATCAAATCACATACAAAATACCTGAAATAAAATCAAATCATATATACAAACCTCTGTACATAGTGGGAATATGAATAAAAAGAGATAGGAATTATACTTTAATGAGCTATGTGCTCTCATATACTCGAGAGTGGGTCAGTATTGAAAGCTGTCGGTCCAAGCTTATCTGTCTGAACACAATCTCATGTCATGATAAAGTCTCGAAGTGGCATGTGTCGGTCGTAGACAGCATCTACAAATTCAGTGACTACTCATCCGTGCAACGTGCTCCCTGTTGCAGACTGCATTGTCGTCAAACTGAAGGCGAAAGAAGAAAAAAAAAAAAAGATGACGATAAGAGGGGGCGGGCTGCGGTGAGGTATTCATCTTGTCAAGCTGGGACAGGGAGGAATGTGTGGGTAAAAAAAACAGTTTTTTCAGAGGTGGGGTGGGTGGGTGGGGTACTCTTGATGGTGTTTTTGTTGTGTTGTCAGTGTGTTGTTTGGTCCTACTGTCAGCGTCTTTGTTCACTGTACAATTCCTGAATCGATGGAGGCCTGTTTCCTGGTGGTCTTGGGAGGAGGTGGAGGAGGAGTCTTGCTAGGCAAAGGAGGTGGAATGTGCTGCAGACAGACAACATAGCAACCTTAACAATCCCAATATTCTCAAAGCAACGACAATATGCTTTGCGCTAGAATCCCAAACGTGGGATTAAAAACTGTGGCCGCTCCCTCAATGATTGACGAGTGTCATCTTATGACTTTTTAAGTGGCCACTGTGTGGGATTAGGTGATCTTGGTGACTTTACTTGTCAGACTACGCTCACTGAACCTCAGCCAATCTGTCTTGCAGTCTGCACGACTGTGCAAAGACTGAACAGAGGCATGAGTCTGTTTGGGTTGACATCATGTTGTGGCCTGATCCTGATCCCCTTACAGTTGTTCTAAGATAGAAGTGAAACTATATAAGTTATTTTAAAGGATATCCTTTGTATCTATGTCGTATTGTAGTATTCGGAATGTTGAGATACCCGAGTCTGAAATGTCTATGCTTTTCTCTCCTCCGACAATGTCCTTCCCTAAGACGCTGGAGTTCCCAACAGAGAAAACAGACAGGGAGTAAATGAAGAGTGGCTGTCACTCAGTCTCACAACTTCTGCTCTCACTACATTGCTGTCAGTCTACTGCCTCACTGTGCGTGCCCAGGCTCCATTTTACTACCTGTCCATGGGCCGTGACAGTGGATAAATAAGATTAGTTAACGGAGTGGCGAGGAGAGAGTATGGCGTAGACGCCGCCGAGTGCGGAGAGACGAGCCGCTGATTAACAGCGGGAGAGCTCCTGATGGATGTGAGAGGTAGAGTAATCATCCAATCAATCATGTCTGAATGCCGGGCTGGCCGGGCAAGTATAAATAACAGCAGGGTGGACAGGCGGGTGTAGGCCTTCGCTGCTAAATGACTGATGCCTACACTCTTACTGACACCGACACAGATTACAAAAATGACATGCAAATGCAGTACAAGCACAAAACATGCACGCAAACCTGCTTGAGATGACATGAACAAACGCACATTAGCAAAAGACATACAGGGGTAAGGGACAGTGGAGAAGTTGACCTAAATGTCAACTGGGTGTAGTGGCCTCTTGTGTCATCATGAGTGCCATGCACCGTTAAGGAGCTCCTCTCAGGCCTAATTAAAACACCTACCCTTTGATGTGGCGGGGGCGGCGGAGGCGTTGTGGGACTCGTCAGCTCCTGATTATCGAGCAGGTTGCCATAATCAGCCGTGCAGCATTTCACGGGCAGCGGAGGAGGGGTTTCACCCTTGTCAGGGCAGCCCATCCCGTTCAGCTCCAGACCTGTGCACGAGGGAGCACATCAGCTCACATTCATCATCGCACAACATTAGGGGTTCTTAAACAGCAGGTCTGGGGCCCAGAATAGATCGCATGGCCTATTTAGGCTAAATTCCCCATCGTTAACAATAATTGTATGTTTTCAAAAACAGAGGAAAAAATTAGAGCGATGAAAAAGCTTGCAAATAGATCTTAAGTTCAATAATAATTAGAATGAACTTTAATGTTCAACCCTTAACACTTCAGTATCACTGAAACACCCCATTAAGCATCTGCAGGCACAATATAAACATTCTAATGAAAAGCCTATGTTACACACTAAAGATGTGTCATCTCTGAAAGACTTGCCCTTACCACACAGAGGCAAAAACACCTAATTGTCATGGAATCCGGAGGCTTAAAGATACCGAGACGAAAGGCATAAAAAATGCATCTCAGGATTTCTCATCAGGTGAAACTCACACTTTAAGTGTGAATGAATACGAAGCAACAATAGCAGCTTCTCTCTCGGTAACGAACATCCATGTTGAGTAATTTACCCACAGTGAGACCTCATGTGTGATCCTGTGTTAGCAGCCAGCAGGGAGACAGAGGGACACATCCGCAGTGCTGACAGGTATAATTCTGCATGGCCATTTACAGAAGTGTGGCTCATATCGCACATTCAGTGACGCTGCTGAGCATCATCCTGTGTATCACAGCATGTGGTGATGCAAGAGGTAATTAATGGAGTGTGTGTGCTTGACTGCGGGCGAGAACAAATTCAGCTCGCTCTTACTGGAAACAGCGTGCAGCGTGCTAAAGGAGAGCTTGCTCCTGGGCGTGATGGGCGGGGGTCCCGGCGAGGCGGAGGAGTTGGAGGAAGAAGACGGGGGTCCAGGGGAAACGGAGAGCCGGCGGTCCCCGCCCATCTGGTTGAGAACTTGACTTCTTGGTCTCTGAGGCCGCAAGGGGCTGATCTGTGTGATCATGTAGAAAGAAAAGCAAAGCGGACGTTATCAGAGAGAGGGTCATCCCTGAGTAAAATAACCTCAATTAGACAAATCAATAACACTAAACTGACAACAAAATCCACTGTGTGGCAAATGAGTTCAGACTATGATGAAATATAACAGAAGATTAATAAAAGATAATCTAACAGAGAAAATTAGTTGGGACAGCTTCCTGAGTAGCCATGTGCACATTCAGTCGGCTGTGTGTATTCCTAAAGGAAGCAACCGTTTGGATAAATGTGCTCGTTGGGTTGCAATATCTTATTTGTGGTTACAGATAATTGTTTGCATGCAAGACCGCGCTCCCTCGGCTTTATCGTGGCTGGAATTTGAATATGAAAAGATATGTCCTCGGGGCTAGCCAGCCACGAGGGACACCCTGAAAATAACAACACACTTCATTCAGGGAGGTAAATTGTTTCTCTGGGAGGCTAAAACACACAACGGAAATTTGTACTGTGGGGGAAAAAGGCACTGTATTTCTCGATATTTCTATTCCAAACAATTCATTCTAGATGCTACTTCCTACAACTGCTTGGTAACTACTAGAGACCCCCAGGTGCTCTGCCCTTGACCCCTGAGGCAGGAAGCCCCTATCACGGGCCAGGCGGCTCCACCGCTGCCCGGGGCCCCGCTTTTGGATCCCATTCCTGTGCTTATCTTAACAGCCTTAGCTGGCGAACGTTCCCACTGGGTGCGCAGAACACAGTGTTACCTCTGCAGTAATGCACACAGCAGGTTGACTAGGGACATGAGCACAGAGCGGGGGGGTGAAGATATGCAGAGCAAAGACAACAGAGTTGTAGAGACGGGAGAAAGAAATTATGAAGAGCTAAAATCCAGCCAGCAAATTGGAGACTGAGGCTGTCTAACATGGATTCAGGCTTTGAAGGCATGAATGTGCTCAGCAACTGTTATGACAATATGCCCCGTCAGATTCGATTGTTCTTGTGAACAAATGAAGGTTTTGGTGGCACTAAAACAAAGGTCAGGGGTCACCGAAATCATTAGGAACCATGAATATTCAGAGAAGCAGCTGAATCTAAACCCTTCTTCTGAGAACGTGAGAAAACAGAATGGTTCAGTACCGTCTCTGAGAGGATGACGGCCTCAGTGGGCTGCAGTTGGATCTCTGTGGCCTTCATCTCTTTGTCGAAAATCTCCTGGTGCTTACTGTTCCTCTTCTCCTTCTTCTTCTCTTTGCGCTCCCTCTCGGGTTCATCCCGGTCCAGCTTGTCCTGAGACTTGGTGTGTAGCTTCTTTGGCAGGAGAGGCTCCAGGGCAAAGCTGAACACAAGATCATTTGAGATTTCTCCAATCAAACTCTTTCCTAGTTTGTGACGAGCACAGTCTCCACAAACTCAACCAAAAATGGTAATACCACAAAAACACATCCATGGAAATCTTCCTGAGTTTGAAATGAAAATGAAAGTCTCTGTACAGTATTAAATATGAAGCCTGAGACTGACTCATCAAAATAACTATTTTTGAATGCCGTGTGTGGTATTTTATGTGAACAACTTGTTACCCATCTGAGCCAGGCCTGGAGGGTGAGTTGTCAGAGGAAATGGAGGTGACAGAGGCCACTGACAGCGGCCTCTGGGAGGAGGGCATGGTGAAGGAGCGCACCATGGAGTGTGGACGAGGCCCCCGCCGTTCGTCTGCTGCCGGCTGACACCGCAGAAGAAACAAACACACAGAACTCAGCTTAAAACTCGCATGTGTGCTTTAAAGCTGTGCGTTCATTGCTCTTGTTCAAGAGAATGTGTGCAGCATCATAATCAAACACAGAAAAAGAGGAAAAATAACAAACCGGCTCTGGTGACACTATTCATTTCTGCTGGAACCTGCCGGAAGCGAAATCCAGTAAGGGCAGCTCTAACAATGGATCCGTCTGCATTTAAAGAGTCTTTTCAGGCAGCCAAAGAGGTGGGGGGCATCACACATCTGATAGGACAGCCTTATTATCGCTCCCTGGAAAGTGATGGCTTTTCTCTCGTTTGAAAGGTCACCAACCTCTCCCTTCAAATTGAGCGAGGTGCCCCCTTTACCTCAGGCAAAATAAGGGAAAAGCTTGGCCAAGCAACAATTAAATCTGTAATGGTCGTCCCCAGCAGCATCCCGTGACCCTGACACGTTTGTGCAAAGTGCATTGGGAGGACTTACCGTGAAGTTACAGGACTATTAAAATGGTCAAATCTATTGTTAAATACAGTTTTAATTATGATTATGGTCTTGGCATCGGCTCTTAGAAATCTTGTGTTAATCATGTTGTTTCTGCACTTATATTTTATCATCTTTACTTTATCTTGTAAAAAAAGAAGTAAAGATAATCATCTGCTTCTAAATACACCAGCACAGAATAGTGTCCACGTTATTAACATTACATAATGTGGATTATGGACAGAAACAAAGTCTCTTTGTGTTTGACTTGAATCTCTCCGCTTCCTGGTCAGTTCTGTTCACTCTTTGTAATTTCAGGGGGAAATGAAATAACGCAAAAGAAGACAGTTCAAATGATTGTGTGGATGAGCGGGGGCAGAGACAAACAGTGTCATCCATCTACTGTATCTGTTAGGGAGATCTACCAGTTACCAGTAGATACTGTACAACAGATAGATATCTCAACCCTATGATTTGCCTTCTTCTTCTTCAGTTCACTTTTGACCTCTGCAGTGTGCAAACACAGCTGCCTTTCACTCACAAGAGATCGTTACCCAGGCTGCTTTAATTATTTTATCTCTGGCGTCACATCTGTGCCAGTGAAACACAATGGATCTCGGACGACAGCTTCATCTTGAGGTTTAGGGCTCCACTGACTGGTCGGCTCACCCAACGCGTAGATCAGCATTTGTGTCAAGTGCCGCAGTGAAAGTTACCTCAGCTTTGTAAGCATGGAACAAATGTTAAAACTATGAGTATCCCTGAACAAACAGAGCAGGAAGAATCCTATATAGTACATTTCTAAAAAGGTATGCTAATGTCCAGCATAATATGCTCCTATGTTATCGCCTAACTTCTCAGAAGAAACAGAATATCTATTTCCCAGGAAGAGAGCAGAAGAGTAAAAGAAATGGTGCAATTACATTGTCGCCTACTCAAAATAACCCCAGCGAGCAACAAAGCTCCTCTGATGATCAACAGAAAGGTCATAAGAAGGTAAAAGCTCTTACCAGGGACTTTACACCGTACTGTTTCTCCACCTTCTCCCGCAGCTGCTTGAAGCAGGCCTCCATGCGGTCGTGGAAAGGCCTCAGCGCCTCGGTGACCTTCTCTCCATGGATGCGGACGCCCTCGGCGAGGTGCGGGATCTGTCGAAGCAAAACCGCAGCGTAAGAAACCTTTTGTCCCACACGCCCCAGAGAGATGAGAGGTTGGCCGTGTGCCGGTTCGTCCTTCATCAGAGGAACACGCTACTGTTCCGCCCCACATAGATCCAATTTAATGCACGCGACCTTTGGCCCCTCTGCTGTGCACACTCAGCACGAGCAGGAAGTGTGCATCGCTTCGAGTGTGCTCACAAAGAGGGAATATTATTGCAACCTCAGCCAGGTGGAGGTGGACTTTCCTAGAGTAGGCCGTTACCATGACACCGCCAAACCCTCGCACTACCATCGTCGACACATCACAACACGGGTATATTGAACATGGCAGTGAGAATGCACAGACAGAATACATATATAGGCATATAACTGTGTGTGATGGATGTTCTCCTCTCCAACGCTGACGCAAACAAAGACGCAATGCGCCCTTTCAAGCACGCTGCTGCCTCTCACACTGTAGGCAGCCAGTGAATAACAAAACCCCAACACATAACAGAGGCAGCTCAGGTAGAGAGGGAGAGAGAGAGAGAGACTGAAACTGCTGAAAACTAGTAATTAGAAAACCCCAGTGCCACAGTCTGTGTCAGCAAGCTCTGCTGACTAAATCTGGCAAGAAGAGGAAGCGTCATCCCTTGGGGGGGGGCACTTGACTGATTTTTTTTTCTCCTCTGTTGGTTGAAATCACAGGTAAAGTTTTTTCCCCCGTCAGAACCTGGTGTTTCTGTGCTCCATGCCATCTTTGGCTGTGGTAAGGCGGTGAAGAATCGCACAGCAACTCGCCAGAAACCAGCAAAGATGTTACAGTCAGCTGTGATAATAGCGAACCCTTTTCTTTCCCATGGCAACTGCAAAGATATTCCCCGACTGTCTCAATGCTGAGAGTGAGAAATACTGTTAAACGTGAAAAGAAAGCAGCTTATGCTTTTATGCTTATGAATAAGTAAAAACAACTAAAAAAAATAAAGCACGGTAGAAGGGGATTTAATTCAAACATTTATATTAATCCATCCCGGACAGAGTGGTGCATTTGCACATTAGAAAAACAAGGAAACACTGCAGAGTGCCTCTTGTGCATCAGTTTAAGTACAGTAGCTTTTAGTGCTAACAAATTCAGCCAGGCTCTGAGCAAATGTAACTGCTTGGGGAACAAAGAGCGGGTGACATATCTGGCATAGGTGGACCAGTAAAGAGGAGACTGTGTGTGTGTGTGTGTGTGTGTGTGTGTGTGTGTGCGCGCGCGCTAACCCCTGGTTCCCTTGAGCCTGCTCGCATCTCTTCCTTTCCTCTGAGGGCAAACTGCCCCTCCACAGCACGATACAGTGAGAACTGACTTCACTCGGCGAGCACACAACACCACTTCAGTTTTGTGATGCAACCTTTTGTAAGCATCTCAAACTCAACATGTTTTATTTACACATGGCTTCAACATGTGAGGGCGGGAGCTTATTAACTGCAAGAAGAAGTTACCAATGCAGAGATTCACATCTATGATGCTGCTGAGTGAAAAATCTGCTCGTTTCTGGTCCTCGGCCGTGGGATACGCTGCACTGACGCGTTACACAGCATCCCGTGATACAAGAAGCACAGGAGAGAGTGAACCTGGAGAAGTCCTGGCTATTTCACTCAATGAACGCTCGTTACTGTGCCAAGCTCCACGAAAACAAAGCTTCGGCACAGAGAAAGATAAATGAGAGGAGGCTGCAGACTCCCTGCGAGGATTTCCCCTGCTATCCAGCACCTTCATCCTCACCGATGGGACCTCTTGAAGGAGAGAGGTGCAGAGGGGGTGAGGCCAAACAAAATAAAGGTTGAAGGAGTGGAAAGGGAGGCGGGGGGGGGCAGAAGGACGAAGTGTTGCGAGACGAAAAAGAAAGGGGGAGGGAGAAAACAGTAAGAGTGAAAGCTGAGGCAAGATTCACATCTCCCAGGATACCCACATCTTTTTATAGACCTTAGGATGATTGAGTGCAACTGAGTGGCGGCATGGCAACAGAATTCTGCTTGGTGGCTGCATGGAGATAAGCTCATTGTGGAAGACACTGAGGCTCAAGGTTGTGCACGCAGACACGCACACAGACACACACATGTTCAGTCATTTAATTGCATGCAATAAGTTTTTGAAAAAGTTTTTATTCTCCTCCTGCAGTCCAACACCGGCAGCAGGTTTACGATTTGGGATATCAGTAAGAGATATTACCTCGCGTGAGGCTGATGTTAATATCTCAAAATTATACAGCGGAGACCTGGTGCTGCATTTATAATATTGTCAGTTTACAAAGGAGTAACAATGCATGCGGCAAAAAGCGGTATGCACTGGGAGGCAGATACATTTAACTTTTTTCTGCAGAAGAAAAACAGCAAAGTTGCAATGCAGAATAAAAAATATCCTGTATGAGGCACTGAGATGGAAGCTGGGAGGGCGAGGCGAGGTTTTGTTTGCTCACCTTAGCTGTACAATTATTAGAAGTCATGGTCAGACACAGTCGTGAGGACACTTGGAGCTGTCTTTCCTGGTAATGAGAAACACTTACAGTGGAGATAGCAGTGGTCGGGTATCACCGCTCTCAACCACAAGTCCCACCAGCCATTGTTTAGCTGAACAGCCCCCAGATTAAGTACAACTAGTGCCAATGGACACCATGCAAAATGCATATGCAGGAGATGGTGAGCCATAGATGGTGTCAGGGCCCAAACAGGCTTTAGCCAAGCCAAGAATACTTCATAACCAGCTAGTAACTCAGAGACTGGTCGCTGCAACTTAGTGCCCGCTGGCAGTAAATAATCATTTACAGCATTGGGAGATCATGAACCCATGAATATTATTGCAAATAGGGAGCAAACTAGGCAGCAAAAAAGGCCTGAATTTTCCTCTGCACCCCTACTTCACCTGCAAAGTTTTTTCTGCATATCCAGAATACACAGATGCAGGGTTGATGTTTGCTGAATATGAATCCACAACCCCTCCTCGTATCTCCATGCAAATCGCAACTTTTGAACTCAGCAGCCACCTTTCAAAGCCGCACGTTGTGGACGTGCAGCGACTACAAACGAGGCTCCCGACCTCATTTATAAACAGGCAAATGCCAATACTATCAGCTGACGGCGAGTATGAAAGAAATGGCACGGCTGTTTAATGAACGGTGTCACTCGGAGCCCGCCGCTCCTCCATGAAACCCGTCATTCTGTCCCTCTCTAATGCACAGTTTGCAGACTTCAGAGCCACACCCTGCTGGGACAGCCACAGCCTTTTGTGATGCCTGTTATTAAGGCTATGATGACATAGTAAGACCTTTTCGTGAAGGTTGCAAAGGTCTTTCAGATGTATGCAGCCAGCGGTGAGTCAGACGGACTGTCAAGCAGACACGAGTAAAAAAACAAAACAAAAAAAAAAACATGAATCAAAGGACACTGACTTGTCATTTAAGGTTTCTGCATATATGCATACGTTGCTGATGCCCTGGTGAGAGTGTGGGATTGAATTCATTGATCTCTTGGCTACGGTCAACAACTTTTAACTGAGTGGATCAGGCTGCAGTGAGAGAGGTGGAAGGTGTTAATTTAAGCGTCTGTCCAAAGCTAATTATAACAAGGAACATCAGAGAAAACACCTACTTTGTGTTTGCCAGGGAGCTTTTTACAATACCCTAATTTCCTGATTTCCAGTTGCTCATTTCCTCTCTAATTACTGGACGAGGACAATGGGTATTTCAGAATAACGCTGGCTCACCCCCCCACCGGTTTGGTTTGTTCATCGGAGCTGGCTTGTCTTCATTTGTTTCGTTTAGACAGATCCGAGACGCCTGATAAACAAGCGTGCTGGCTCTGGCACGGAGACAGCTGATACCACTGCAAATCAACAACTCTGCCTTCCTCATCGCTTTGAAAGTTCCCGGCGTGTGTTATGTTTGGCGTGGGCTCAGCGAACGTTTCCGCTCTCTCTCTCTCTTTCTCTCTCATCTGTGACGATCACACCTCAGTCGTGTCTCTTTCTTTTCTGTGCATATGGAAGATACTGTACATGCCAGCGTGATTTCAAAGACGAGGAGAACGTGAGAATGTTTAACCTGACACAGCTGCCAAGACACAGTCACTCGTTCATCTCGCACCGGTAGGACTGATGCGTGCAACGGAGCTCTCGGCTAATTAGCGCTGTGGATTGTGGGTGGATGATGATTTCAAAATTGCAGTGTGATTTCTAACACTATTTTAATCCAGCTGAAATCTCGCACTGGTGCTGGGGAAGACAAAGAAGGGAAGGCTGCTTCACTCCAACATTATTATGCAGCGCCTTTCCATAGAGATGCCTATAAAAATACCTGATGGGTCTTAAAAGGTAAAATCTAGTTGTATGTGCCAGCCTTGTCAGTTATAATATATTTGTGATATTCGCTTCTTTGTGAGAGCAGCGACACGCACCGACACCTTTTATTTTTAGGTTCCCCTCACCTGCTCTGTCAACATCTACCTCAGTCAGTGATTTCCTACAATTTCTACACGTTCACACAACTTGCACGCCTTCTTAAATGAATGGGGTAAAACAACAACTAATATGGAAATAGTAATTTTAAAAAAACAACCTGACTTCTACAGCAAACTAATGATGTGAGCAGCATCCCAAATGACATCAAGCTTGAAGAGTCAAGCGTGAAAAGCAGGGAGGCAATATAAGACATATTTTTTATTGGGAATCACTGCGACTTATAGAGACAAAAGGTTTCATGAACTCAAAAGAGCCAAACTTTTTCCACATTCGGAGGAGCTCCACCAGAGATACAGAGCACAAAGCTGACCTATTTTTCAACAACAGTGAAAGGAACAACTAGTGCAAATTCAATTAACTTCCTTTTCCTTTGCAAGTAGCGATAGGAAGCAAGAAAGAAAAAAAGTTCTCGTATTTGTGCTCAGTTTCGGGATGAGCCATAAGGCAGAGAAGCATGAAGTATTGAAGTGACCCTTAGTTTGTGGCCAAAGAGTTAAGAGAGAGCGATAAAAAGAAGCAAAGCAAGACAGGAAAGCTGCAGTGCAGCATTCTAAAATCCCAGGGGGAGGAAGTTTTTGTGATGCCTCTGGAAAAGCAAAGACATCCAGGAGTTTGGCGTGAGCTACAAACGGCAAGCTGTTAACGAGCACGTGTTGTGATGTATTCTGACAACGTGTGTGTGTGTGTGTGTGTGTGTGTGTACACTTCCTATCTGCTGCGTGTGCACCTCCTTCAGGCTCAGTGACGGTGCAAAGCTCGCAAAACCGCCGGGGCTGATCTCTTGCCGACTCCTCACGCAGCGGAGCGTCCTCCCTAACTTCCAGAATGTTTGCTTCAGCACTCTCCCTCGCTATTATTCCCACTCAACTCTTTAACATGCCCCCCCGCCCGCCCCCGCTCCCTTCAGTTACTGACACTCTTGCTAGCGCACTCACAAGTTCTTTAAACGATATTATATTTTCAGCTGTAACCTTTTAGAGCTTTATTAAGGTGACAACATTTCAGACATATACTGCACAGGGGAGGTCCAAAAGTCTCAAAGCGGTCTCAGACCTTTGGACCTCACTGTAAATGCCATAATATACACAAGTCGATATGTATGCTTCACAACATCTGAAGTGTGTATGATTCAGATATTAAAATACACTGCCTGGACTCTTGTAGCTGCTGGTTCGTGGCTCCTAAGGTGCTGCAGCTGATTTTTAACTCCAGTATTAACCATGGTGACTTACATATATTCTCAGCAGCTGAAAGGCTAAGTGAACGGCAAATTGGGAAAGCTCAGTTATGCTGAAAGGCCAGGTGGCATGAATTCACATTTTCATGCCTCTCTCTCATCCACACTCAGTACTGTGAACGGCTGCAGGCTGTGCCTTTCTTCACATGGAAAAAGGAAATACCATGGACTACTGTGGAGTACGTCATCGTTTAAAGTGTGAAATTTGTGATTCAGCCACTTTTCCTTGATGTCTTGAGGCAAAACAGACCGACGCTTTAGCGATTACATCGTGATGCTTTACCATGATCATATGCACACGTGAGCACCTTAAGGTGCAGTCTCACCTGCCAGGCAATAAGGTCCTTTAGCTTCTCTATCTTCTCCAGATCCTCTGGGTGTTCCTGCATGTACTTGTCATTGAAGAAGGCCTGAGGAAGAAGAGGAGATGCTGGAGTAAGTGCGTTTGCATGGAGAGGAATTGCAGGGGGAAGAACACAAGGAGCAATCTGACACGTGGAGGAGCTGCTGATATAAAAGAGGAGAACTGAGGCAGGAAAAAAAAAACGGCTCAGTAAAGTGGAAAGCACTGGGAGTGGCTGTTAAGATGAGAAATATTCTGTCCAGACGTCCGTCTCCCCTCTACCACCTGCACTATTTCACCGAGATGAAGGAGTGACCCGAGGGCAAAGAATTCACATCGCACTTGGCTTCCATACTGCACCGATTCACAAGACCAATATGAATCTTTTCCAGGGAGTGGTATATGCTGGGAAACCAACAGGAACTATTCATCATCAAACACAGGGTAAAAAGAATTCTCCCTTGCTGCACAAGTCCCGATTGTGTTGTGGTGAATAGATTGTGCAGCCATTAAACCAGAGAGAACACTAGAAATATGATGAACTGCAATTATTGACTTGCGTGCGTATGCAGTTTACCGCAGTGACCTTGACTTTTGTGCCCTTCAGAATCAGTTCATCCTTGAGTCAAAGGGAAAGTTTATGCCAGATTTGAAGAAATATTCTAAAAGTGTTCAGATATACCGTGCTCATGAGAGAGGCACGTAAGGAGAAACAGGCAAACCGAGAACGCCGCCGGCCACAGCTGCCGTCAGCACAGGGGACATAAAAACAGAATTGAGAGACGCCTGAGAAAAAAAAGGTCACGTCAAATAAAAGCAGATTTTGCGATGACCTGTGATGTTGAGCAAGCAGTCGCAAGCGTAGCGACGGAGCTGTGAGGATGTGAAATATTCATGACACTGTGAGTTGTTTTCAAAGCATGAAATGAAGTCCCAGGAAAAAAAATGGTCCTTCAGAATCAGTTTTGAATAGAGTTTGATATATCAGAAATTGATGAAGTGTATAATTACCTTATTAGTTTGGCAAAATAATCTAAACTCAAGGTGCTCACTATCCACATTAACCTACTGTTTCCAAGGTCAAGAGTTAACTTTCATGCTCAAATTAACCATGCATAAAATTAAACGCAAAATTAGGTACCACACATAATTCCCATATTTTACTATTGAGGAAATAAATTAAAGTTAAAAGCTCTATTGTTGGGCTAAAGTTAAAACCAGCGGTTTGACAGTTTAAGGAAATTTTAGAGTTAGATAAGAATGACATAACTGTACGTTAAATACGAAAGCACAGACAGGACTAGGCCAGCTCAGTTTAGCATGAAGACTGAAAGCAAGGGGCAACAGCTAGCCTGGCTCTGAGCAAAGAGCACCTGAATCACTTCCAGTCTTTATGCTAAACTAAGCCTGCGGGGTCTAACTTTCAGCAACAAATAGAATGTTTGGCTTTGAAGGGCCTGTTAAAGTAAGGCCGAAAATGAAATGGTGCACTTTTTTTCATGTTGACTACCTTCTCGTAGTTGGTAAAACCTCCCATGACAGCCGGGTCCACGATGCCATTCAGCAGCATGGAGAGGGGGTTGATGGGAAGATTAGGGTCTGCGAGGTGCCTCTGCACCATGCTGCTGATCTTCTCGTTGGTCAGCTGCATGGTTTCGATGGCGTTCTCCAGGGGGCTGATCTCCTCCTGCACGGCAGAGAAAGTGAAGATGTCACCAAATACCCTCAGCACTTATTCACCTCTGCTAGTGTGCTGTATATACACATACATCACTACTGTCTCTGTAATCGTAACAGCAAAGCAGAAACATTTTGTGCCCACCAACCAGGGATGGGTTATTAGAAGATGGGCTTAGGAACCCTTAACTACACACATAAATCACGGTGGATGGAGAAGCAATGAATCATTTTCGCGGTGTCCATACGTGAACCTGCGACTGTCAAATGAAGATGGATAGCTCGTGGGTGTGCGGGAATTTCAATTCCCGTGCTGAAAGAAATATGATTGGCAATTCTGAGAAGATGAATAAAACACTTGGAAATGCTGTCATGAAAGCAAATTCCACCTCAATCGTTGTAGCTCCACATGGGGGCAATCTCATTACTTGATACTGCTAAGAGTTGAGAAAGAAACACGAGTGGATGGTTGAGTAAATGTCAGATTTAGACCCCAGCCAAAAAAGATAAGACATTGTGCCAAGGAGACAAATCTCCAATCTGTGCCGGTGTGTCTCAGGCCGGCTTGATAAAAAGCATTGTCAGATGGAGGGCTTTAGCGTGGTGAATCTCAGCCCAGTCATTAAGCTTTAAATAGAGAATGACCATGTTTGTCTGACCACGGGGACATGGCCTCTCCCTGGCTCATCTGGAGGGCAAGCTGCTTCTGACGGTGCGTTCCAACGCAGCCTGAAGCACGGCAATGGAGAAAACACACAAACACATCACGACATGGAATCAGGAGGGGGGGGTCAAGTCTTTGATGAAACGATTGCACAGCGACCAGAAAAGACCGATGTGGTGAGCTAAATGCCCAAAATGCCCTATTTGACGGGTATGAATTTAGAGGGCGAGATGACCTCTGAGAAGAGGGGGAGATACTGCCCTCTCTCTGAGGCAGGGCAGACATGACCATGATGAATCAAAGTGACAAATAAAGAGTAATTGATCGTGGAATACCTCGTCAGGATAATTACGCTGAGCACTGCATTTGTTTAGGGACAAACTAATGACACATTTAAAGGATGAGGCAGGGCTAAGTGATACGGTAACCTGCTCCAACTTATATTACTACGCTCATTCCTCCACTGTTCCTGTTACGACGGACATCGTCTAAGCCCAAAACTGGGATACGGGACCAGCATCTTTATTAGTCACAACAACTAATTAAGATGATAAGTCTACCACAACAAAAATGAATGCAGTGTGTCTGTCCCAAGTGCCAGAGGACACACTAAAGTCATCTGTTGCAGTCAGACCAACCTCTTATCAACAGGTTTTCAATAGAGCAATCCAGGTAATTGTATTAGAGGAAAATCAAGAGAAAGGGAACTCTGAACTCTCCTTTAGTTGCGTTTGTGCTGTGCAGCCATTTTCAGTGGAAACAGACTTTAAAGAGTGCTCGGTGAATCGATGTGGGCCCTCTGGCACACACAGAACGTGCCCTGTTGCTTGTCCAAGGGAGTGGCACGCCTGCGTCCACACGGCTGTCTATACTGCTTAAGTGGACAAATCATATTGATTGCCTCTGAGCAAGGCTGCAGATCCTCATCTGATTGGGGGGGCTGGCACACAGGCCCTTCTTCTACTCACTGTAGAGACTGACTTGACTTCAAACCAGCGCAGGATGCCAGGAAGTTTGTACGCCGTCGTGTACGTGGTCCTCTCAATCCACATGTTCTGCAAACAAATGACAAACGACACAAAATCAAAAAAGCTAACAGGAAGCGCGCAGAGATCAACTCAACATGACAAGGCGCAGATCAATTTGCAGCTATTTTGTTGCCAAACCACACTGAAACAAGCTGTCAGACTTGTGGCATGAATGAGATTAAGATGATGTAATGCTTGTTAACTGAAAGCCCGGCGAAGGCGGGCCGGGGGGATGGGGGATGGGGGTGTGTCCGGACAGCAGCTCATTAAGGCCCGCTCACAGACAACCCAAATAAGATGGAATCTCCTCTAATGCATCGTGGGAGCTCAAATAGTGACACTAAATGTTGAGAAAATAATGTTTTCTCTTGCAGGATTGATTTAATATTCAAACCTTTCTGTTTTTATTGGTGTGTCAGAAGAAAACAGACAATAAGAATCAGTTCCTGTGCACCTTGGAGCCACGGCAAATTAGATATGTGTATGTTGACATGTTTAATGAGCTTGACAGACACAATATGTCTAGCAACAGATATCCATCACCACTCCATCACGACTGAGAGTCCTATCGGCTTGACAACATTATAGAGTAAGTCTGAGATGAGTTATACATCATCACGCTCTGACTAAGCAATGCCACAATAAACACACAGAAAGACGAGCGGATGGATTTAATTTGTCTCCCTTGTCATTTGCAAACTGGATAGCAAGGGTGCAAAAAAAAAGAATAAAAAAAACATTCATTACATGTGCTAAACATTAGACTCATCATTTGCACTAGGAAACCAGATTCCTTTCTGTCAGCCATTGTATTTAGACTGGATCCAAACACGTTTCCTGTGTTTAAAAATAAAAAAATAACATCAAATCCTCTGTATCCCCCTCATCCTTGGTGTAAAATGTAAATGAGAGTTCTACTACGCTATTGATTTACTCTGCTGGAAACAGCTAAAAGAAAGCGTGGAGCATAAAGCACAAACAGTAATCCAGTGGCATCCTGTAATAAATGAGAAGGCACGGGGAGCGATGCCGAGCCGAACGAGCAGAAGCCCGATCGAAACAGATAAAAATGAAAAAGCCCTTCTTGGCTTTGCTCCGTCTGCCGCATCTCAGCATCAGAGAAGACTGACAAACTATTTGATCAGACTGGGAAACTTGAAATTTACCCTCTAATGTTTATTATCTCACAAATGTGGATTTTTTTGTTGCCCTGCAAGTGGAGTGTGTGTGAGTGAGAAAAACAAAACAAAGAAAAATTAGCTGTGCACATATTCTAGGTGGCTAGTTGCAGCCTGATCCTAATTTCTAAAACCTACCTAATTATACACACTGTATAAACATGCACTGTAGAGGTTAAAATATTCTGTTTCCATTTAATACCAAGTAGCCTTCATGTTAATTTTAGAAACTGAGACTGGCTTAATCAATTTTTCACTTGGGGGTTTCTTATGGTAACAAATTTTACATAGTTCATACAAAAAGTCACAGCAGCAGAAAGGAAAAAGAGAGAAAAAAGAAAAGAACACAGCCGTTACCGCAAACTCGTTGTCGGGGTCCTTCTCTCCTTTCCTCACCGGCCTGGAGTACTGGAATTTATGGACTTCATTTACTGTGTAGAAGCTGGGGAGGGAGAAAATCAGCACCTGAGTAAATTAAAACTGTTATGTGCAATCTACAGCTTGATTCAAGGGTTGATTGCTTCGCTTCAGGTCAAACACAGGACAGCCCCCCCACTCCATTCCGGGCTGCAGCTCTGCCAGGAACTGTGGCATTCAGCCCGTTGGTTCTGACTAGCTGTGTAAGCGAGGCCCGGCCTCATCTACATGAACAGACTAAGTGGATTTGCGGGTGGCGCATGCCGCCGGCCCCCGAAGTCGGCCCCACGCATCAGCCATGCAGAGAGGGCCGCAGCAAACGTGACACGAGGCGCAGGACGAGCAGGGATGAACTGCGCCAAATAAGGTTAATAGACTTTTCACACCATGAAAATGATGGTGTTAACACAGTGACTGTGGGACCAGCTGTCTGGGCACACATGTAGTCCCCCACGTCGACGCATCATTTTGCTCTTTCCCCGCCCCCCTCATCTTTCGTACCGTCTCTCATGCCACCAGAAATCCACATTCCTCCGCCCTCCTGGGGAAATGAGTACAGATCTATTATCCTCACACAGCATATTGCTTTTTCAGTTCCTCAAACCATGCCATATGGTTCAAAGAGCATGGTTTGGCTTTATTAGCAAACCATTATGAATAAAATATGAAATGGATCCGTTCCGTTCCAAAGCCACTGCCCTTTTATGTTTTCCAGTAGCTGCAATAAACGTGTGCAGATGGGCTGCAAACAACGTTTGAACTTTTTCTACAAAAGGACCGTTAATGTTTTGCGATGCAGAGCCTTCGTGACATTCAAACTACAAGGATAAATTGGGCACTTGAGCCACTTTCTGCAATATACAGACAGTCAGATGTTCCCTACTGTGATCGGTCACAAAGGGCAACATGCTATTTAATGAACGCGCTGAGACCAATTCCCAAATTAGCTGAGAAAAGGTTGCATTGACCTAAAAAAAACCCTGAGCCTCGGAGCTTCTGATCTAATAAACAGATTAATAAAGCAGCTTTAAAACAGCTGTACTACCCCAATTAAAGCTTTAACATGCCATTAGCTGGCAGGCTGGAGATGATGCAGTGGCGCGGTCTGGACAAAGCAAGGTCAGAACTGGGGGTGTGCTCGGCCCGCTGCTGTGACCCTTTGGCTCATACAGCTCAGGCTAATTGCTATGCACCGCTGATCTTTTGTGCCGAATGAGGGAATAAATGAGAGAAAACAGAGAGACGGGGACAGAGACAGACGGACGGACAGTTGACGTAGAACAGTCCTCTGTCGCTCTCTAAACACGGCTGTCTGATCTAGGATATTAACAGAGCTACATCTTCCCATCAGACACAGTGAGTGAACAAGCCAACAGTTCTGTTGAGGGGATCAATGCAGGGAGATGTGACCGACGCTGCAGGCCGCTGATAACATCAGTGCCCAGGTATATTTGCCTAAAGGTTTTTCCGAGTAAATGTCTTCTTTTAATTATGTCCATTGATGCGTTGGGTGGCATATCAAAGTGGATTTGCACAGCTGAGTGATGCAGTGCATGGCTGGAGTACAGATTGGGCAAACAAGCGGGAGCTCGGGGGGGGGGCCCACTGTTTGCCGTGGCCCCGGCACACAACACAAAGGTATTAATGATGTCAGAGTTGTACTTGGCACAGTGACTAATAGCAGATGGCTGTTGCAAGTTAAAAACCTGGAGAACAGAAAAGAAGGTCAAACGCTGTTTGTTCTACACAGACGCACAAGATTTAATCACCCTCGTCGACGGTGGTCCACGCAACCGCACTCAAAAATGCTGATGCATTTCATCGAGGACTCTCTAAGTTGTGTTTGCATGGCCGGGGAACGTAAACGCTCCTGGATTGAAGCACATACTGCGTGACTTTGACTAACTTCAACTACCTAAATGTAAAGAATCGGATCCTGCTTACCTCACTATTTGTTCAGAGACGGGCTTGTTCTGGAACTTGGCAGGCAGGTCCAGGATGGGTTTCACCGTGAAACACTGGATGTCTTCAGCACAAACGTCAAGGATACAAATGAAATGGTTGAAAATCAAAAACCATGCAGCTCGATCGATGGTCAATGAAATGAAAAACAGTTTCTGTGAAGCACTTGCTTGATGTAGTACATTGATATGAAGGGCAGTTTACTGCATTACTTTATATGCAGTTTTGCATGCAGTGAGTGCATTGTGATTGTGTTTTCATTGGAAAAATACAGCTATGTAAATGAATAGATATTAATATTGATTGAAACCAGGCCTTTCATGCATCATCCCCCAGAGGCGTGCTAAAATATATTTCTGTTCATTTTGTGTCTACTGGCAGCCCCTGATTAACTTTGCTGAACAAATAGTTCAGAATAAAAAACCCTGTTCAGACTGAATCAGTGAGTGTGCAGAGGATACATTGTCCTGAGGAAGACTTGGTGTCCTCGCTGGGTGGTGTGGTCGTCTTCATCTTCTCTGCGTTGGGAAACTGCGTGAGGAGACGTGCTTCGAAGTCCTCCCTGCGCTCGTACTCCTTTCCACGGTAGATGAACATTTTGTTCTGGGTGGCAATAATAATAATAATAATAATTTAAAAAAACAATGTGACACCTCGGGTATGTACATGAAGGCAGAAAGACAATCGTGCAAGCTGGCGCTAATTAGCACACATTATGTGGACATAAGGTACTTTGTGCCTACTTTATGAATACATCAGTAGCGACAGAATACAGTGTCATTTCATAGACCATTTCACAGGAAGATTACATCCAGTAGCTAAACCTCATTCAGTGATGGCAGCGGAGTCGACTTGGCCCGGTACTGTGGCTGGGTTAAAGTACATTATCATAATCTCCATATTAAATACTTGGAGATGAGGTTGACAGAAAGTTCCTGGCACAGATTCAATGATTAGTCAGTCCCAGCTGAGTTCAGAGCGGGCTCGCTCCGAGGACAGGACTTCTGTTTTAGCGAACTGACAGACTGCAAATGGCGACTGCTGCAACTTTGCTGGAGGGGGGTGGGCTCTTTCACAAATGGCTGCTGATAACTACAGCTACTGATGGAGCTGTAACGGTTCAGACATCCCGCCAATTTCAAATCAGGGCGGTAAGATCACGGCAGCTGAGGATGGGCCCTCTTCACATCTCACAGCGGTTTCATCACCTCTGGAAACATCTGAGCAGTACATGTCATACAGGGCTGTACTGTGAATGATGAGCTTTATTCATTAGCTTGATCGGGACATTACGCAGCTTGAAAGTCAGGATCTTATCTAGGGAAGAAAAAAAACCCAGCAGCTTTTGCATTTCCTCCTTTTCTTTCACAGACCATCACTGTCACAATAGCTCCCGCACACACAGCGAGCCCCATGCTCATGCACAGCAACGCATCTCAATTCCCCAATTAATTAAAGGAATTGAAGCCATGAAATATGCCCTGGGACATTTTCGAATTTGCTCTGACAGAAAAGTTTACCAAAGCGTGTTGATTTCCAGAGCCAGCCCTTTCAACCGCAGGGGATCCTGCTGAATCTGCCCAACAATACAATGCAATACTGCAGAGTTTCAGCTGGGGAACAACCGAGAGATTTGCCTTTTAGTCTGTCATTGAGATAATTCATGCTAAAACTGTCTTTTCTTTTTTAGCTGGTGGGTAAACAGGCAGTCTCATGCAATCAATAGACAAAGCGGCGAAAGTTCATATGGCCGCAATGTCATCAAATTGTAATGTAACACATGTGGCCAAGCTCCCTGCACATGCTCGCAGCAAAGACTGGCAGATGCATGGGTTTTGTAATACTGGTAAATGTAATTTACTATTTAACACAATATCAGCCTTTAACCTCTTGGTGGTGACGGTTTCCCAGGAGAAATTTGTAAAATGTATGGATGCTCCCTTTACTACTGCAGAATCCGAAAATCTGACAAAAGGGATATGTTGTTTTATTTTTTTTTTCCTGAAGAGGGCACAGAGTGGTCCCACAGGGAAACTTTCCCAGCTCCTGCTTTTACTGAGTTGCCTGAGGTCAGTCTGAGGGAACATGTGTGATGATTTAGTGATGGAATGTGACGGCTCATATCCCGGTGTCTCCGAACATGGGGTGTTAGAATACATATTTCACACCAGCTTCCACGCACGTGGCGGAGAAATACTGCGACTGGAGGTAAAGCCAGGGAAGCGACTGCGGCGGAAATCTGTCTTCAAAATACCGAGAAGGCCTGGAACGTGTCTGAATGCTGGAAGCAGCTCTTTATAGAGCACCCGAACGGAACGGGAGCGTTCAGCCGTGCTTCAGAGCTCCTCCACAAGTTTGGACGACTTTCAAGGTGAAAATCGTGACTTCAGATAAATATCTGGTGCCTCCCTTTACAATGTTTGTTTTGCTGGTGACAGAAGTCTTTAAATTTACCCACTGATGGGTTCTTTTTTTTTTTTGTTTGTTTGTTTTTTTTACACACAGATCTACATAAAAAAGGATAACAGGGATTAGTTGCAACGGCACGGGAATTTAGCGAGCACCCCAGTGTCGACTAATAAATCATAAGCAGCTGAATTAAGCACTTGAGCATAAAATCAATTCTTAAGGGGGGTGTATACGAAATACCTTTATCAAGAGTATTGATTTTCTCACATAATTGACTGGATGCGGTGCCGCAACACAAAGAAAGTCCCAAACACAAAGTACCCTACCACACTATGTTTATCTTAATTAGTAACCTGCATATGAATACTTCCACATGAACCCACAGAAATCCTTCAAAATAATTATGATATATATATATATATATGATGCAAGAGAACTGAATTGCCCTCTATCTCTTTTGAAAATAATCAGGCAAAAACTGGGTTGCAGTGGAGGCCAGCTTGTATCTCGCATCTACTGCGGCATGAGTACAGCCATGATTTTAAAAAGGCAAAGCAATAAACAAGCAAATCCAATGCAGATTCCTACCGGCAAAGACAACCTTGCACACAGCTAAGGTCGGACCGCTGTGAAAAGAATAAAAAGAGAACTTAAAGATGTCATCTGAGGCTGTTTAAATAGCCTGTTAGAATAGGCTGGTGCACATTGCCCTGTCTGTAATGGAGTTTCTGTCCTGCCAGATGAAAGAGGTTAGGAGGGGCACGTGGAGATCAGAACGTAGCAAAAGGCCTTGTGAAATCTCTGTTCCTCATAATAGTATAAATGGGATATGATCAGGGCAGTCTTGAAACTGGACTCTCACATGATCTTATTCCGCGCGGACTCGATGGCCATTTATCCTGCTGCTTGGGAGACAAAAATGGCTTCGGTTCCAAACGGGAGAGGAAAATCAGCCCGCTCAGTGGGGTGCCAGACAACGGCCTAAATACAGCTGTAAGTGGGAACACATTAAAACCAAAGAAATCGTCGAACCTGCGACGAAAGACGCGGCATCATGGACAGATTTTGCGTTTAAATGAAATCTTGCTTTGTGGACTGAGCGGGACAACCGACACAGACAGAGCAGGAGAGTTGTGACACCCGCACAGTAGCAGCTCAGAATAAGGCTGGCGAGCAGATATCAAATGGCTGTTAAACACGTATTTAAACTGTGATAAGCTGCGATCAGATTGGCACAAGGCCAGCCAGGACATTTGGAGGGGAGACACACATCAGTTCTGGTTTAGCTGCCAAGTATCCTCGACAGGGGTTATAAATAGTCTTCGGGATGATTATTCAGTCTCATCAATTGTTCATCGAGGCCATTTAAAGAATCGTGGCCTCCACCGAACCTCTGCACCATCTGCCAAAACATTTTGAGTAAAGCTCCGGCCATACTAACAAGCGTAACCCTGAATGTTTCTGGATTACAACTCACGATTCAGCTGCCACCCAAAGCAATTTACAAGGTGACCATATCCCTTGCTGTCACTTTGAATTGGGTGCATGGTTTTGTTGAGCAGGCGGGGTGGGACACCTTGCGATGCAGACCACGCTCGTGGCGTGGTGAACAGGGTGAAGTCCAGGTAATGGAATTAAAGGCTGCTTTTGCAGCGTGATCAGCCTTTGGATTGGACGAACGAGACCTTGCCATAACTCTCCTGGGCGTCGTGGTTTTTATCGTTGTGTCCTGCAATGGTGGCTCTTGGGGGAACTTTTTTAACCAACTGACCAGCAGACAGAGTGACCTACCTACAGTATGAGCTAAAAACAGACTTGTATCAGACGTACATTACAGAGCAAGGAGCTGGGAGAGAGATAGTGGATCTCTTGGAAAAAGAGACCCACTTTCTCCACTCTGAAGTGCATCGATCCAGCACATTATCCACATTTACTCTGCAGCCCACACATGAAACAGCTGCTCTGATTCACAGTTTGTTGTATGTTTGTCTTCTGTGCGAGTAAGTGGGTGAAAACCGGACCAGGTGGGATGTTGAACAAGCGAGTCCTGCCACAGAAACCGAATCCCGTGAGAGCCCGATGTGTGAAGCACATATGCGCCGACGCCCGAGGCTGAGAGACTAAACAAGCACTGCTGAACCTATCGATTACCTGTTTTGACCCTCACTGTGCTTTCAGACATATGCGGTGTGTGGAGAGCTGTGCGCTGATGTGTGTACTCACGCGCAGGAAGGAGGGGAACCCCATGCCGTAATAGCCCACAGCAAAGTAGTCTGGTTTGGGCCGGATGACCTTCACTATGTTCTCGTAGAACTGGGCCTGCTTCCTCTGTTGGGACACACAACGGAAAGCTTAAGTGGCACAGAAAGCACTGAAGCTCTTTGTTTTCAATGATCTCCATTGTTGATTTAATTTGTAAATGCAGTTTTGTTTCATTCTGATCTTGTTTTGTATCATCTGTACCAGGGATTTTAATCTCGATGAGATTTTCCTGCTTAAATAAAAGAAACAAATACATTGCAATCTTCTATTCCATATACTGGAATGACTGAAGAGCAGCTCAACCAAAAAAGTGATGTAATATAAATACTACTCACCAAGGATGCACTGAGTTGCTCAAAGTCAAACATTTCATTCTCGTACTGCTCAGCCAGCTCCTTTCCCAAAATGATTGCCTCCTCCCACATCTATTGGGCACATAAACAGAGACAGTTAGTAAATGAATCAATTATCCAGATTCAAGCTGAGATAAAGAACTCTCTTTTCTGTCGGCTGAATAGCACAAATGATCTCTCCTGGGCAACGGTTTTCGATATATAAAGCCTCTCTGAAAATACATATGAATTCCTTCTTTTTATGTCAATATTATTTGGTTTCTGTCTTTGATCTAAACCTCTAAAACTCAGACGCCATCCTCTTCGGGAGAAGGAAATTTATTATAGCAACCCACCCCCCAGACTCATCCAATGCAGTGGAGTGGTGTCACAGATAGATGGTAGCCACTCGAGCATGTTGAAAGGCTTCTAAGTGGCTCGCTGACAGACTAGATTGGGCTGAACTGATCTGGGTCAGGCTGCAGGGTGGACCGAATCCAGACAGCTACTCAGATCAGCCTGCCATCAGTGAGAGCGGTGGTGGCAGCACCATCTGGGCCTGCTTTCTGGATGACTCTGATGACACCTCCCTCTCTAAAGCGCTGACGGATTCTCGCGGTCGCTGTAACACCTTCTGATCACTCTGGCATGTTTGTGAATTTATCTAAGACTCTTTTGGTTGTTGTCTCTCTCGCCATATCCTGCTGGATGACAGTTGGCCGGAGAACCGGCTGCTACCCCGACACTGATGACACAGGCAACGCCTTGGGACATCATCTCAGAGAAACTCTGGCTGCAGCTCTGAACCCCTCTTCCACACTCAGCTTACAGGCTGGAAAAACACTTTTCCTCCTCAGAGAAAGAACGAAGAGCGCACAAGAACAGCACAGCAACCGAGACCCCTGCTCTTCACATCGCAAGTCCAGAGTTGGTATACAAGAACGTCACTGAAGTGGTGTTGGGGGGTGGGGAGACAAACAAAGGCAGTGTGAAAGGAGAGCGGGGGGAAAAAGGTTTTAAAGAAGGAAAGAGACAGCACAAAAGAGCCATATTAATGCTTGATGTACACCTTCAGCTCACAGAGGAGGATTATTTACAATCCCTGCTCCATTGAGAAGGAATATAAACTTCCATTCAGCGGCTCTGCTTCAAAATCTGGGCCAAAAGAAGAAAAACAGACACGACAACGTCTAGAAACACCACCCTCAGATTCTGGGATTCATTATGATTATGACCACTCTTTCACGTGTGTGTGTGTCAGCAACTCTTACCTTGCCCTTGTCAAAGTAATTGATAATCTGCTGGTAGAGCTGGTCCTTGAGCTGTCCTTGAGTGGTGGCCTGGTAGCCGTCTCTCTGGGTCAGGTGGGCCGCGCACTGCTCGTCGGACCACTACAGAGGACACGTTAACATTCGGGTCAACGCCGCGCAATGCAACACAGAGCCGAACGGGGACAAGTGGCAAGAAATCAATCACTGAGCTGTAGCCAATGCAAATGGGTGTGAATGATGTGCAATTCTTTTTAAAGCCACCTCGCGCTCTGTCAGGGCGAGATGGAAACTTAAGACATGAAACAGGCGTCAATACCTATTGAGCAGTTCAGAGGGAACAGCAATGCAGTTTGTGGCTCTCTGGTGCTAAGACATGCTGTTACAGCGTTCAGCACCAGATCTCCACTCCAGCACGTTTGCCCATTGGACGCCAAGTCAGGTGAAGTGTAAATAAGGAAGAATGATGCAAAAATGACCAACCAACCCCCCCCCACACACACACACACACACACACACACACTGTGTGCATGTCAGTGCAGGGGTATCCTTTGTGCTGACTGCACACTCCATCATACCTTTCCGTTACCCGGCATGCAGGATAATGAGGTTTCTGAAAGGCTGGAGCAGCCTGGTTAACAGGGAGATGGACAATCTGATTGGCCTCTGTGGTGAGGAAGCATAATCCTTTGCGTCCTGCCAGGGCCGGCTCATTAGCAGCCAGCTTTAATTGGGATTCTGTTCTGTTGCAAGTAACCTGAGGAATTAAGATCTCGGACAAAATCTGACTAAATTTAGACCGAGGGCCACATTTGAATAGTAAAGCCAAGATATTTGCATATCCCGCCATGGAGATGGGTTGTGGAAAAAAAAAGTAATTGCTTTGCCCATTGTTGGCTGTGGCCTGAAGAGGGATGGTTTGGATCAGGCTATTGATTCCTTTACAGCCGGACTGCAGCATTTAAATCAAAAGGATCTCTGTTTATTCATGGGCGGCCCGTGACCCCGCATTGACAAAACTAAAGTGCTGATACATCTCTGACAAAACACCAAGTGATGTAAATTCATCAATAGTTATTATACCACTGTGGAATTATTTATATGTCGACTCATCCCCATTCGGGCTTGTTTACATGTGCCTGTATGTGAATACAAAAGAGGGGGGCAGTGGCTCCAAAGATTAGCTGGTGCAGTTGATTGGAGAAGAAAAGATGCCTCCATGCTCCGGTGAAACAGAATTAACCAGTTCCCACTGTATACTTGTGAGTCCTTCTCCAGAGCCGTGCTATGATCAGGAATGCCACAGCTGCTGGGAGATGAGTGGAATCAAAAAAATAATAACAAAAACGAGTTCTGCAAATGCTGCTCGGCGAGGAAAATGTGATTCAGTCACAGTCTGCTCTCCCCTGTCGGGACCCGTACAAAGGCTGAAACAGCCAGCTATTTATGCAAATACAGATGAGATATTGGGTGCAACCATTTTGGATAAAAGGCAAAGAGGAACAACTCCAAATTTAGGCTATACCAAGCCCCGGCTGGGAATAGACATGCTGGGTTTTGTGTGTGTGTGTGTGTGTGTGTGTGTGTGTGTGCTGATTTGGAATATTTTTGTCTCAAGCCATTTTGAGGCTGGGAGCTGGTCTACATTTACAACGAGGTGTAATCTTATAAGAAACGCTTCACGATAGCTTATAAATATTTCATGCAACTAATTTAGGATGTCATTGCACTAAAAACGTGGTAGACACATTAAACCAGAGGGGGTCCTGACCCATGCGATGTACAGTAGGATTCTTCATTTCCCGCTGACAAAAGGGAACAGTGAAAGTACACCTTTATCTCGAAGCACCTCAGGTGGCTGCAGCTGATTTTCTTTTCCTAGTGTCCTGGGTGTTTTCAGGAAAGATCAGATAGTAGCTGTGATTTGCACTGGCTACTCAAGGTGAAAAAGATGCCGCTCAGCAAATCTGCCTCTTAGCTAGTGATCTCATGCCATAACGGGATTTAAAGGATGCCAACCTATCGCTCTAAATCCTGCACACATTCAAATTTAAAGAAAGCTGTTTAACGCCTGAGGTTCAATGCCAGCTGCCTGACACTAGCTAGGAATATCTATGAAGCATTTGAGAGTGTACTACCACACGTATTGGCTGTCGGTGCTGTGTCTCTGTACCTTGAGCAGCTTGGCGTGCAGCAGCAGAGTGTAGGCCGCCTCGGTGTAGTTGTCGCACTCTTTGTGGAGGTCACAGAGCTTGTACAGGTACCTGGCAGGAAAGAGCAATGATTTATGGGTAATGTCTGGGAGGGTTCTCTCACGCTTTACCAACAGACAGAAAGTTAACTGCGCTAGACTGATGCGCCCTGACAGCCTCTTTTGCCTTTAAATAACTGGTGGCAGATAGATGGAAAACCTCTTACTGGTGAGATTGTGGAAATGGAAACGAATTTCAGGAAAATTAAATATTTTATTCTGGATTTCTCTGGGGGCTTGTAGCTGGGAGGAAAGGAGCCAAAATGTGGTTACTTAGTCTTTGGCAGGTAGAAATTAAGCTCAACCGAATGTCATTGAGTCTCCTTACACGCTGTATGCGATGTAATGGTGAGTGTGAAAAGCCTGGAAAGGACTGAGGGCTGAACATACTTAAGAGGCATGAGGCTGCGACTCGGTCTTACCTGATATACATTTCCTCTCTGTCTATCTCTTTGTAAAAGTTCTACAGGAAGGAAACAGAAAAGCCATTAGAAAGCTTACACAAGGGCTCAACAACGCCATGCTGTTTACAAAGCAGCATGCTTACAAGGCATACCTTAGAATAGAAATCACCCGACTGTTGCTTCTTTAATATTTTTAAAGGAACAACATTTTGGCTGTGAGACAAATAAATTTTCTAAACTATGCATAAATCAACATATACCGGCCTGCAGCAGGCAAACATAATGCATCTGCCCCCCCCGTACTGAAACTGAACTGATTTATATCTTGCCCAACATGACACAGCACCACGAGAACATGACTCAGATAAATGCTGAACACAGGGCACAGGCCTGTGGTCTGCTTCATGGCGACGGTCACGTGAAGCAGAGCTGACATTTTGGTGCTCCCTGATGAAATGTCACTTCACAGCGGCCGAGTGATTCAGGTGAGCTACTCTGTGATAAGAAGGCTGTCGTAGTTTCTTGTCAGTGAGCAATCGCACGTCATCCTGCTCAACTTTACTGACAACAAGAGCCATACAAACAATACCAAACAGGGGCTGTAACAATACAGTGCTTTATACATTTGTTACTGGGCTTGTGTGCATTCAGGAACTCAAAGCAATCATCTTACGAGCACGTTGACGGTACAGCTCATGCGGTTCTCCTTGTTCTCGTCATGCATGATGGTCCTGTAGTCCAGCAACCTCTCCAGCAGACGAACCACCAGGGTGACGAAGTTCTCGCCGGTCTTGGCCAAATACTTGTGCTTCCTGCAGTGCTCCAGTAAGCTAGTGTGTGTCGTTTTGTGTGTGACGTCGTGGTTGTGAAGGAAGAGGCGCCAGGGGCAGAGAGGGAAAACAAATGTGAAGCATGTGTAAGAGGTTCTTCGACCGTTTGAAATGTCAAACTTTTGCCGCTGAGGATTTTGAGAAACATTTGTTCTTGGCCCATTAATGCAAAGTTAGCATCCTAGGGCGCTGAGAGCAAATACCACAGCGGCAAATGGCGAGAAGTCGTGATCATCAGCACACTGTGATTATTTTGAGGAGTGCTATGTTGCAATTAGCATTATCTAACTTGTGAGAGGCTCAGGCGTAATCCTGCCCATTAATCAGCACTTACATTTTCTGAAAGAGAACTTTGTACTGCTCATCTCCGCGGCCCCCCTCCACCTCGTGATCCAGCTTGGTGATGATCTCGTTCTCGAACTGCAATTAGACAGAGCAGGCGTAAATAATCAGTGTAGCTAATTTTTCAATTCATTAACGCCATCTCTCTCTCTCTGTGTACCGAGGCTCGGCCTAGGGGATCCGCTTTTATCGTACCCGTCTTGCCGCCCAGCTGGCTGTGTGCTGGTATTTTCTCTTCATTATTAAAGCTTTCCTTCATCTTTGTAAACTTGGTTAGATCACAGAACAGGGCTGCATCATGAGACACGTCCCCCTTTACTTCTGCTCTGGTGTTGCTGCAGCTTCTGACAGTGATGCATGGACCCCATGCCTCTGATATTTGTATGTAGCAGCAGTATTAAAATAAAACAACCGTTTTTTTTCTTATTGTGCTGTAACACTGACTTCCTGATGCGCTCGTGTGCTGGCAAAGGTACAATTTCAGGACAAGAATGGAGAATGCAGTCAAGAAAGAAAATATATAAATGTTGCTCTGTTAAACCAAGTGCTTTATAGCACACGCAGAGAAAGAGAGACTCAGTAAAGGGAATATTACAGGTTTACAGCATAAAACAGAGGTGAGGCCACAGTGAAATCGATCACATTTCACTAAAGGGAAAGAATAAGAAAGTGACACCTCCAGTTAGCAACATCCTGACTGACACACTGACTTATCTACAGAACTATTGGCAGGGACGATCTGAGCGAGTGATGTTGGTCAACCTGTCACGGTCTTTACAGGACAAGGTGCAGCACAGACAATCAGGAAGTCTACTGTGTTGCTTTGTAATTCGACACAAGCACAATAAGCCTTAGTCACTTTCAGGGGGCCCCCATAAATATCACGAAGCCGAAAACTGCCTGACACATCTTGTGGCAGAGCAGCTGTAGCCAAATGGATTTCCTGACGCAGAAAAGGCTTAATTTTGTACTGTAACGAGGCATAACATTAAGTTCCACTTACTGTGGCAGCACAACAAAATGAGATTTGCAGAATTACAAGTAAGCTTGTGGCTATGAAACTTTTTCTCAGATGGATTATCCCCTCTGCACCGTTTACTCCTCCTAAGATCCCCAAACCAGAACCCGCTGCTTTTCATGAAGCCCTTTTTTCCCCTGTCGCTGCTCTGATAGTATTCCACTTTACAGTCCTGTGTCATTTTTAATGGAGGACGCACCCGCTGGAAGCTGCACGTGAAGTGGAACTCGCACTGCATCATGTCGAAGAAGATAGGGATTGTGGCCTTCCGCAACTCGATCTCAGGAACTAGCGTCATCTCCAGGATAGGACCCACCATCTCCGGGATGAATTTTATCTTGTGGGGCCCTGAGAGAGGGAAAAAAAACAAAATTCATACGCACATAAATGCGCAGTGCAACTCATTAGTAGACTTCCATTTGTATAAAGCAAGTACGACGTGTTGATCTTAACTAGGCACAAATTAATCCTTAATGTGCCATGGATTTAAAAGTCGCTGTTTGTAGCAAACACAGCAGAAATCCGGCTCCCCGTGTCTCTCCTCATCAGACTTTTCCACAACAATCATGCGATAAGTAACTTCAAACCAAACACCTTGAGTAAAAAATAGCACGGGGCTCATTAAAAAACCCTGTGAATGAGTCAATCTGATCTGGTAGATAAACTCTAATTAAGGGATCAGATGGTGTAGGTTACAGTGAGAGCACATTAAAGGAGGCACAGGTGCCCAAATCTAACACCCCACTCCCTGCATTACAATCTCCCTCCACTGAGAGTTGACTGCCGAGCCTCTCTCATCACACAACATACAACTAATTAACACCTGATTGTCTATATTTAGCTGCTGTTCTTTGCTGGGTTGACTGGTAATGGCTGTGAAGGCATTTAGTTGTCAGATCATCACAAATGTAAATTTAGAAAAAACAACTAATGTGTTAGTTGCTGGGGTTCTACTGCAGAGCTTATATTAGCTACAGAAAGAAAATCTGGGTTTTTTGCACTAGAACATGAAAGGAAAACTGAACATGTTGGCAAATGAATTGGTAGAATTACCCAGATTATACCACATATCCCTGATTTCAAAGCCGATTTGTCTTCTCATGTCCTGGTACCTGAAACACAGGATAAAAAAAATTAGTGAGACAAGCTTAAGGTTCCGGGCTCAAGGGCAAACTAAATAAAGTACTACAACAAGTCAAAGAGCAACTGCTGACAATTTTGAATTCATTCATCTGCATGTGTGAGGACTGGAAGGTTGAACCAACACGGCTGTGTCAGATTTTGGCAGTGAACTACAACCACAGTCAGTGTCAGTGATGTCGCTCATGATATTAAGATTTCTGTAGAAATGAGAGGAAAAAAGAAAGAGAACGAGAACCAAGAGAAGGTGAAGTGAAGACAAGATCAGGGAGCTGAAAAACGGGCTTGCGGTTTGACGAATTGGGATGCAGCACGACGACTGATTCACAGTTGCTATTTTTATCAGATATATTTTCAATTACTATTCCAGTGACTCACTGAGCGAAAGATGTATTTCATAGCCATTCTGAGCCCGGCTCTGCTCTGATGGAGGTCCATATATGCAGTGACCAAGCTCACATTGATATATAATATGTGTTTCCTGTTGTCTTCCTGCAGAGAGCTCAATACTGTAAACGGTGTAAAGCAGTTTCTGCTTCAATCTAATCTATGCTTGAATGTTACCCAAGCATATAATAAGACGGTTTAAACACAACCACTGTTCCCTGACCATTGTAAATGAACTTATTTTGTCTTTCTTTTCTGTTTTTTTTTCTTTACTACAAATGCGCACAAATGAGTTATTTCCACCCAAGCAACTTCACAACACACTCATGCCGGCAGTCAGTCGGCTTTCAGCTGTGGTCTTCTCTTCTCTTTGAGAAGACAGAGGACATGAGACAAAGTGTTCGATCAGACAGTCTTTGTTGGTACTAGGTCTCCGAGGTCGACTTGGCTTGTCAAGAACCCTTGCTTAAAACAAAGATTTTTAAAAGACGCCGGCAGGACCGCTCTCATCCTCTTTGTCCAGCTTTTACGGATGAAGGCTTATAAGCTGATCAGCTCTGCCATGGCCAGGTCATGAAACAAACTCCAGGGCGGCTCGGGGGCCCGCCCCCACCCCACCCGACAGTGTCCTCGGTCACAGAAAGGACAAACGGTGAAGTGGAAAGGATGGAGACGGAGAAACGGACAGTGAGTGATGGAGAGACTAACAGGAGCGAGCAGAGAGGCAGAAAGTGAGACCGGCTCTGCAAAAACCGATCACATGAAACAAAAGTAATGGCTTCGGTTCTTTTCAAAACACACTGATAAGAAAATGGAGTAAGTTCAAGCCTGAAATTGTTTTAAGATGAAGAATATAGCACACAAGGTGAAGACAGCGGTCCTCAGAGAGCTACTTTTGACCTGTTTTCACCCTCTCTCCACTGGCCTGGTTTGGCACACTTTGGCTGCAGCATTGCATGCTGAGAAGCAATCAGATGTGTTTTCACTGGTGGTTCACCGTGGGGAGTAAACGGTCTAAATTGCAATATCGTGGTTCTGTGATGGAGCAGTGTCAAGCCGCCCGGGCTGCTAAAACTACTGCTGCAGCTGTGTAACTGCATACATGTACAGCTGGTTTCACTCATTCTAGTTGGTTAAGTATCAATAATGTCAATATCACAGCATCATAAATTAAATGCAACACTTTAATGCACGTGAGAAACAATTGTGCACAATCAAAGCAGATATGTTAACTGTAAAAACCCTAACCCTAATTTAAGGGAACATATTTGTCAGCTCTATCAGAGTCCTCAATTAGGTTTGACAAACCTTTAACACTGTCTCCTGGCCTGGACAGGCTCCAAAGGTGGGATAAAATTTGGACTTGAAAACTTAGAGGGGCATCTTAAAGTGAAATGTGCCATCAGAGTCATCTCACGCCCTCTCCAGACGGTGGCGCTGCAGGCGACTGCATCGTTGGCGATCACACTGAGTGACTGATGCGGCCGAGTGACAGCTCTGTCGCCTCTTCGTAGCGCACTGATGGCATGCCACCTTGCTTGACTTTGCGGAGAAGTAAAAAGAAGAGGAGTCCGGGGTCCGAGCTTGACACCTGTCCTGACCTCTAATTAGTATCCCTTCAGTGGTTCTTTCACTCAGTGGGACATGACAGTGCACCCCTGTGGCCCTGACGGATTTCTGAAACCCAATCAATTGTTTTGCCAATGTTGTACAAAGACACACTAATGTGTTTTGACAGAGAGGAGAGGAGCACCGAAAGAATCCTTAACAAAGATGCTGCGTCACATCTTTGCAGTCTGGCCAGGTCAAAACACTTTACCATATTTAGCTGTCAAAGGGAGGAGTGTTGCAAAGCCCAAGCATTGATCTTTAGGCAGAGTATTGGCAAGATGATAAAATATAAATGGATGCCCACCTCTAAAGACTACCTTACTGCTGCATGCAAAAAAAGAGAAATGGAAATGCATTATTTATCACATCCTCGACTGTTTCCGCATGTCATCCACACATGAATGTGAAACCGTATGCGTGTTTAATAATTTATTCCTGTGCATATCTGTTGGTATTGATTGTCCTCACAGTGTGCACGGATCAGCCACGACCATCATGCCGCTGATCGTTGTACGTGCGACAGCGTGTGGGCTTGTGTCTCCACTTACGGGCTGCAAGGAGGACTTGACTCCTGAGGAGGCATCATGTCCTCGTCTGAGCTGAGACAGATGTGCAGGGTGCTGCTCTGTCACACTCCTACAGGCAGCGAGACAGGCAGCTATGACTGTCAGCTGTCAGGTCCTGAACCACACACCTGTCAGCTACGGGGTGGAAAGCTCTCGGCGAGGTTAACTAAGAATAACGTGTCCGCAGAGGGACGGTCGACAGAGCCGTGTGATGATCTGGGGCTTTCGGCCGCTCGTGCAAAGAGAGACTGGGTCGGGGGGGTGGGCGGGGGGTGGCAAAGAGCGAGATTGAGAGGCGAAAGGAGGAGATGGATGGTGAGGCATAAGGAAATAGAGGAAATGGGGAAAGTGGAAAAAAAAAAACGTGACTGATGGATAGTGGCCTGTAAGAACACATGAGATGTGATCAAAGCGAAGAAAGTGTGAGATATTCGCAAAACCTGTCAACGTGCCACTCTCTCTCTTCATCACTCACACTGTAAATCACAATCATCACAAATCACAAATCATGACACTGACATCGCTGCATGTTCATTCATCCAGCTCTCAGTGTGTATGTGCGGCTGCATTTCCACGGCCATAGATCCTCTACATGAATGGCTGCAGACAAATTACGGTTTAGATTACAAATCTAATCTTATTTTTGTCCATTGTTTTAAGCGGTTATCATGACTCCGTGCTCATTAAAGCTGTAAAGTTGGGCTGTAAACATGCCTCGAACTATAGCAACGATCCCTCATCGTACACGGAAGCCGATGCAGGGCGCCGAGCAGCCGTGCTCCGCGCTTTTCGCCCCTCTGTTCTCTGCTCCCGAGCGAGGCACAATAATTGGTACTGCAGGCAGGATTGACAGTTCATGCGCTAGCACACAAGGAACCAGGACGCACAGAGTTAGATGTAAAAGAGAGAAGGTGAGAGGTAGGTGGAGGGAGACAGAACAGAGAGAGAGGGGGGAGGGTAGCAGTAGAAAGAGTGGGTGAGACAGAAATTGACAAACCCTGGATGATATCTGCTTCGCTTGCCCTGGAATCAACCTGGCCGCATTTGAATGACACATTTGGCAATGTTAGCTAAACAGTGTGGAAATAGCAGGGCAGAGATCAGCCCTTTTCCTATACTTTCACAAAGAATGGAAGTTGCGGCGTATGTGAAACAAATAGCTGTTTCTTTCAGGAGAAGGCTGACATGTGGAGAGAGTCACGGTTGTGGGTGGGGTGGAGGTGGCTGGGAACGTCTTGTTTACTGTTTGTGTGGGAGTTTATCAGGGCCGATAATAAAGCACCGACCAGCGAGAGGTCTCTCTGTCAAGCACGGGCCAGTGTGATGTATGATTTAGTGACAAAAGCTCCTCCAAATGAAGATGGGAGCCAATATGCTGCACGTCTGCCCAGAAAGCAGTTACACATTTGGCTGCATTACCAGACTCTGTGAGAAATGCTAATGTAGATGAATGGCTCTTTGCAGATACAGGCAGTGGATGAACAGAAAATGAGAGCGCTCCCTGAGCTTATAGCTGAAAGGAGGGTGACTTTCAGAGACAATAAATATCTGAACTTCCTGGATTTAAAACTTCAGCCCTTTCAAAACTCGGCGCAATGTGATATCAGGATTTCTCCCCTTTTTCTGTTGAGAGACTCCGAAGAAAAAACAAAGCATGAAGGAGAAGCTTTGCAGAGAAACCAAAAACAGGGGTCTTAATTCTAAGAGGGGATTCCCAACTTTGATACCTGAGATTTGAGTACACGATGTGCGCTCCCGTAAACCCTGGAGTTACTGTGAGGCTGCTCTGCTTTGTTCAGAAGGGCGAAAAAACTAGTGCAGCCGCTATTCAAGCCATGGGGAGTTGGGTATCCCTGAGCCTCCATGTGATGAATTATATAAAGCCTTCTCGTACTGGGGAGGGAGCTGGAGCTGTGCTGGCGTGCAATGAGGATGTCCTGTGGACTGAGAGAGAGAGAGAGAGAGAGAGACAGCGCTCGCACTCACTTGTGGAAGATCTTGGCTCTTTTGTCGCTCGAGAAGTTCTCCAGCTGCAGTGACTCCTGGGTGAGGAAGGCTACAGCCAGATGAAAGTAGTTGTTCCACAGCTGACCCAGATAAAGACAAAGAGATGGAATGGTCCAAAGTCAGTTTGATAACAGCATCGGTACAGTGCCACAATACAATATGTGGGACGGAAAGCTTCACAGTTTCATTTAATCAAAAAGGTTTGGATGAAGAGGGGAACACTTGTGTGGTGGAGAGCTGCCCCACTAGAGGGAGAGGTTGGTGATTTAGGCCACTTGCCTCTGGAGCATGCTCTCAATCAGACAATGACAGCTGCTAAAAGCAGCGCTACTGGAGCCACCATTATTCACAGCTGTGCAAATAGTCCATGCATGCATACACAGGAAATCAGTCTCTTCGTGATGAGTCTTTGATGACTAAAATATAAAGAATATGGCACACAATTCCTTAGGAGAATACCCGTAAGCCAACATACACAGCTGCTTCAGCTACAGCAGTAAACCTGGTTGCATGAGACTTCTGTCCAGATGAACCACGTTCACAGCACTGAGCTGTAGATGGTTTGTACACCATGAGGAGAGCTTTGTGTGGTATACTCAATCAACAAAGGTTTTAAAGGCTCAGAGCGGTTGAGTTGTTGACAACATTAACATTTCTTCCGTATAAGTTAGACATTCGAAAAAGCAGGCAGGTAAAACTTGCTCCATTCTAGGGGGGAGTGGGTTAAAATGTTCTGAAATGCACATTAAATTGCCAGCCATTACAGAGCAACTGATGTTCCCTCTTCACAATTTTTGTCTGCCGCCTTCAGTGATCTTTTTTTTCTCCCTATTCAGAAGGTCTAACAATGCTGCATCTGGAACATTAAAAACAGCCTCAGTGTGAAGCTACAGTGAAGTGCAGGGGTTTTTAAAAAAAGAAAAAAACTTTTCCAAATCTGCTGTTGGTAGGACTTAAAATATTGTTAAGAATGTGAATAAAGGAACATGGACTGCGGGGGAGATGGTATCATTGCTGTTCCAAAAAACGGTTTGCATCGATTCAGGTCTTACCTGCAGCTCAAAGTTGGTTTGATCCAGAAATTTCTTGTTCAGCACCGCCGCATACTGATTAATGGCCCGCAGGAACACCCTGGAAAGATAAGAGGAGAGTGTTTGGATCTCGCTGATCAAATACGGATTTTCCCACCTTACATGCTACAGTTACTAATTACAGTGGCTTAAAGGTCACTTTCAGACAGCTCAGCTGAGCGTTCCCAACTGCAGCCTCCTTGTTTGTTGATCAAGCAGCTCCCAGGCATTCATCTTCACACCTTGTGCAAACAACAATATACTTGAACTCATAACAAAATGTCATGTGTACCAGATGTTTCACAGCTGAGTTATGGTACAGATTAAAAAAATAATTAAAAAAACCACTGCTATTTTTAAGTTTCGTTTTTTAAAATCTGAGTTTATTAAACATACTTCTCAGGAAGTTGCTCAAAACAATGTTAAGATTCGAGCTGACATCTACTTTCCATCAGCGGCCCCGGGGTAGGTAAAAACAAACACTGCAAGACGCGATGAAAACACATGGTACTACATTCAATTTACAATGACAATTAACTGAAGCTGTAGCTTGAAAGCTGCCAAGTATAGCAGGTGGTGCTTCACCACAAAGAATGAATGCTTGCCCTTGTGAAAAATATGTGCCTCCAACAGAGGTGACAGCAGGCTCACCCTCTCTCTCTTTGGCAGACTGTGGTGCACGAGTGCTCAAGGAACTACCCAAAACGAAAAAGAGATGCAACGTGCAGATCTTAATGAGAACACTGTCTGATGGGTTAATCCACTCTGAAGTCGCAGAATTAAATGTTAATAACTTAAGTGGCATGAAGCTTTTAGAGGGGAATTATGATTGCTACTTACAGAGTCAGAGGCCCATCCACTATTTAACTTCATTCCCTGGCAGAACCGAGCCATACAACAATGTGTGTACTAATCTCTGGGAATTACCCACTGAGGAAAAAAAAGAGCCCTTATCGTGGGTGCGGGAGAAAAGTGCCAAGCGCAGCATTTTCGATGACCTGGGTTATTTTATTTAAGGAGCAATCACGCCAGGTTCTTGTGGTTTCTCAGTCTTGTTCCTTGGCTTCGGTTGGTGCGAGTCTTTTCCACATGAGCACTAATCAGCGCGGTAAATGTTTGCTGAAGAAACATCAGGATGTGCGATTAAAAAAAAAAGGCAAGGTGAAACAAGGACAGTTGTTATGCTACTTGAGTGGATTGGATCTGGGTTCATGAGCAGGCAATAAAGCGGCATTAAGATGTAACGCTGGGGTAAGTGATGCTGGCAGATGAGCAGACATCTGCTGCACGGGCAGATCCAACAGAGCCATCCACCTCTCTCACGGCTTAAGCTAAACCTGCCGGAGCCGGGTCTCCTGCCTTGGGAATCGGGACATTCCCCGCACATCACCCGCTGGTCTCTTACTTTACGTCAGCTGCCTGGCAGTGAAGGTCTCTATCGACTGAGCTGACTGGAAGGGGAGCAGGGGGCAGGACTGGGGTTTCCCGCGCTGCCCCCAACCGTGGACGGGAATAATCATCGCTGTTGAGACCACAACACTGTGGGATCTGGGGTGTTTTAAAGCCATACAATATTCATGTCCCACATTCATCTCCATTGCTGACTAAATGTAAACTGGGGCCAATGTGTGATACATATTAAGAGTCACCTTAATCATTAGCTTGAGAGGTTAACTGTCATAGAACACCTTTGGATAAGTCATTAGAAGTCCATTTCTCTGGCTCTCTGGAAGACCCCCCCCCCTCATCTGCTAAGCCCTCAGACAGCCTATTACCACCATCCTGTCTGCACAAGCACAGCCCCCCCCCCCCCGCACACCTCAGTCAATTTTCTGCAGCTGTGAACATGCCAATATAGTAGATACGCTTAACACTGGACTAATGCTAAAATGTGTTTCCTTCCACTGCACTTGACAGCTGAGAAATACTACTGCTCAATATGTGAAGCTCATTATTTTCCAGTTTTTAATTTTCCAAAAAATACAAAGGGGAATTTGTTTATTTTGAGCATACAGGTGACTACTTAAAAATGGTTGAATGAACAGCAGAAGTTATTGATACCAGATGTCTGCAGAAAAGAAAAAATGTTGAATTTTAATTATGCTGTTGCCAACAGATGTTTTGTTGGCAAGCCACGAACTCGCGTCTGCTTTTTCCCATTTATGTTATTCTTCAATCACAAAAGATAAAATAGTTCTTAAGAAATCAGACAAACTATAAAAGATTCATGGAGACCTATTGCAATAGCAAGAAACACAACAATATTTGTTGCAACAGGACGACAAGAAAACTTAAACCAATCATCCCCTTTAAATAAAGCACAGGACTTGTCTGGTGAAGGAGGATGAGGAAGATGAGCCTTATCTTTATGGCATATGTAACGAGACAAAACTACAGGCACAACTACCGACCTACAAAACGCAAATCTGCCTCACACACTCTAATTAGTGGTATAAGGCTCAGACATTACTTATTCATATTTCTTATTGCTTTTACATATTGCATGCAATCATTTGGCTCAATTCTTTGCAGTTATATATACATATATATAGCTTATATGTGAAGGATGCTATTTATTTTTTATCACCGATAGCTGTCATCTCCACAGACATTACAGAGGTAGCACGCAGCCCCCACTGCTGGGTAACACAGCGAGGTAAGGAGAAAGATCAATACTGTTCGCTGCTTCTGGCTAAATATGACTCAACAGGCAAAATGCAGCTGCAATCAACCGTTTCTTCTTGATCTCCCTTTCCGGCCGAGGTTGGTCGATGATCCGGGCAGATGAAATCTCCCGCGCTCTCGACACGACTGATCTGCAGCGTCTGTACGCTAATGCAAGGTGGTTTGCATAAACATGCTTTTTGTGAGCACCTCTCTCCCTCGCTCACGTTGCAGGTCGGAGATAATGTAAACTCCGGTAACTAAAAGCCTATTTGAAGCCAGCGGCCTGCCTGAGCACAGACATATAATGGGCTTTAACGAACAGACAGGACAGTTCCTCCGTGAGCACATCCTGCCATTAATTAAAGTGAAAAACTTAATGAGGCAGATGAAAATAGAATATACCCTCCCTCACAGTGGGCTCTGACTAAGACACCCGAGAAAGGCCATTTCAAACAAGATTAAAGGCATGCAGAGCTAATTTTTTGGACTCTGGAAAATATATATATATTTTTAATGTGAGCTTAAAAGTATGACGTTTTTAAACTGTGGTCCTTAAATAAATTTGGTATGATGGCAAAAGTTCTACTCTACTGTCTATATTTGAATCAGTCCAAAAGGACCTAGTCATAAAAAAGATGTAATTACTGTATCTTATATAAGTAATCACCATATTGATTTTGGGGAATTATGCAGAAGAATAACAATATGGAGCTATTTGCATAGTGAACATAAACTGTACATTATGCAGTCTGGGGTGCCACTGCTGTTTTTAAGATTGCATTATTAACGGTGCCAAATTCCAGGGGGAAGAAACTTGGCTGCCTTGCAACATCTGTGATGGGCAGTCATTGCACTGCATGGGGAAAATACAGCAAGATCCAAAAAGGGAGAGACAATGACAAACCAGCTCTTGACAACTTCATTACGACTACAAGCAAAATGTTAATGACTGAGAAATTTAATCTGCTACTATAAATGTAATCAAAGACTTATCCAAAGGATTTAATGTTCGCTCTATGCCTTCGAGCATTTCTGGGGACACCTTAGAAATGTGCAATTCCTAAAAACAGCCCGCCCTCTTGGTGCTGCTCCTGCTTTTCTCTTTTTTTTTCGTCTCAAGTTCAGCAGGGAAATCAAGGTAGCCATAATCATCTCCAGAAATCACGGGCTTCCCTGTTTTCTGCTTAGGGAGACAAGAACATAACTTGGAGATGCTTTAACTTTTTTAATTAGACAGCGCAACAGCAGCCGAGCGCCTCCCACACATTCCAGTCATTTTGATACAGTATACATGTGGCATCATTATGATAAATATGCTCCATCAAACTGTCAGTGTCAGAAAAATCACCCCATTAACACAGATTGATGGGCGTGCTGCGCATTTACATTTCAGCGCAGGCATCGGAGGATTTGCTTTTCACACCCTTGTTGCTTTCTTGAAAAAAAAAAATTCCATCAGCTGACTTCTGGCGCCGTGGTACACAAGGACCCGAGCTCTGTCAGGTGATTTGCACCACAGACACCTAGCACTTATGCTAATAAAAAGTTATCAGCAGATCATACTTGCTAATTGAGTTCAGAGAGCATAGGCGATAATGATCACGATCAATTTGCATACTATTGCTGAATAGCTGGCGCATCTGCCTGCTCTCAGAGATAAGGCAGGTCAAAAACCTTCACTATTAGACTTATTTATTAAATTGGATTACCTTTATTTCAGACACATGATCTAATATTAGATCGTCATCTGTCAGCATACTTTTTTACCCAAATTTCTGTCTTGTCACAGTGCGACAACTTTCTTCTGTTGCCTCTTAAATACAGCACATCAGACTGCAGTTAAAGTTTGTCATGGCATGAGAGGCACACCACAGGGAAGCTAAGGGAAGCTCTAATGACTCCAAAATATCAGTGAGTGAGGCTGCTCTCCTCTTAAAAACCATCCCATTTACACAGAGGGGAGAGGAAACTCCTCACTCCATCAGTCACTTAAACCACTTTTAGCAATAAAGAGCTCTTTAACGTCGCTAGGATGATGAATATCGTCAAGATAAAATCTGTGTCACATACAAGATTATGATAATATATAATAAAGATGTAATCCATTATGTCTTGAGGAATAAATCGAGAGTGGCGAATGGACTAGAAATCCAAAAGCTAGAAACACAGCATTAACCTAAGATTTTTATGAAGTTGAACCTGCCAGCTGACACTGCCAAAGGCGACAAATCGTTACAACTTCACTGAGCAATATATTACATTTTAGGTGACCTGCCTACACAAAGGTCTTTTTTCGATGTACCAACAATAACTTGAGCATTGGTGAGGTTTTAATCCAAACACCGGCACTACGTCTTTGTTGCTGATACAAAGTGGAGCATTTTCTGACACAGGCAACTTTCTTATGAACAACATTCATGCTTTGAGCTAAGTGCTAATGCTAACAGTGACTACATGCTCACAGGCCAGGTTATTGTAATGTAGTGAATTAGCATGGTACTATTTGCTAGTTACAATTACATCTCTTAAAAATGACAAACAGAAGCAATAGATCCTCAAAAGACTGTGGCTCCATTTTTCTGTGAAAAACTGATAAAGTAAAAGATTGCAGTTGGTGAGCTGGGACACATACAATGTATCTGAGACACAAAGATAGACACGATTGCCGGTTGATCCTGCAAGCCAATGAGGTGCAGTCTATCATGCGAATACTGTGGAAGAAAAAACAAAAAGCAAAAACCAAAGCTGCAGTCCCTTTGACTTGGCAGCACCGGGCAGTGTGATGCCAGCGTCGGAGCCGCCGCACGCTAGCCTCCACCAAGCAAATAAACACAGAGCTCTGGGATGTAACAATGACAGCAGTGGCTGCTTTTCATCCAGGCCTAAAGTTTGTGAAGAGGTGAACAGATTACTAATGAGGCAGCACAGAGCTCCAAATACCTGCAAGCAGGAAAAACTCCCTATGCTTTCCAAACTGGGGTCTGAGGGCAGGGATGAGATGACGAGGCGCATTCAAAACTAGCACGTGAATCATGAAGCATCTCAAACCAATTCTAACAGTCTACATCTTCAACATTTTATCATTTTAACTTCATAATATACGACTGCAGAAAAGGAGAGAGTGAGGAATAAAAGGTTATCGACTTTTTGAACACAAACCCAGGAAATGTTCTCTCTGACGATCTTCTGATGAAGACATAGCCACGTTTCATACAGTGAGATGGTTTACGCGGCTTCGATCCCTCGACAGCATGTAAAATCAGCGTATTAGAGATGATTATATAGGGCCTTGGCATATTGGCTGACTGACATTCATAGCATGGGTGCCCTTTGAGTTAATGTTGATTGCTGGGTACATCAGCTCTGGTTTGAATGCCAAATTAAATACGCATCAGATATGCAGTCATGAAACGGGGCCATTTGGTGTGACACGCTGCTGATCTGGAGACAGATGTAATTGGCTTATCAGAGTGAAAGGAGCATTCACAGTCGTGTACTGCAAACATGTCAGCTATGTTCAGAAGGCAAAGACAGAAATGAGCTGCAGCATATTCACTGCATCTCCAATGAAGCAGCTCCTTCAGTGTAGTAACTGATCCTTATTTTATACCTGATGGGAGGGGGGCAATTTCATTTGTCTGCCAGCACAAGAAAATAAAAAGACGGGATGGATCATCTACAAAACAGATGTGAAAAGTAAAGTACTATACATATTTGAGGCACTTAATTTCCATTTTATGGTCTTTTATACTTCTGGGAGGGAGATACTGTAGCCTGTTGCCTTGACAACTAACACAAAAAAGCCGCTGTGTAAACACACATGCAATATTAATTAAAACGTATAATAACATAAGACTGAAAATGAATACTTTTTTCCAGTACAACTTCATTTTAACACTTGTATGTATGCATGTAAATAAGTGTAACTCTGAATGCAGGCCTTTCATTTCTAAAGCGACGATTTCATTATTTTTATTACACTTAGTACATTGTGTTGTAAGTAAATGACCTGAATGCTTCCACTCAGGGCTCCAGCGTGGTGGGCCCGGCAGGACAGTTTTTGTAACACGGTGAGCCACCCTGTTGCTTCTTGATAATGGCTTTGATAAGAACCTCATGTGGAGGGGAATCACGCTGGACATCATCGCTCTTCAGGAGGCACTGTTTACAGGCCAGCTGACACAGTGTGATCACAGCCACTCAAATGCACTGCACTGCATGGGCAAAACAACATCACTTGGCCGGGCGAAGGCTTATTATGGAGCTGGGTACGAACACGGTGACATTAACACAAACTCCCAAGTAGCACACGCCGAGCGCTCCGCGAACGTTGGCACGTCTGGCATTTACATAAAAGCTCTCAGAGTCCCCGTAGAGATGGAAGATTAACTTAAAGTGTCTAACCTCCACCGGCATGTTGGCAAACAAAAACCCATACATACTGCAACGCCTGGTGATGCAGCGCTGTATGCAGCACAACGTGTTTAATGACCCTCCCACTGGGTCTTAATCTCACTAATGCAGAATCAAGCAAATCAGGGTTTCTGGCGTGCAGACACAAAACATGCACCAGACAGAGTAGCAGACAACTGCAGCGGAGTTGGAAAGCCATGTAAAGGTCAGGCCTTTCTTTTCCAGCTCACAATTACCAAAGAGCTGAGAGAGGAGCGCAGAGACAGGATTTGGGATTGTCAAACATCTTCGTAGCAACAAGTACATGCGGTATTTCTTCTTCGATTCAGCAAAACAGCTTTCCACAAATACACGACACTACTATCTTAAAATGTTCCACAGAAAATGGTAATGACTTAATGAGAATAATATTAATATACTGATACTAAACATTGTGTCTTTTTTTGTGTCATCATGTTTCTGATAAGAAGCACGTACAACAGTAGTGTAAGCCTCAGATCTCCAAAATGTCAGATTTTTAAAAATGTATTAAAAAAACACCCTTATTTTTAGGTCAGCACTGATGCCTCATCAGAGTTATGTAACGGAGCTTAAAAGGATACGAAGGATGTGAGGTTTGAGGTTTGAACAGCATTCACCTCAAGAGGAGGCTATGTCACATCAGGCACCCGTTAGCCAACTGGAACTGTTTTTTGTTTTTTTTCTGAGGTTGGTGGGTTGAACAGGGACAAACAGGACCACAACATAACCGGCAGCCTTTTCGCTCCCCCCAGGTCCTCCTTCCTTCCTGCCTTCCGGGGACCTGCCCTTCAGGTCCTGGATTAGTCATGGCGAGAGCTCTGAACGGCAGCCATCCAGCTTTGGAAAAACCTCTCCTAATGAGTGTGTGAGGGGCCGATGGCATGGGTTACCGTGTTAAAGAGCTGCCTCTTCAGCGTGCCTGGGCTTTCATCTTTTCATCCGCCACGCAGGGCACTGAGAGAACTCCCTATTCATCTCACCATCTACAATTCTTGCACATAATTAACAGCTCCGCAAGCAACTTTGGGTGTTATGTGGGGAAATGAATTGAATTTAAGAAGGCCATCTGATGTTAACTCACAGCTAACACATTCAAAGTTTGAGCCAGCCAGGCATGAAGAAGATTGTACTATCAAAAAAAAGAAGAAAATAAGACTTTGAGCAGGACAGTTGTTCAGCTCATCTCTGCACGCTGTGTGAATTACAGAGTATTATAACTCCAAAAAACGTCATTATAACCTTTTATATGTGTATTAATTCCTCAGTGATTATAGAACAATATTTGATGTGATCTGTTAATTGTCTTTTTGCCATTGCAGTAATTGAACTTTAGACTGGGAGAGAGCCTTTCTCAGTTTGTTAACCATCACAAATTACAGTTGATCATCTAACATAATTTTTATTCAATGCGTTAATTAAGTCCTTTGCTCACTGCAGCATCCACAGCTGGTAAAAGTGCTTTGCCTTACGACTGGAGACAAACACAAAAAAAACAACATTGGAAATGAGCATTGCTCAGATTGATGATTACGACTTCACTTAGTATGCAGTGATTCAGCACATCTCGGGTTATAGGGTGAGAGCGAGGAGCTCCTGAAAAGTTTACTATGCAAATCTGTAAGGGAGCACACATTTAGCTGACTGTACAAGCAGCCAGCAGCTGTTGTCTTGCAAAAATATGGTGCAAGATTTTTTTTTCTTTATCCCTGAGAGAAAACAGACAGTGACTATCGTATTTAAGCAAATGCAAAGCTGAGCTAATTTAGTAAACGTGCTCAAACAAAACTCAAGGTTTACCCACGGGGCAACTGCTCCTCGAAAAACTGGCAAGAATAAATTCACATCGAACGTCATATCTGCATTGCTGAAACTTTTTTCAACACTGCCAATTTCAGAGAGAAGCTTAAATTGTTTTGATATTTACATAAGTATCCCATTTTTAAAAGGTGCGTTCAAATCTGAGAATCTGCAACAAAAGATGAAAACAAAATCTTGCAATCTCTCGGATGGTACGAGACTAGTGAAAGAGTGGGAACAAAGTGTGTCACCTCAAGGTCAGCATCGTGATCAGCATGATGCACTTAAGCCTTGATATGTCTGTATAAGGATGACTTGGGAGAGATGAGGCTGTTCCTGTAAAACAGAGCTTGCCTCTCAGTGAAGCTAACCTGAATAAATAAAGGTAAAAAAAAAAAAGACGGATAAATATTACCTAAGAAATCTGTGTCAGGCGGCAGGTAATCAAGTTCTTGGCCAACCGTGACCTTAGCAAACCTGTTCCCTGTCGTTCTGGAGAACAAGTGTCAGTCTATCTCTTCTGCCAATTAGCCGTCACTGTTAAGCCATAGGGCAGTTGGCATGGGGGGAAATGTCTGCGGCGAGCCGGCCTGATGCTGCTGTCCCCGGGGCAATTAGAGCCCATAAATCAGTTCACAACCTGGAGGAAGTAAGAGGCGATGGGTGGAGAGGGAGGACGGGGAAGGAAGCGACTGCTGCTCCTGCCGATGCCCATCTCATTAGCGGTGCTATCATAATGTGTGGACATGAGAGGACCGTGGGCCGGTGCCGTGGGTGGCAATCTGAGTGCCGAATGAGGCAAGTGTGGACTGCCCAGAAACGGAGACTCTGTGAGGCGAGACTCAGGGATGTTCAAATATGCTTCGTGAGGCTTCCAAACGGATTTTAAGAACATTTGTCAGCCGAGCTACCAAAAGACAAATGCATGTTTTAAAGCACTTGACACAAACAAGCAATACGAGGAATTGTCATAGAGGTCTGCTAACAAGAATTTTTACATTATCACTGTAACAAAAGACATGTCATCCTGCTGAATGTGTTAATAGGCCTCGTCCAATGATAAACCACCCAAACCCGTGTTGTGAGCTGATAACATGTCATGTCACAGCTGTCCACGGCAGAAAGAGCATGATGCAAGCGCACCGCTTCCTATGCTCTTCGACTGTTAATGCAACACATTGATAGCCCTCTCATGGGATGAATGAATGTGTCACCTTGGGTTCTCACTGTGGGGAGCAGGAAACAACCGATCAAACGCACTTTGACGGATGGCGACAAATGGAAGGGTTCTGCTAATTTGTCGCGAAGCCGACACCTGCAGATTTCAAACAGGCTCAAGTATAAAGACTGCGAGATGAGTCAGACTTTGACAGGCTTATTCTTCATTGAGTTGAATAATGATTTAACTGCAGCGAGTGGCTGAACGCGCTGACTGGAATGCATAATTAATCTCTCGGCTGTCACAAACAAGCGCAAGGAGACAAAAGGTTCGGCTGCTGAGGCGTTGGGGGATGACATATTGGCCTCCACTCCCAGAGTCAAAAATAAAACATTTCACATGCTACAAAGCATGATCTGAGAATGGGCAGCTGGGAGCTCAGTTAGCTCAGCTAGCAATCAAATGGGCCGATGAAAGTGATAGAACCAAAATTGCGCGGCAATCCAATCTCGAGTCCAACATCCTCGCTGCTGATGATGTTGGAATGGTTTAGGAAAGAGTGAGCAGGGAGTTCAAACTGCTCCGAGTCCTGCCTCTGTGCGCACGCCGCAAATGGCTGCTTTGAAGCAGCGCTTGAACAGATACAGCTCCAGGTACTCTGCTGTTAGGGTTTAAAGCTTTGTTATTTCAATTTCACATCTCCCATTAGAGCTGATTTTACACATCAAAGTCTGTTTACAAGTCTGGGGAAGCACTGCCGCATACGTGGAAGAAGTTGCATGAAGCCTTTCATGGCTCCAAAGTGAGCTGCACAAAGTATGATAAATTGCCTCAAGTGATGTCATTTGAGACGGCGCTGGTCAGGTCTGAAGACGAGTTTCAAGGGGTTTAACAGATCGGTTTAACAGATCTCTGTCGCCGGCGTCTCTCTGCTTCAAGGGAGCAACTTCAGGATACGAGGGCCACTACCGGCACAACACAACCAATCTCTAACTGAAATGCAGGCGCGAGGTTTTGACAAGGAAGTCATGGGTGGAATAAAAACACAATATCTGTGGATATAGTGTATCTTTTCATTCTCTTTTCCCTTTGAAAGCAGTCCATCACGAGTCTGACAGCGTTAAAGGACTGCAATGCTGAATCTGCCGAGCCCGCTTTTAATAAATATGTAAATTTGGCAGTGAACATGGATCTTTGGCCACTGTGTAAAACACATCCACATCCACTTTTAATAATGCATGGATGCTGGTGGGGAAGCGGGAATTTTCTTTATTTGTTGTCAGAAAACTGATTTAAGGTTTTGCCTTGTCATTGCATAATAGAGTACTACAACACATTCTGGATCATGTCTCCTCTGAAAAGGTACAAATGGTGGGGGGGGTGTCACAGAAGAAAGCCTTAAAATACTTTTCTGGCTCAAACTTCTTGTGTGGAGTGCGAGAATAAAAGCACAGCTGTAAACTAAACTCCTAAACTGCAAAGCACATTTAATCTCTTTTTTGTAGTTTCAACAAAAATGGAATCAGGCAAGGTTCACATTAATAAAACAGAGGGCCACGGCAGCACGACAAGCAACAGAGTAAAGAGTGGCAGAGATTAGCAGGCAGCATGCAACTGGGCATCTATAATTCATGTGATTGTTTGCGTCTGCGCCGACTGCTCGTCTGATTGCGACGCCGCTGAGGCCTTGTGCCCATATTTGCATGGGGAGAAAAACATTAGAAAGTGCCCTCACCCACTTCTGACTGCTGTTCCTTAGCAACAGCAGTGTGCGGCGGCACGATACACGTGTGTTTCGAAGTGTGCGTGCGTGTCCGAGCAGGGTTGCGTACTCACTTATTTTGCATCATGTTCATTATGACCCAGTCCGAGGGGTAGACGTTTTTCCCAATGAGATCTTTAAACATGATAAATGTTTCCATTAGGAAGTCCTGTGTGTGAGAGAGAGAGAGAGAGAGAGAGAGAGAGAGAGAAAGTTTTCAAAAATGAAAAGTGTTATTCTTCCCACCTCCAAGATAAGAGCAATCTGGAAAAGAAGCGTTTGAGTTTGTGGCTTCCAGGCAGAAACAGCTTTTAGATTAGTTTTTAAGGTCAAGGTGACTCATGTATTTCCTCTTTTTTCGCAGGTGGCATTTGAGACCTATAATCCAGCGTGTTCTTAATGCTCCTATGCAATAGTACAGTGAGATTACAGTGACATCATTTGATATTTATATAACATTCAGAGGATCTAGGATTATCAGATATTCAATCAAGTGCTTTAACTACCAAGTTGACAATAATGTGACAACTTGGTAGTTAGTTTCAGTTGAACTACTAATAGAGACTCGGCTACTTTCTCTGCAGCAACAGCGCCTCGAATACCTAAAACATAAATATTCATGTACATCTATTTCTGGACTGTAGATGTTCACTCCTGGATGAATCCCTTTGTTTTGTTTTTTTTGTGGTGGAGAAAAACTGCAAAACAACAGAGTCCTCCGGGCCGGGACCGGTTCTGAAAAGTGTTTATGGCCCACACGAGCTTCAGGAACAATAAATCTGCGGACAGGTCCGACTTCATCACCGTGATTGTTTATCCCGCTGTGGAAACTGGACAGGCGGCCCCAAAACAAGCCCCGCGCACAATAATAAAGGTCAGAGTGCTATTCACGTCGATTTCTTTTCACACCTGAAAACAGAATATCTAACTCCGACCCATTTATTCCTCATGTAAAACAAACATGACGGTGAATAACTGCTGCTTTTCCCCACACAATTTCAGCTACACAAGCTCAAACAACAGTAAGGACAAACAAGTCATCTTAATTCTATGAACTCTCACAGGGGGTATTCATTCATTGAATAGCACATAAAAGCTGCATGTGCTGCAAGTAACACTGAAATCTCCGCTTACTTGGATGAGCTACAGCTTTCCCTGCATTTAAAAAATTAGCTCCTTGTCCTCTGTGAAGCTCAAAAGTCATTTGCTGGGGTAAAAGCAAACGGTGGGTTTTCCCCGCATGTCAGAGTGGAGCAACATAATGCTAATCTGGCAGCAGATACTAGAGAAATACCGCTTTGAAGGTGGAATTATTCAGAGGTGAAATCCATAACATCAATGTGATTTATCCCTCCTCCACAACTTGTTGGCTGCAGCGAGTGATCTGCTTCCCTTAGGAGTTACTATCATCAAGAGCACGCTGTACACAGAGCAGCCCGAGAGCAAGGACTCACCCAAATTTAATTTCATACTTCACTGTGGAGGAAAAAACTTTTTTTCTAAACAGATCTGATCAAACTCCTGATGTCTGGGAAAGACAGAGCTACAGGATACTGAAGTGTGAGGCCCTTTTTTTTTTTTTTTTTTTTTTTTAAAAAGGTATTACATGACAACGTAGCCCAAAGTGTCTCAGTCAGCAGACAGTGACACACTGATAAGGTGTACTCACCACCACATCGCTCCTTATCTTGCCAAAGGTGCTGATCAGATGAGCATAATGATAGTCGTCCATCTGCCTCAGCGTGGCGGTCATGCTGGCCACAAAGCTGCCCTGGAGAAGAGAAAGAAGCGCATTCAATACACAATCAAGCTCAAATTGAAGGCCGGGGAATGACTCTGCCCGTGATTCTGATGGATACGGACGAGCCAAGCTGATTGGATCGGAGTACTAAAAGCAGGCACGGCCTCCCAGGTCGGAGGAGGTGGGGACCCTCGCTCAGGGGCTGATCTCATTAACCCACGCCCCCCCCAGCTCTTTGTCTCCACTGATTATAATGTCCGCGAGGTCTCCGAAGTGTCATCTTTACTTCGCAGCGCTCTATGGAAAAGAGATAAGGGAAGGAGAGCGTGTGATGATGTTGCAAGTGTATTCACTCGGGTGTAATTAACTTAAAATAAAGCTCCAAAGAGCTTTAAAGAATAAGTGGGAGAATAAGCATTAATCCTTTTGAAAAATAAGAACACTCAGTATTATTATTGTGCTCCCACACAGTTTTACCTCCACGAGCCGGTCACAGACAACAGAGTTAAGAGAAGGCAATTAACTAGCTTTGTCGCCTAACGAGTGAAATCACACTCAGATTAATAAGTCGAAGGTCTGATATTAGCATTCTGAGGCAGACGCACGGAAGGTGACTGTCTGTCTCCCGAACTAAAACCACTGATGTGAGCGTCACATTGCTGGATTGAGACTGACCTTTCCTTCAAACTCGCCACATATATCCTCAACCAGAGGAGCTAGGGAAAGCATTGAGAGGCCCACGTGTCAGAGGGAAGAAAGAAGATTTTCCAAATCAATATCTCCGTCAGAACAGGTTTTTACCCGATTTATCTCAGTCTTTGACTGTCGGACTGTTCGGATCACCTGTGAAATAGAAAGACTGAGCTAAGCGGACATGTGTCTTGCACTGAGATGTGTTTACAATAATGCTGAGCCATTTTACATTCCCTGACTAATCACCTGAGCGAACCCCGGGTTGCACAGTGAGGGCTCTTTTAGCCGAGCCTTCATGCGATGCATGGAACTCAGCAGCTTCCTGGTGGTTAATGCTCGCGAGGCGCTCTGTCCCGTCTGAAGCTCTGCCTGCGCTGTAATTAGGCCTGACCCATCAAAACACAGCAGAGCACAAACACTGCTAAACACTCACACACGCTCTAACCCAACCTGACCCCTTTCTCCACTTCTGTATTTCCCTTTTTGTTGCCTGATGAGCTCGCAGTTACTGCTTTATCGTTTTCAGACACAATTTCAGCATCTTGGTGTATGGTGATAACCACAGCAATACTAACGGATGCAGAAGTCTGCTATTTGGGTTTCCTTCACTTATTTCTTTGCCACATGGAGCTGATGACTGCTTCACTTCCCTCTCTGAAATGCCTCAGAAACCAGTATGACTCATGTTACAACATCACATGAGTCATACTGGCTATTGTAATGTAATATATGATAATAATACCTATTTTTATACACTATATATATACTAGCATGGAAATGTTCTTCTGATTCACAGATGGCAGCACTGTTTTCTTCTGCCTTAACACGGAGAACAGATTCAGACAGAGCCTGATTGGAGAGTGTGTGTGAAGTATAGAAAGTGAGTAAAGAGACGGTTCTCTCATACTTCTGTAAGTTCTTAGTCTCCTAACTGAAGAACAAAGGATGCGGTTACTTAATTACAAGGACACAGATAACCTCTGGTACTTAATTAACGGGAGTTCAGTGGGAGACAGGCTTGCTGGGATGATTTAATGTATAGTTCCCTGGTAAAAGCAATGTTATTTTAAGTATTTTTTTTTTAGGGGATGCTGAGCCCATCCATCTTAAAAAAGAAAAAGAAGCCAGATCCAGCAGTGTAACTGGCATGAGAGGCAGGCGCTGGCTGCTGCACTCCCCCTCACATTACTTCACTTAATTAATAAAAAGGAGACAGGGCTTCAAAGCAGGCAGGAGTCTTCAGAAGTCACTGGCACCTGCTGAAGCAACTCCGCTCAGCACGACCGGACCAGAGAGTGGAGATCAGCTGGAGGGGATCCCGCTCTCGTCCAGTCGTCGATCTCTGAGGCTGGGAGTGCCACGGTGAAGGACTCGCCATAAAGCTCCAGCTCTGCACATGAGCAAAAGCACCTGACGCTTATGCTCGCAACGTTCAGTCAAGACGGCCAACAGTGCGTATGCCAAGGCTACTATTGATTTTATTCATGTAATGTGTTTCTCATGAATGAGTTTTAGTTGCAGAGTGAGGTGAGGATCAGCAGGCAAACTACTAACTGATGACAAACTACAGGTGAGGGATCTGGCTACCTTGTCACCTGTCACCTCACATCTGTGAGTGGCTGTAAGAGCGGCAGCTACAGATACATAGATACATAGATCAGCCGCATACACAGATGCGGCTGATGTAATCAGGCGTGATGTGACGATGCGGGGCGCGACCGCAGGGGGGGAAATTTCAGTGACCAGCGGTGTTTGAAAGACTGGAAGACTTAGAAGGATGAACTTGGACCTGGTACCGTTACCATGGATGGAAATCAAATGATGCGGGCTGAGAAGAGGAGGCTATGGGGGAAGACAAAAAAGAGGTCTCACACAAACAACTAAAAAACAACAAATAAATAAACAAAGAAGGCAGGAGAAAAATAAAAGGAACTCCTAACACAAGTTAAAGTGTGAGACCTCCTTACTGTTGTCACTTTATTAACACTGAATCATATGAGAGGAGCTTCTCCATCAGTGACGAAAACCCTGCCATTAGACATGAGAATGAGACACTATATAATAAACAGATAAACAAGACCTAAAGCCAAGAAACCATGCTAAAAGCTCTGATCACTGCAGGCTCCAAACACAATATGTGGATGAATGAAGGACAGAACAACAGCTGTTATTTTTAGATCCTCACCAAAGGTAAAAAGGAAAAAAAAAAGAAGGGAAAAACAGGCCAGAGGGAAGCGCAAAAGGAAAAGTGGTGTAGCTGTCTAAATCAAATCAGCTGCACCTTAAAAGCCTCGGTGGCCGGGCACCAGAGAAAATCCGTGCCCAGACAACGCTGTCCAGTGAACACTAGTTTTTGCTGAAAATCAAATACTCCAAGCCCCTCTGCTCCAGAGATGACAGACGTATAAATTATAGTTGTAAAACGCTGTGTTTGTCATTGTCAGTGATGATGTAAAACGATCATGATTAATAAGTGTCCAAAACTGCAATTTTCCAAGAGCGACGGAGCGCCCCACTGAGTGTTTGTCACGAAGGGAACGGAGCAAAAAATGAAAAACAAAACAAAACAAATTAGTGATTCGAGGCAAAGCGTGTGACCTCAAACAGAGAGTCACGAGCAAAAGCAATTATTGGATCAACCACTGAGCTTCCATCGGAGACGATAAGAAATCGGAGGGACCAGACAAAAACGCTGAAGTCCATCATTTCATCGCCACCAACTGTGCCTTCATTAACGTCAAGTATTTATCTACCAAAGCAATTCCTCAAGCTCACCAACAATACACAGGAACTTCACAGTTTCCATCTATCACAGCGTCCAGAAGCCGCAGACTGCCGAGACCCTGCCTCTGTATCCATCTTGAGGGCAAATGAGGCAGAATCTTAGTGGAAATGAGAAAGTGGTGATCAGAGGGAAGGGCCAGATCCATCATACGCCGCTCTCCGGCTCGCATCCCTTCCATAATCCATCTCACTTTAGTGCCTGACAGTGGAGAAGTAAAAATTGATGTTTGCTCTGGTCGTGAAGGGTTGCCCCATAAATGGAGCATTGTTTTAAGCCTTTAATTAAGCCGGCGGGGAAACGGCACGCCGGTCTCCGGAGAGGCGTAGACTGAGATCCATGCCGCCTCCGGAGGACAGGAAACGGGGGAGGGGGGTTATGATGACCAGCCGAGAACAAAATAACTCCTTTTTTCTCTCTATTAGCTTCAGGCCTGATGCAATATGAATTTGCTGGCTCATTACAATGGAGATAACACCAGAGCACAGAAAACCTCACACTGGCACTCCGCCATCTAATCTGAGAGAAGTGTGCAGCGGCGAGGGATCGCCACCGCTAAATCACGGAGGCTTCGGTCGTAAAGAGGACAAAAAAAAAGATCTCACGAGAAAGAGAGGAGCACTGTGTACAGGGTGGCTGGTTTTGTTGGCAGAGGCGACCGCAATGAGATCGCTCGATTTGTATTCTCTTCAATTTCGCCCCGTCGTTCAGCGAAAGTGTCGTCACAGCCGAGACTCAAAAATTTCCACCGAGGTGATTTTCTAAGGAGAACTCACATGAAAAGATAAAATGGCATCAGTAGTCCCTGACGCAGGAAGAAATAAACATAAAATATGGAAAAAGGACAAACTAGCTGCGAGTCAAAGACCTTTAAAAAGTCCAAGGACGAGTCTCCGGTGCGTATTTGTACAGTTTATATATTACTTTCTCCAACACAACACAAACTACTTATTTGTATTTTAAATATCATATATCATGATGTGGCACAGCAGAATTGTGTAAAAGTAATGTCTATATATACACATTTTTATATTAAAGCTATTAATTAAAAATGATTGGCACTTTATTTGAAGTTAATTAAATGCACTGCTGTCGTTTTACAGGAACAAGAATGAGAATGCAGCTGCTTTACAATCACAGTGCATTGTGTGTGACTGCTGACCAGAAGGATGAATGTATGTCTGTCTCCTTTTTCTCACACACACACACACACACACACACACACACACACACACACAGGACAGGCTGCAGTACTTCAGCACTTTCCTCACCAGCCCGTCAAACAGAGGCAGACACATGCGAGGCGTTTGGCCGCCGCTGCAGGATCCGATGCCGAGCCCATTTAGCCCCGGTGTCAGGCCGGCCAGGAGGCGTGTGTGCTGGTCACCCGGCGGTGAACAGGCGGACGACCTGTTAGAGGCCCGGACTTCATTTTCTTTGTTGGCGTGATGCTCGCTGATGTCCAGATAAACACTTCGGAATTGCATAACGATAAATAACAAGCGCAGAATCCCCCGGGCGGCCAGCCGTGAAAGTGACCCCAGACGAGCTCCAGGAAGCACTTTCACACTCTGAGCATTACGCTTCCTCCAACGGACGCTGTAATTTACACGGGAAACCCGATTGAACCAAGACCGCCGTCTTTCACGAAAGAGCCCCTTGTCAGGCCGGCATCGTTCGCTGGAAAGGACACAAACGATTCTGACCCGTCAGCGTCAGATGGCGTGGACGGGCCGCAGCGTGGGGGAGATCCTGTCGGTCAATAACATGTTGTCATGTATCGGAGCCATAACAAGGCGACCAGACAGCCCAGACTATTTGTTACTGAAGGTCAAAACCAGCTTTAAATATTGTGCTTTGAGGCGGTCCACACTTTTAATTAGCTCTTGGCGGTCACTGGGCCTGAGGCACGGCCAGAAAAGTCCAAACAATTTCTGACATTTCTGGGGGAGAAAAAAAAGGCGTAGTAACGTCAAACCTGCTCAAAATAAACTCAATCAAATCTGACCTCAAAGACGGCCATGTTTCTGCCAAACTTCACTACACTTCTTTCGTATTAACATCCTTCACATGCAGGATTGATTTATTTTTTCTTTATCGGACAGCTTTGTACGCGTGTTTGATGAAAAGACTGCAGCGGATCACGGGGGCAACGCTCTCGCTGACGGATCCGCTTGGCACATTTCCTGACCGTCTGGGACACGCATCATAACAGCCTGCCAGCTGAAACAAGCACGCCGCGTCACAAGCAAAATTTCACGACTGGAGGGATTTGAGCCGCGGCGAATTGACAGCTCTCCTCTCCATCTAGCGATCCGCTGGCGTACGGATGTAACCACTCACTGCTCTAATGTACTCTGAGAGGACAGTGAAGCCGAGGCGGCAAGGACGCTCAAGTGAAAGATGCCTGTGCGATATGGGAGAAAAGCAGTTAGAGAGCAGTTTTATCAACCTGCACCTAGTTTATCAATATGCAAAGACATTCTGTGCTAATTAAGAGCAGCGCGTGATGAGAGGAAGCCGCCTGTCTGCTTAAATCGGCAGCAGGTTTCATATCACAGCAGGTATGTTGAGAATATATTCAAGAGGATGAGGCCAGATTACATAATCAATCAACCACCTGTAATTCTAATGCATCAGTGCATTTCATCCCTGCCTCCCACCAGGATATAAATTCATTTGTCTCTACTGCAAAAAAATATCAATCAATATGCCTACTTTTACCTCAGCTGTGAGCAAATGTTTGTTTGTTCAATATTTCAGTATAATATTTTGTAATTTTTTCCTAAAGAAATTTTTTGGGGCAAAAGGAATCTTTGCCTTTATTTAATAACGACAACAATTTCAGGCTCCTTTCTTTCTACAATGCTCATAAAAAACAGGTAAATAGAATGTACGTAATGAAGGTGATGACACAGGTCGTCATAAACAGCAGCAACTCTGCACTCAACTCACAAACCACGTAATCCATAAATCTATTTACAATCCCAACAGGCCCGGCAGCAAGAAGCGAGAACTACCCGCGCCTGGATTTCGCTTTGATCGCGGCGCTGTGTGTACACAGCACATGCAGGGGACAAGGACATCAAACAGGAGTCCCCTGGGGGTTTGGCTTGGAGGTAATGAAATCAATAGGAGGGGAGAGTCACTCTGGTGACTTGTCCACTGCCACGGTTTCTCCATCTGAGAAACAGTTTGCTTACACAAGCATGTCGCCCAGCAGATTCCAATAAAAGAAAGCCCACTCCAACCCCGCGTATGGTCCACGCCGCCCCGCCCCCGGCCCCGAGGAGATTTATCCATTAAATAAATGCCATTAACCCTGGGTTCAAACCTAAAAACATTTGCCAAGCAGTGACATACTCCAAGGTCAGATCCCCACAAGCATTATTCAGCCTTCTCCTGTCGCCCGGCAGAGCAATAACAAGGCCGCGCTGCGGATGTATCACTGTCACGCCGCCGACAAGAAGGCGCTCCTCATAAAGCCGTGTTGTTGTGAGTCAGTCAGTCCGTCAGTCAGTCAGTCAGGGAGCGGGGGCATTTTTAACGCCACGTTGTAGAAGAGCCAGATAAGGTGCGGGACTGAGCAAAGAAAAAAAGTTATTCTTCACGTGTCACAAAGAGCTCAGCTGACAGGGCTGTGATGCAGTGAGCGAGCGATAAACAAGCCAACCTCGGCTGTAATTCATTCACGTCTCCCCTTTTGTTCTCCGAAAATCTTTTGGCCCTTTATTCCGTGGCTGGATCAGCTGCCGGCTGCCACTGAACTGCAGTCACAAAGCCGTCAAGCGTTCCCTCCTTTGACCACGGCTACTTCTGCTGTTTAGATACAGAGCGAAACCCCCGATGTTCTTATTTCTGTCTGTATCTTCTCATCTACGGTGTAAAAGAAATAAAGAAATCCCTCGGATAAATTAAACGTCATCATGTTCCTCACTGAGACAGACACAATAATCTCAGCTGTGTTTTCTGTCCAGAATTTCAAGCCTGACTGTTCTGGTTGCGACAATCACGCTCGAGCAATTTCAAAAACTCTTTAAAAATGTTTCCATTCCAAGCAGACCGTGAAAGAGTCATCCATGCTTTCATCTGGTCCACATGGATTATCGTAATTCCCTGCATCCGGGGGCTCGGACAAAAGGCCGTCTCCCGTCCTCAGCCGGGCCAAAACTCGTCTGCCAGACTAACAAATCTTAAGAGATGAGACCACATCGCTGCCATCCTTTCCTCGCTACGTTGGCTAACTGTTAGGTATAGGATGGATTTTCAACTTTTAACTACCTTTAAAGCCCTCCGTTGCCTTGTTCCTGACTGTGCCACAGTCCTTTCCAAATCTTTTGTTTGCCTGATAAAGATTTGGATGCCACAAGGACACAACACATTCATAATTCCCATTTCCACGTACTGACGCCTGTAATGATGTCACAGTTACATCACACAAGCAGCTCGGTGTGATGTAACTGTGACTTCCTGTTCAGGGTTCAAGGTGACTTTTGTTTAACAATGGATGGAAATTTTGAAACGACTACATGAATAAAAACAGGACTTCCTTGATGAGACCAGATTGCATGGACAAAAAAAAAAGAAATGAAATCCAATCATACGCAATGATCCCAAAAATAATAAAATTTTGTATCTACAGGGAAATAAACCTAATGAGAAACAACATAACTACAATAAAAATGATTTTTTAAAAAGTGTCATCAACAAGACATAAAAATGATAAGTGTCAAGAAGACAGCTTAGGACGAGGGAAGATATAATGACAAGTAAACTTGGTTTTCCGGCATAAAGATTATGAGTTTAAGTGTCTGTCTGAGGAGTTTCATCAAAGTATGTGAAGGCTTGTATTTATTTTTTAATTACTCTAATTTTCTTCTCAGACATAAAATCTTTACGAGAGCTAAAATTTGATGAATGGATTTCATTTTCACCTAAAATGCCAAGTTCGCTCCCCTCAGCTTGGCGTTATTGAATTCTGCTTCCCACGAAGCCTCGACAACAAAATTATGGTCTGTGTCGCCGTACGTGTCACGGGCAGGCCGCGCGCGGCTCGCCCGCTGACTCACCCGTAAATACCAGGTATGGGAAAAGTTGGCGTGCACAGCCACACGGGCGCGGTAGGAGCAGCTGCCATCTGGAGAGCTGCAGCTCATTACCACGATACCTGAGGCTTAAAGCAGGACTAGAGGTTTCCCTGTGAGAGGACGAGGGCCGAGCTGCAACTGGCCGCATCAACGGCTTCATTCTGACATCATCGAGGCTTGACTGCCTGTGTAGTTCCCGCCCCCCGTCCCCCCCTCGTTCCGTTCATTAAACACTACAATGGCACGCTACAAATCCAATTAAGTCTATGAAGAAAATGCACAATCCCAGATGAAAAACAGGTCTTTCTCCTGCACAAACAGTGTTAACTGCTAACTAGCCCATGACAGATGGGGGGTGGGGTGGGGGCAAGCAGATGGAACGTACTTGCACAAAAAAAAGAAGAAGAAAAGGACTCGGGGAAACTGAGACAACAGAAGGCGAATAGACGTAATAAAACTCTCAAGGTTGATAATACGTGACGAGCGTCACTCTGTGGAGACGCACAAAAGAATTACAGACACAGGTGCGCGTCGGCTCGCATCGCTCTCCAGACAAAAAGCGCCGAAAGGCTTCGCACGACGGGCCGCGGAGCTGTGAGGTAAAAGCGCCAAAAGCGGTGAGAATTTTTGTGCTTTTTACCGCTCTGATGACGAGATACAGGGATGATGCATGCACCTGCCACATGTAGCACAAACTCCACCTGTACTTTCTCCACCGCAACCTTCCCTCCTCCCTCTGCTCCCTCTGCTCGCTCGCTCGCTCTCTCTCTCTCCCTCTCCCATGCTCCCTCCCCCTCTCGCTTAATCTTTCTCTCTCTCTCTCTCTCTCTCTCTCTCTCTCAACACACACACTCAGACGCACACAAGCAGAAAAGAGGAGAAAGCCAGAGAGGAGAACCACAGCAGCACGATGGGGATATTCTGCCTGCGTGGGCTCTGTCGCTGAGGCGTCCGGAGTTCAGCCAACACTGTGTGCATGTGTGTGCACGCACGTGTGTGTGTTTGTGCGCGTGCCTGCGTATGTGAGTAAGTGAGAGCCCCTGCCGACGCCGTGCGGAGAACGGGAGGCAGGCGAGAGCGGGCGGAGAGGAGGGAAAGAGAGCGTGGAGGGGTGGGGGGTGGGGGAGCGTCGACTCTGACCGGGGCTTGGAGGAACCTCACGCCACTGGATCAGAGGACGCCGATGTGCAACAACTACTCCAACTCCTGCCGCTGCTTCGCCTGCGTGCCGGTCCTCCGAACTTCTGCCATGGCATAGCCTCCTCTTCCGGCTCGCCTCTCATCCGCCGAGGAAAACGGGCATGTACGGGCACAACCGGGGATCTGGGCTAACGCATCCTTTACGTCAGTGATCCACAGTCTGAGGTGAGTCGCTGCTCCCGTCCTCTCCTCTGTTTCACCTCTCAGCCTGCAGCTGCGAGAGGGGAAGTCTGTTCAAATAACCTCTGCCGGGGGGGAAATCTGAGGGATCTGCTGGCACTGTGGGACTGAGCCCGGGATAAGCCACGGGGAATGTTTTCACTGAAGATTTTCCCCTTTTGAGAGGCAGATCAAATATCAAATACGTGTGGCAGATGAAAGGAGGTAAATCTCAGACTGATTTCATGCTCAGTTTCCTCTGCTGGGGTGAAGTGGTTCAGGGAGATTTCGGGCAGCGGTCGTGGAATGTGCCGCTGCTTAAGTTTAGGAGACGATTCAGTCAGTTCAGAAAACTTTAAATGTGGAAAAAAAACGGTTTATATCTGAGGTGAATACGAAGGGGAAGAAAAAGTCCCTGCCATCGCTGGCTGACATTTATTAGAGCTGGCAGGTCAGTTTTCTGTGTTCCACAGGATCTTGATCCAGATTCAACCTGACGGGCTCGGCATACATAGCTGAACAGTGCTCGCGTACGAGGGCTTGCATGATGTTGCATTTCCTCTCAGTTGTGCAGCTGACTAAGCGTTACATAAAACACACTGATGTCTAAACCGGCGGGATTGTTGCGCGGAGCAGCTGTCCCATATATGGAGGCAGCGGCGTCTGGAAGGCAGGTAGCTCGCAGCACGGAGCAATATGTGATCAGAGCGAGGTGTCGGACAGTTGGCTGCATCTGATGAGGGAACCTTAACTGAAGATAATCTAGATTAATGGACTGGGCAAAGTCACCATCTTCTTGCACAGTGCGTGCGTGTGTGTGTGTGAGGGAGAGAGAGAGAGCGAGCATGAGTTGCACAGTACCCTCACATCACGACCGTCCATCAGCCGCCACACAAAACGCACGTCACTCCCACTCATCCCCACAAGCCCCCTGCCATCACTCTGTCTCCCCTTCAACCCTATCACTCTGATATGACACCCCCCACTCCCACTGCTCTATTTCACTTTCTGCAGACACTGAGTAGAGGACTGAGAGAAACAGATGAAGACAGATAAAGGCAGAGAAAGAGATAGAGCGGGGGGGGGGAGTGGTCTGCGAGAAATAATAGGGAGAACGGAGAGGACGTTGAATTCCCCTCTGCTTTGACAACTGAAGGGTGTGACGTGCTGACACTCCAGAGTGACATGAGAACCACGTCCCTGCTGTCACAGCCCAGTAACGTAAATCCAATGACACGGGACCGCTGGGGGGGATGAAACCAGGGTGGTTCACAAAGCTAATCTTTACTCTCAGGAGTAACTGCCGTCAGGTCTGAACTTCACCCAGCGATGCTCCAGAGAGAGGGAAGAGGAGAGGCCGACGAAAGGTCCCCGAAGATGGAGAGCAAGGTGGACCACAGAGGCAGGGGGAAATGTGACGGAGCAGGCCCTTGCGAGGCCCCTTCCTCACCCAACCCAGCGACCCAGTGCAAACTGGGAAGGAGTGAGCGAGAGGTTTCCAAGCGAGCGGTGGAGTGTGCACTTTCCTCCCGCGGGCGGCCCCTCTCGCTGGGAGGGGAACTCGTTCATCCAGAAAACAAATTGCTCTCCTATAAAAGAACGACTGCGTTTGGAACGAGCCAGATGTTACCTTTCGTGTGCTAATAGGATTATTCATTAAGAGTGTGATTCTTTTCAGCACCACCACCAGACAGTTGAGGTGAATCCTGCGCGTCTGGGTTTTCTTCTTTTAAGGAGGAGAAGGTGCGTGCGTCTGCGTGGGTGACTCCGTCTGCTGCAAACAGAAGACGAGGCCTCACACCTGATCCCACCCGGGTGTTGTTTGCCGCTGTGTGTGTGTGTGTGTGTGTGTGTGTGTAAAGCAAGCGTTCCCTGCTGCTTGGCGGTGGGGGCCCAGCCGGCCGGGGTTCCGACAGGCCCGGGGGCAGACGAACAGAAGCTGGGAGTTTACTGTGGCAAACAGTCTGTGTGTCGACACGTCCAGTGTTTTAATACTTTTAGGGCTACAATTTTGTCCATTAGAAATATCTTTCTTTTTTTTCAATTAGCAGAGTGAATAACGCCCACGCAAGTTGTTTTGTTCCAACCAACAGACCGAAAAAAACTGAAATTCAATTTCCAGTTTCAAAATAGTTTCCAACTTAGGTGGTCACAGGGGTGTTTGTGGATCGATTAATCGGTTCAGCTCTAATTACTCGTGGTATGAGGGTCTCATGGACGACGACGACATGACGAGTTCTCAATGCGGATTATTGATCTCAGCAGCTGGGGGTCAGAGGAAAGGGTCAGCCGTCAGCCGGACTGTTCACATGAGTGGAAACGTCCACTTCCTTTGGAGGGAAGTGGGAAGTGAACGGTATTATGTGTCCAGCAAACTGTCACACATGTATCTCCCATTTTGATTCCATGTATGACTAAGACTAAATGGATGGTGATGATGTCCAAGATCTGTGGACAGTCCCGCACACAAAGGAAGGTCTTTGCCAAAGAGTTGAAAGTAGAAAATTGTAAAATTACAGTTTTTATTCGGCGTATATTATACAGCTTCTCCCTCCACTGTATGGCTTTCAAGTGATTCAGTTCAGCTGCCAAAATGATAGATTTTACCGTCAAGACAAGATGGCTTTTGCCGTCGACCCCCCCGCCAGTCTCTGCCTATTCTCGTTCATGATTCCTTCTCCATGGCTTCATCTTCCCTCTTCATTTCTACCCCTGTCTGTTCTACTCGTATTCAATTCTGCTCCACCCAAGCGCAGTGAGAACTCTGCATTCTTTCTCCTTGCACCTGTTTAATCCGGTCTTTCCCTCTTTCTCTTTTCTTTCCTTTTGCTAACGGTGACTGGGGGGGGGTTCTCTAGTTAGCCATCAACTTTGAAACCTCAGTGTCTGGAAGGCAGGGACAGAGGCAGAGAAGATAGTCGCAAAGAGAGAAACGAACATAGGGAAAGAGAAGGAAAGAAGAGAGATTTAACGTAGAGAAAGACAAAGAGCAGCAGAAAGGAGGAAGAGTCATCTGATGCATGGTGATTAGAGCAGGCGACCTCTGCAGCGCGCACCCGCTCCTGCGCTCTGATCTCCATCTTGCCCGTACGTTCGCTGGCACGCGGATTACAGGCGTCCTCGGGATTCATTAAGCTCCCGAGAAGAACGCACCTGAAGAACGCACCAGCTAACTGCAGCGAGCGGGGAACTAGCAAAGTAAACAAGCACAAGTCAGCGGGGACAAGGTGCGTAAAAGATAATAAGGCTACCATGTCCTGAGGCGACGGATCGAGGCCAAGAAGTGCTCCGTGGAAACAGCTGCAGACTGACATGTACTGCGCTGCGTTGTTGCATGGTAGCAGTTTAAAGCATCATCCACAGTAGGGGTAGGAAAAAAAATGACTAATGATGTGAGCAGCATACATCCTAAGCCTTGGGAGGCTCAAAGAGAGGCTGTTAGCCTGTATTAAGTCGTGCAGTCTCTGCATCACATTTTATTTTAAGTGAGCTACAAGTGCAAAACTGCAAGCAATAAAAGCCTTTTTTTATGTGACAAGACATGTAATGCACACACGACTTTTCAGTACACACGGTGCATATGGCAGAAACAGGGATATTCTGAGTGCCGCGGATTAACAGCAAATCTAGATGCATCCTGTCGCAGCATCAGACGTGAGAACAAAAACGCTGGGTTTGTGTAAACATTACGATGACAATTTCTAGGATTTAGACAGGTGGCTGAAAAAAATCACAATGGTATTAAGGTTTCAGTAACCGGGATTAAAACGTGTCTGGGTTAAAACAAGTCAACCTCCTCTCTTTCATGCACATTCTCGACAAAATACTATGTTCCTGGTGTTGTTTAACCATTACTGCAGTATTACATGATAATTCTGAGTGAAAAGATTTAAAAGGGTGCTTGGCAACAGAGCAGAGGCCCGCGATGACTGAGCAACAATTACTCGAAAGACAATCCTTTAAAATCCTGCGACTTTCAGAGCCATTCCATCTTGCGGCATTAAGCTAGCATTGGCTGACAAAGGATTTGCTGCGTTTGGTGTCGGACTAATGCACTGGACCGCTGTTATCCCTCAACACTGACCTGCACAGTCAATCACTCAGCTATATATATACACACATACATATATATATATATATATATATATATATATATATATATATATATATATATATAAAACAGCCTCCCATCACAACCAAGCATGCTCACAAGCTCACACGCTGCAGCACAGGGACAGAAATCTGCCATAAACCCACTTTGTCAAACGATCTCACCGACACAATCTAAACCACTGCATATCTTTTCTTTTTTTTGACGGCATAATGAGTGTGCTTTAAGAGACAGATCAAAGACTTTTGAAAACACTACTAAGCTCTGGTGTAATTATGAGCAGAAGCTGACAAAGGAGAGAACAGAGGAAAGCAAAACACGAGCAGATAAAGCTGGATTACAGCGGCGTTTGGAACTTCCTTGACTGAGATGACACCGCCACACGTATTTGTTCGAGCGGCATCTGAGACCACGCTGAGCTGTAGTGACGTATAACAGCGGCGACGGGAGAGCAGGGATTTTTCTGTCAGCCAGGTTGCACAGGGGCAGACTTGAAGCTATTGGTCTCGATTTCTGGCTGCAAATATTTTCCGTGTGATTTTTACCAGAGCAAAAAACTTTGGAGAAGGGCTTCACAGATTCAAGAGTACATGCACAACATTGGCAACCATTACTCCAATATGGGAACCTTGCACATTTCACAACAAATCAGTGGGTATGCTCTAAAGCCCTCCACTTTTCTGGGAATGCTTTCAACCATGCGTCGGAACCCGGCTGCAGGGATTCACTTACATTCGTCCCAGAGAGTGTCGGCGAGGTCGGCTGCAGATCTCACGGGTTCCTGGCTTGCGGCTGGCGTTTCAGTTCGCCCACAAAGATGTTTGATGGAGTCGAGGTCAGGGCCCCTCAAGTTCGCACCAAACTCACTTTGTGCACAGAACGCTGTTATGCTGAGTGAGGAAAAAGGCCTTCCCCGAGCCACTGCCACAGTCGAACACATCACACAGCGCAAACATTTCCCTCAAACAAATCTGTGAGACCCAAAAAAACACCCCAGACCAAGAGTGCACAGAAGTATGTGGCCATGTAGCGAAGGAGTAAAAGGTTTACTGCCGTACTATTTGTTTTACGCTGCCAGTCAAAAAGCTATAAAACAAACTGAGCATAACTCGGGAAAAGATTTCAGTAATGAAAAAAAGAAATAAAGAGGGTAATGGAAAAGCTCAATGAAACACCCTGTTAAATGATTAAACAAGAAAGCTGCTGCTAATTGACATGTATAGCCATATTTCCTAGGTTTAATCAATTCACCTGTTTTGTGATGCATGCTATATTAATGAATTTTCCCTTCGGTGGAGCAGAAGCGATAAAACAAAATCAGTCAGGCTCAAAGTTACGGTAAACACTCAATCCCCCAGGTTGGATCAGGACACTAAAATTTCCACCTTTAAAGATTTTACCCCCGGCGACCGAAAGTTCAATTAGGTGACTGCCATTCACAAAACTGCTGACTCATGCGCAGCTCCAAAAATAATGCAGATGACGAGGACCCAGGTTTAAATTCAAGGTGCGTCGCGTCAAATGAGCATGTGCTCGGCGAATGAAAGAGCGTTTCCATTACAGAATAATGAATTGCGCTGCTGCAGTAAGCGGGACTGTCCTTGCAGCATTCCCCAGCTTCAAAGAACGGCCGTATTAGCGGGGAAACTCTCCCCAAGAACCAGCCATGCTCAACAGATTCTCATCATGAGGAGAATGCACTTGTGGCCCTGGAAATAACTCAAATAATGACCCTCGGTGCCAAGATGACAGCTGTGTGAGCTGCGGTGCTAAAACGAGGTCGGATGTGAACATGTCTGATGTGTTTTGCCATGCGCACATGACCCTTTGAGGCCTTTTTTTGGCCTGTCCTACAAGGTAAAAAATAGTGGGTCAGTTCACTTCAATTACTTGCCCCTAAATTTAAAAAAAAAGAGTCATTGCCACCCTAAAAAGGGGCAGTTGTCACAGCCCAGCTTTATGAGTCAAGTTATTTATGCGATAAGCCAGAGGGGGTGGGTTCCACCCCGAGGTGCGCACTGCTACAGTTGCCTGGGCCCGAAACCGATGGCTAACAAACCAGATACGTGGAGCCCGGGACACATCATTCAGCCTGCAGCACTGACATGTCAAACAGGATCAAATTTAAATGAGGATATGATACAACACCATGAAACCGTATGCGCTGCATGTCGAGAAGGCAGAGAAACGAGAAGACTACATCCACGTCTGGGTGTCAAATCTTTTACAACAGGGTGGCATCCTGAACCGTTCGCAGATATAATTTAGCACATATTGAATGTTTAATTTGGGCCCATGCTGCACATGCTGCAGGGCTAACAGTTTGATGTGTTATTCAAAATGTCAGCCTTGGCAACAATCATGTGGCCACGAGAGCACAGTCATGCTGGCGAACAGATAGCAGTCTGGGAATAAGACTTTCTCCCACTCAAATGCTTCAGACGCTGCACAGCCGGGCTGATAATTGGAAAATTAATGTATTGGCTTGTGCTGTACGCAGCCCCGACTCATCCCTTTACATCGGCGAACGTCCCTCTGCTTTCACAGCTCAATCAACCGAAAGGCAAAGAGGGAGGGGCTGGGGATCGGGAGTCATTATGTTAGCGAATACATGCAACACAAGGTGCCTCTGTGTTCCTTTTCTTTTGTTCCACCTGGCCTTTTCCTGTGTGCATAACTGCAGCGACTCACTGACTGGGGCCGATTCCTTGTTGTTGTATTTTGTCTGCTTTTCATGTATTGAACCCACCAACAAAAATATCGCAGTATGTGTTGAGAGTGACTAAGTAAATAGGACAATTAAGATATTGAGATTTTTCCTTTTGTGATACATTACTAATACACTTGTAAATTCTGTATAGAGTGTAATAATCTTCTGTACTTCCCTGTACTCTGATACAAGAGCATCTCTTCTAATTTCCTCTGGCTTTCAGACAGTTTGCACAAAGAGTTGCATTGTGTTGTGCTCCCTGGTCACTCGGTCGCCGCAGTTTTTGCCCGTCTGCTGAGAATCCAACAAATATCTGCCTGTACAGCAAAAAGCTGCCATCTCGAGCCTGTCTACATGGGCCTGCTGCGCTGCTCTCAGACAGTGTTTTCAGAGACATTACAAGAAAATGACTGGACGGTTTCAGGGGAGGACTGGCGATGTGTAACACCGCGGTGTTCGTTTTGGCTTTAATGGCTTTGAAAGTTTCGAACATGAGCTTCTGTTATTTTAAAAAAGGAACTTCTGAAACTTCTGTCGACTGCTGAAATACAACAGGATCTTTATGGAGAGCACCACGACGTCTGTCAGATATTTGCTACCTGGCAGAAAAGATATTATTCATGATAAAAGGATCTCGACTTTTCATGGAAAACATGTACAAGACATTATGTACACAAGAATCATAATGCTGGGAATTCATTTACTGGCCTTTATCTGCATTATCTGTATTATGAAGACCTTTAGACTAGTAGGAAAAATAACTAAATAATTATGCCCACATGCAATTACTGGATTTACAAATCATACTGCACGTCAGAAAGGGGCAGCTAATGTCTGTAAATGAGACTGAAATGTCAGATCTTAGGGACCGTCTCTCTCTCCTACCAGAGCCAGAGACGCAGTGTGCTACAGTTTAATAATACAGAGCCCGGGTGGTAATGTGATAGAGAAGACAGTGAGACAAAATGTCCATTGTATGGCTCGGAGCTAAGTAAACAGACAGGTTTGAAATAGGAAGTCATTCCCTGTTGACAGAGAGTAGTCACAGCAGATAAGCCGAGACGGATAATTGTCCTATCCGATTCAGCATCTATATGAGCGCGCAGAGTGTTTGCTCATTGTAAATCAGCGGGCGGAAGGAGAATTATATTTCTGTCAGGGCCTCGGAGGCAAACTGCAGAGTCGTGATGCCGCTGCCGTACCTGTGGTAGCGGGGAACAATAATTCATTATCTCTACTTAGGATGTTTCTCCTCAGGGGGCGGTTTTACGGTTCTATGACGGAAGTTTGTCTTTGTGCAGGTGGCGTCCCCATGTTCTCTGCATCTCCGTTCATTTAGGAAGTGGAAGACGAACAGGCGGCGCAGTGACGTATGGTGGGGGAGAGCAAATGTGCCCCCGAATAGTTGAGTTCATTATGAACTGTGAGAGGGAAAGGTCAGACAGGATACTCAACAGTATACTGCCACTGTCAGCGGAGTACATTCCACTGAGTGAGCATGTGCTTGATTGTGATCATAGCGACTGATAGCCACAGGAAATCTGCCACACAAACACTCATCAACTCAGAAAGTGGTGAAAGATGCTTCAGCTGGCAACGATAAACAAATGAAACTCCTGATGAATTCGGTCTTATTGGTTCCACAGAGAAGATGATTAAATGGAAATCTGCTGGGATTAGTTGTAGAGCAGGATGAAACCATAACTCTTCTGGTTTTTCAGCAAACAGACACAAGGATTGGGGAACATAAAAGAACCAAGTGAAAGGGTGATAAAAAGGAAATGAAACTGAGTGAGGTTTTTTTCCTAGGGTAAATATGCTGTACAGAAGGAGACTTGCATGCAATCAGCACACCTTTAGTGGCATATGTAAACAAATTATATTCAATGTCAAAGTCAACTACCAAGGAAAATGACTTAAAACATGTTGCATTTGCTATGCTTTTTGGTAGTGTCTGGTAAAATCACTTTTTAATAATATTCAATGAATATTGGCATGTGTGTTCTGTTGAGTGGGCTGTGAGGGAAGGGTCTCTGCCTAAGCCGCTCATTACCAATGATTAACACAGCGTCTTTCTCCGTGCCCCTCAGGAAACATGGTGAGCAAGGAGGGTGGCAAATGCATGCTCACCAACTCAGAGTCTGACTCGGAGGCAGCACCCTTGCCCTCCACCTCGCTGGCACTTGAGGTGAAGTATTCCCTGGAAGCCAGTCGACAGGTGAGGAAGAGGAACAAGGCCCTGCAAGTGCGTTTCAAGGATATCTGCGAGGCGCAGAACGAGCAAAGGGAGGCGGAGCTGCAGGCTGCGGGGAAGGGTGGCCGGCCGATCTCGTACAAAGTCGCGTACCGCAAGTACATGACCGTCCCCGCCCGCAGATCCATCCCAAACGTCACGAGGAGCACAGGCGTGCAGACGTCGCCCGACCTGAAGAAACGCTATCAGACCTTCCCCTTTGAGCGCAAAAAAGGCCACAACTTTAAAGACGTGGCGGCCGTGGAAACTTATAAAGGTCAGAACAACGGCTTTGTCATGGAGGTGAAGCAGTCTAAGGCTGCTGAGCGGGGTTTAGATGAGGAGGAGGAGGAGGAGGGAGCCTGCGGGGGGAGCGGAGTCCGGAGGACCAGGGCTCTGCTCCATACTAATGAGTGCATTGCCACAGTGGAGCAGCACACTGCACCTGATGGCCTGTGCTCTGACGCTCTGCTGCTCAGTTGCTCTGCAGACACAGACTGCCTTGCAGACACATCGAGAGGAAGTGGAGCCGGAGCACAGGCGGAGTACCAGCTCTGCAGTGTCCCGTCCAAAGCCGGGACAGGATTACAACACAGGGAGGCCGATACCGACCGCTCGGCCAAGAGGCAGCTGCTCAATCTGGAGGAGGGCTCGTCGCGAACCCTGCCGGACAGGGCCTCCAAGGTTACGGGCCCCATCGCCTGGAACTCCCTCACGCAAGTGGAGTGCCTGGACAGCCCGTCTGTGCGGAGCAAGCGGAAGAAAGGCCTGCAGCTCAACGGGCTGCAGAGCGAGACGCTACCGCGAGCCAGCGGAGGCTGTACAACACAGGCACAGTGCCATACGGGACAGCTATCGGCTCGGCCTCTACGGGGCATGGAGGAGCCTCTGTCACCCTGCAGAGGCGGGGAGGCCGGTGGGGCGCCGCCCGACCAGATGCAGGAGGCCTGTAAGCAAATAGTGCCTATGAACCAGGACAGGGATGTAAAAGCACAGCTCCAGGCCATGGAAAACCTCATCAGCTCCAGCCAAGAGACCATCAAGGTGCTGCTGGGGGTCATCCAGGAACTGGAGAAGGGGGAGGCCCACAGAGAGGGGTAAGACATCTCATATTCACCTCACAGTGTTTTACATGAGGGAGGTACCGCTCCAACTTTTTCTCTACTGACACTAAATTCCCAAAAAAAAATCTGTGCATGAACCTCTTCATTTTCATGTAACGTAACATTAGGCCAGAGAGAGCTGTGGCACGATAAAAACTGAAAAACATGATGGAACCTGTAGAAACGCTCAGATTCATTATGACATTGACAAAGCTGTCACATCTGTTCAATATTATCACACTGTGGTGTTTTTAAAGCCTAAATTGGCTTTTCAAAAATCAAAACGTACAAATGGTAATAGAGAAAAGGGTCTGGTGTTTCCAGGGTTAACCTAAGGAACACATTCATGATTCAGCATGAACAGGAGAAGCGTCACCTTGATGTGTCACATTACTGCCAGATCTCCAGGACGAGCTCGTAGGTGTGACAGCAGCTCAGCAGAGCGTTGACTCGACCACCCAGAGTGTCGAAAGAGAGATCACAGCGGTGCGAAGCCGGGATGATGTGGCTTTCACCTGGATGTGCCCTGCAGGGCTATTACCGCACAGTGTCCTTTCATGATGTCTCCCCTACGGACGCTGCGGAGCGCGTTTTGACAACTCACCCCCGCTCAAATTAAACCCAAGCGGTTTGACGGCCCGTCACATGAGGCGTCGTCAGGCACTTTCTCCCTAATTTTGAATGCAGCCTCTGAAAACATTAGTGCGAGTGGAATAGGCGTGAGATCAATATTAGCAGTAGTGGCAGCCTGTATGCCAGCAGCGTCCTTTAGATTCACTTCAATAAGAATGCTAACGGTCCAACTTTGAATATGTCCCAGTAAGGGGACGACACTTTAAGCTCTTTTATTGATTAAGAAAAACACTAAACTAGACATTTAACAATTGGCCCTGTGCAGCGCTCTATAATGTTTATCTACTACGTCCCAGGCCTTTAAAAAAGCTGTGGCCTGTGAAAAAGCCATTTACTGTCCAATGGACGCTGAGTATATATGAAAGGGCCGCAGATAGCACCCAGCCGGCTGAAACAGAGGATTGTCCATCCAAAGGGATGAGGCAAACAGAACGGCCAATTTGTCGAGCGAATTGCTGGGGCTCGCCACTCAGATCCCTATCTGTTTTGACCGGCACTGTGGTCGAGGCCCAGAGTCAGAAAATCCATATAATCAACATCATAGCAACCTAGTTTAAAACCTGCCCAGTACACACACACAAACACACAGCTGACAGGTGTATAACCAAAGAGTTAAATTTATTTCCAATTCTCAATATCAACTTGACAGAATGACAGGGTAAAACTCCTATTCGGTAAGAATCAAGCGAGAACGGTTTGAGTTTACACCATCTAAAAAAAAGGCAATTATCCTCCTTCAATCTTTCACAAGGCATCCTTAATCTCCTTATCACCCGACTCATAAAAGTGTATGTGAGGGAGAAAAAAGTACAGCGGACAGGGAGGTGCAGCACAGGGAGCCATTTCCTATGTGCTGCACAGCACATCTGGCTTATCAGATGTGCGCAAAGTGGAGGAAAGGAAGAAGGAGAGGAGGGAGAGGAGAGGAGATGAGGGGAGGGGAGAGGAAGAAGGAGAGGAGGGAGAGGAGAGGAGAGGATGAAAATTATTGACTCCAGTTTAACAGAGCCATCTGGTCACAGGCTTAAAGAAACAATCACATTGCGTTTCCATACATTAATTACAGACACCTACATTTACATTTACGTGTCAGTGAGCAGTATAGGTCCCCTGTAAACGTCCACTGCTCTGTACCAGCCTGCTCCTCACTGCACAAAAGTCCCAAAGTTGGATTTCTTGCGAGCCGGGCAAAAAAAAAAAATTTTTTTAATACTGCTTTAGTCACACTACATTAGCTTCACACTCCCCTTACATAAATGTCACCGGCACAACAAATAGGAGTGCCCGCAGGCTATAGGTGAATTGTGAGTGCAATTACATCTGATATATAACTGCTTATGTTATACAACATTCATTTTTCAGGGCAGGAAATGCAACGCTGGGCGCATTTATCACGACGCATGTGCTCATGACATGCAGCACGGACGCAAATTGAAATTCTGTGGCCAATGTGCTGAGACTAAGAAACAAAAAAAAAACACACACACATCCAGTGCCTTCCAGAAGTCTGAGACCACTTTCCCATTCAAGTGGATGGGACAGCGGTCTGGTGAAAAGTAATTATAAAAAGCTGCGATAAAAATTAATAGCACGGTATTCTTCCATTGATGTCTGCTGAAACAAACCGCAGAAGCTCAAATCACCCCAGATCAAAAAGACATTTCAACTACAGGATGGACATAGTAATGATCCTCCAATTTTCACTTTTATTTCTCCACTACCCCCCCCCCCCCCCCCCACCCCCCACACACACACACACAATCTGCACGACCTCAGGAGGAAGACAACAAGTGTGGGGAATGAATAATGAGGAAGAGAGAGAGGGGGAGGATGGCGTCGCAAGGTGGGAGGAACCACTGGAGCGATTCTGTTCAAAAGGAAACCTGTCAGAGCGTCTGTGGTGGAGAGGGAGGTCAGATTTAGAAATCAAAGCTTAAGCAATTTCCAAGGAAAAACAATCACACCCTGGTCGCTTGATTCATCTCAAATTTAGTGCAAACTGCTGAACCTGAATTTAAGTCTGCATTTCAGCTAGGATGTTTGTAACTGCAGCGCTCTGATGCAGTCATAGCTTACTTCTGCCCGGAGGCGTTTGTGCACAAAGATTTGTGCCTTTGACTTTTCATCAAAGAGCGAGATATTTTCTCACATAGTTACTCATCTTTTGCACTGATGAGTCACCTGGGATGAGTCTAGCCAAGAAAGCGGAAGTGCCGCGAAAGCACGCTGAAGAGGGAAACCGTCGCAAATGGAGAATGTGAGAGAAAATACAGGACAAGGTGGCGAATTACAGGGAAGAACCTGAAACAATGAGTGGAGAAATGGGACCCCGCTTCCACCCACGGGGCACGAGAATGCAGAACGCCAGCGCCGAGGTGGGAGGGAGCGGCTACGTCTTCCTCAGATGTTGTGGTGTCCGCAAGTTTAGAGCCAACGTCCCCACGCGCAACGCATTGGATCACGTGTACAGTGCCGTCCCCCGGCATGAAGCTCACCAATCATTTTGCTGCATCATCAGCCTGTGCTGGCAGGCCAGACCCACTTAACCACACTCACAGGGACTTGTTGCTAGTCCATCTATTACCACTGTGTGTGCGTGCATGCTTTTATGCCTTTGGACTCCCACCCACTCAGTGACCTTTGGGAGAGCTCACCTAGTAGGGGGGGTGTATAAATACACTGTTAATTGCACTTTTGGCTTCGCTCTCCCTGGGAAGGCCTGCCCAAATGATGTCCACTCTCTTATTTTCTCTTATCAACACTGTGTGTGTGTGTGTGTGTCTGTGTGTGTGTGTGTGTGTGTGTGTGTGTGTGTGTGTGTGTGTGTGTGTGTGGGGGGGGGGTGTCTAGACAGCATGGAGGGGAGGCCGATTTGCTCAAAGAGCCACTTGCTCCTGTGGCCTGATTATCGATCAGCTCATCTGGGTGGAAAGTGAAGGTGGCGGTGACCTTCTCCACTGGGCTGTCGCCGCCCCTTAATTACAATTAATCTGCGCCGCAGACTTCCATGTGTCATTGCATTCCTCCTCCTCCCCCTCTTAGATTCTCCCCATTCTGCCCTGACCTTAAGTTACAATATTGATATCAACCCCTCTGATGCACCGGTCAGAGTGCAGAGCACAGAAAGGAGCAGGATAAGGAGGAGGAAATTTATGATAACGGTTTAATTTTTATTGGTGCCGCACCTTATGGGCAGCGTGACAAGAGGCCCAGAGAGAGAACTGAAAAATGTCTCCGCTGCTGCAAAGCAAATGAGTGGCTCAGTTCACCTGAATTACAAAGTGCTGTCCACCCGCTATGAGTGAAATGGAATTTAATTTGTGAAGTTCAACAACAACACATCTCTGCAGGAACGGCGCCCTCGTCGCTGTCTCCTTTACAATGTCTTTCACTGCCGTGAGCGCCACGAGTAAAGTACCTCTGCCTTTTGATATAATGGCGTGAAGGCAGACATGTCAAAAACAGATGATTTAACTACCTACTCCTTGTAGTAAAGTCTATGCACCAGGTTTCATACCCATTTACCAAGGTAATACTTGAGACATCTGCAAATTGATGGTGGTAAGGCTGGGTCAATAAGCAAATTCTTCACATGCCTTCAAACGCTGCCATCAAATTAAAAACTTCTTGAGAGGGAGAGAGACGAGTGCATTTAACAGCTACTACATGTGACTCCGTATAACCCGACAATGAAGGACGCCGCGTCGATAAGCGACAGCTACACAAAGTCCGACATCTGTAGCGGCTTCACGAGACAACGTTCTGTTGATGCAGCAGCGCGGGTCAAAACCATAAAACCCAACCAACAAAAGCATTTCCACCTTGTCCATGTCATCGGTTAAGTGAGTCCACACTGTGTCCATTGTGATGCGCCATTAATTACAAGGGGAAACACTTACTGTCAATCAATACGCACATTCCCACGTGTTAATCCAATAAGAAAGCCATCGAGCCATTCAGGCCCGTCACTTCAGCCGCCCCTTGAGAAATAGGGATCCATTATGGGAACTTGGTTCAGGCCAATATTTTATCTCACAGACAACTGATGATGGAACAATATGAGGACACAGAGGATGCAATATAAAAGGATATTGATGGCTCTGAATGTGGAATGGGTGAGTCAATATCACACTGAAATTAAGACGGGGTTGCCGTCATAAACAACACTGTCAAATTTTTATCTGCTTTGAGGTGCCATTTAATGCCCCCCCAGGTAATAAATGGTGACAAAAAGTTTCATACTGAAGATAACTCTCGATTACTCTGTGTTTCATTGCACAGAATGGATTAATCAATGGCTGGATTTCTCTGGTGGGAGTAAAAAAAGGTTCAGTGCTTGGGGAAAGTAGATGGAGCTGCTCATACCAACAAGGGGAAATAATTTTATACAAACAGCTGAAAATAGCAGCTTTTATATCATTGTAAGCCAAATTCCCTTCAGCTCGAGCCCAGATCAAGCAAGAATTATTCTCATATTTCAAAGACAAAAGTCAAGGGATTAATTAATAATGAAAACAATTAGAAGATGCTGTACTTTCATTACTGCATGAGAATGTCGGTAATGTAACTGTAAGGAAATGCAACAACCCTGACAAGTCCTTCACATAAACCGCAGTCCTTTCTGTTTCAGTTTCGGGGCTTCACTGAAAGGTCCTGTGTCACTTTGCCTTATCTGACCCCCGATCAGTCAACCGCAGCTAATGGCCGACGCGGCGCTCCCTCTGCCCCGGCTGTCGGACGCAGGCCACTCGCGGGGGGGTGGGGGGTCGGGGGCGCGGCCTGACTCCTCGTCACCCTCGCTTACTTCGGTCCCGCTAACGAGGGATGACAAACAAGATGCGAGGGAGCCGCTTAACAAGTCCTGTAATTACTCATTCACGACTCTTATCTTCCCCACAGACTCTCCTATCGAACCGGGCAGGACACGGCCAACTGTGACACATGCCGGAACAGCGCATGCATTATTTACAGGTGAGTGGCCATCCAAATGTGCCCTGTCCTTTCTTCTTGAGGGAAAAGGGACAGGTGGTGGTGGTGGGGGTGCAAGACTAATGTGGATGCTGTTAATGAGTGGACGGGGGCTGGTGACATTTACACATCACGCTCTCTCTCTCTCTGAATCTATACATCTTTGTCTTACCCTGCTTTTGCCACTTCACGGCCCTTTATTAACTGAAGGGTGCCTGGCAGGTGGAGTGGCTGCCGGAGCGAGAGACAAAAGGGCACGCGGTTGAAAAGTGGAGAGGATGCACGCTGCGCAGTGAATGAGCGCAGGGCAACCAAAAGGTGAAATTAATTACCGTGCAGACATCAGGAAATATCATCACTGTGTGCTGTTGCCAAGCCAACTGAGCCCCTGCATACCTTCAAATTCAGCTCAATTTATTAGACAGCCCTAACACTATGTTAGTTACCCCCCCCAGTGAAGGTACAGTATGTGTGCATGTGTGTGTGTGTGTGTGTGAACGCGTTTATGATACTGAGAAAAGTGGACGATGAATCGGTCAGCTGTTCAATGACTGATGACTGAATCCCGTTAGTTTCTCGCTAACGGCCATCTTGGACACCTTGAACATGTGATCATAACTTTATTAATCATCTGTCACCTCTGTGCTAACATGCTCAAAGTTCCGAGAGCGACCATGCTGGTGATCAGACCGACTTCACTGCCCAGAGAGCCACGTCAATAGCCTGGCAAAAAACCCCAACAATAACCCATAAATGAATCATGAAACAAACAAACCGCGAGTTACAGCCCTGATGTTAAACAAAGTGGGGTCGGCGTGAAGTTCACAGTCGGTGAAGCCCTGACCTATGACGGAGCCTTGTGAGTCCTGACACCTCTGTCACACTTTGACACACATTGAGACTGACAGCGTGACCCCCCGGGAGGGCTCTTCGCTCACAGTTAGATTTACATGTTACAACCCGTACATGCAAATGTGTCTGTGCGTCTGGCTGTTTGGTGCGCAGAGTATTTATGATTCAGACAGTCTAAAAGAACGGGGGGGGGGAGAAAAGAGATTTAAAGAGTCGGAGGGTGAGGGGCGATCAATAAAACTGTTTTTGGTCGACGCCGTTGTTCCACTCAGTCGGCGCTTCACCTCTGCAGAGCTACTTAAATCATTTTCTATCTACTGCTCTCAATAACTGATAAGCCTCTGGACAAACTTTAACTTGCTCCTGAAAATGAAGGAGCTGAGGACACCACATGTGCATCACAAAAAAAACCACCCCCCCCCCAAAAAAACGGGGGGTGCTTGAATCCTGGCAGCCCCCACCCCACCCTCACCCCACGTAGCCGCTGGGTAGACATGAGAATGGTGGCTTTTACAATGGCGTCGGCCAGATGAAGTGAGGTGAGCTGAATTATCGCCTGTGATGTGAAGGACGCTGGAAGGGCACCAAATGGCTTGGGGGGGGGATTAAGAGGCAGCTGCGGTGTAATAACACATTGAAATTCTTGGCAGCGCATCGTGTACCTATACTGATCGCTGCTGTTTCATTTATACATCTCCATGACCTGAAAACCCACTGAGGGTTGGAATTATGCAAAACGCAGGCTGCGATAAAAGCTATGATTAAGTGCGTCCGTGTGAATATGAGCCAATTATAGTTACGTGTCAGTCAATTGTCCAACCACATACAGTCAATCAGTCTAATCTAAATTTCTAACCTTAACCCCCCCCACCACCACAAAGGGAAGTGACTGCATATTATATAAAGCATCACGCACAAAATCCCTTTGGATTTGTCCCTTGACTCGGCCGCTGCTGATTGTGCGCACACCAACAGGCCCTAAATTAACATCAGAGCTCCACGTTCAGGAAGAGCAGGAAAAACTGGAACCCAATGCGCCAAACATGAGCCCTCATCTCTGACGAACCTTACAGGCATGTGGCTGGGTTACAGCGTGATAAAAAGGGCAGAAATTTCCAAGTGAGATGTTTGAAATCTGTTAAATTGACCTGGGTTCTCCTTTAAGAGACTGGCTTGGCATGGTGAATTGTGTTGATTGGACACAGAATCAAATATAGCAGTTGTATTCACGCGGGCAGGAGGATTAAATGGCAATCTAATTACTGAGATCTCCATGAAAACAACCTCTATGGAGGTGGAGGAACGCAGGAGTATACGCTGACTGTAATATCTATCAGGATTTTTCTTCCCCCTTCGAGCATGTTGGCGTCTTTCTGCCAAGGCCAGACCCCTAACTCTGGTGTTTACGATGAAGCTGCTCTTGTGACCAGATTGGACATATGGGTCCATAAATCATTTTAACGCAGGATGGTGAGGAGCCAGCCGTGCACTTCTCAGCATAATCAATTTGTCCAACAGTATATGGCATCATCTCAGAGCCAATCCTTAGCATAACAACAGAACCGGATCAATACGGCGCTGTACTCCCCGGGCACGGACTTCAAACAGAATACACAAGCTGCTTTAGCCTCCCGTCCTTGTCTGGTCCCGCTTTCCTCATTTCGAAGCATCTTGAACTCAGTCTGTCTTTCTTTCATCCTCCCGCAGCAACTTCATCCCTCTATCTCGCCGTTTGTCCGGAGTACGTTATCTCCTCCTCACAGCTAACGGTGTGTGTGCGGTGTGTGTTCAAACGAACCCGGGGATTCAGTGCTTAATGCTATATGCATGACGCTGAAGCTGAACGGGAGACAAAGGGATGAAAAGATTATTTCAATTCATTCCATCTCGCCAGGTGACGTGAAATCTGTTGGTGGACAGAGGGGAGGGAACGGGAAAGTGAAGTGAAAGAAAAAGGCTGAAAGTGAGGCAGGACGGAGCAGAAAAGCGGCAGATTTGAGACGCGCTCACTGCGAGACCACGAGCGTTAAGCGTGTTGATGCAGGAAACCCTGTAATCTCATTTTCCTCACATCGCCTTTATATGGGCTAATGTGCTGATCAAACGGGGAGATAGATGTAAGTGGCTGTGTTTGAGGGTGTCCACTGTGGAGGTCCCCACCGCTGGGTGCCATTGGTCACAATGGACTGCAGTCATTTCCCGTGGATTCAATTTTGTCATTCGCTCACACGGTCTTGTGACTTCATTCGAAGACGGGGGGAGCGCAGCTGATCATTAAACAACTTATCTGATGGCGAAACACTATTTGAATAGCACTGCGCAGTGCAAATAGATAAATCCATAAAGGGATGGGTATTTAAAAAGGAGGAAAAATCTCCCATCTATTGTGCGAGGCTATGAAAATCAATTAAGCGTTGCTAAAGGCTGAGGAGCTGATTACATTATAACATATGGAAATTAGCGAGCAGCGAGGTTGTCCTACCGCACAACTCCGCTGCTGGGGGAAGATATCTCTTTCTGTGGGAGCGTAATGATGTTTTCCAGCATGGTGGCGAGCCGGTTACCATGGATACAAGAGTGATCCTCCGTAGGACGGACAGCGCGAGGGGACGGCGAGGACGGTCGGCAAGAGCGCATTCACGCCCGGGGACAGATAAGGGAACAAAAAGGGAGGCTGGGTGAGGATGTGAAACAGGGAGAGGATGAATAAGGACTCAGGTGCTCGGAGTGAGGCAAAAAGGGCAGGTGATGGGCGCGTGGGGCGACGGACGCGCTGAAGTAAGAGGCGAGGCGGGGCGGGTTTCTTTTCCGTCTCGTGCGTGCACACTTTTTCGGAAAAGGGGACATGGCAGGAGCAGAGCGAATAAGACAAAGCAAGACTGAGAACAAGCGGGGGAGAGAGGTTAAAGACAGACGAGGTCCAAAAGTGCCTTCTTCAATTTGTTCCGATCCAACGACCCACTCAGGGGAGTGGCAGCTAGGGGACAGGAAAATGCCAACAGCGCTTCAATTTTCGCTGTTAACCAAAAAAAAAAAGAAAAGACAGAGCGAGAGGGAGAGAGAGAGAGAAAGAAATCCAAATGTGGAGTGACGCAGCAGGGCCCGTGACAGTTTCATAAGGAGATGCTGATAACTGGGCCGGGTGGAGACTAATAAATCTTTCATTAAAAGGCCTTTGAGTGTGTTTCAAAGATGAGATGATTATCTTTTCACTCTGCCTCCTCTTTTTCCCCAAATGAAGTTATGCTGATTTTTTTTTTCCTTTTTCTTTTCGGTGACGGTTCAGTTTCCCGGCTCTGTGGCTGTTCCCATGGCACAGTCCATTTTACCTCGACTAAGAGCAACAAGTTTAACAATGCCGCAGCTCCAGCTTCAAATCACGCAGGCTGCGATTCAGCAAGCACGTTGTGTCCTGCACATCCAAAACTTATAGACCGTTCATTACTTCAACAGTTAATTCCAGAGTTAGTTCTCACAGGCTAATCCCTCATCACAACCAGGATCCACTCCAGATCTGGATTTAGACCTGACGTCAGAAATTAATCTAAACTGTGAGATTTCTTTAACCTTTAACAAGTTGTCTTGTCGAATACTTATATATGCATGTGTGAAAAAGTTACATTTATCTTTGCGTGACTCCAGAAGAAGCTGCACGAAACATGATGAATAAAAAAAGCAATGTGACTTCTTGAGGCCGAGGACTAGAAGTTTGAAAAGAAAAAAAAGAAAAACTTTTGGGGGTGTGGAGTTAGAGAGAACTGAGCGTACCAGACCTTTGTAGCCCGCTCCTCATCTCTGCTTGATTGATCTCCGCTGGTTTTGCTTCATTGATTTTTCTTTTCTTTTTTTTATAACTGTCCACTGTGACTGTGACAATGTTACAGGAGTGCAATGCTAAATCGGTGCTATTCAGCCATACAAGTGGCAGAACAGTCAACACTCATGAGATTAACTGTTGTTGCTTTTTTTCTGTCAAGCGATGTGTAGTAATCTAGGATGTACGGTATGTACAGTACATGGTGGAAGTAAATAAGGCAAACTCTGCACTGATCACGTGCAGTACACTCCCAGAGCATAAACCAAAAATACATAATGACTGAAAATTCTTAACGATTGTAAATTTTTTCTTTAACTGGTTAAATGGCCGTGCATCAGCAGCAGCAGAAGCTTGTACTGAAGTGCAGGGGAAATCCTCTCACTGCTATCATGTATCTGTATCTGTGTGTCTTTGTGTGCGTGACATATGCGCACAAAATGACACAGCATCAAACTACAGTACTTCCCCAGAAGATCAGTCTGTTGTTGGCTTTACACAACCTTAAATGAAGGTTTTTTGTTGTTTTTTTTTTTTTTAAATGAAAAAGACACAATGAAATAGTGAGCGATGCCACCGCACATTCATTACACTTTGACAAACGCAGCCATTGATCACAGAAGCCTTTGATGCTGCCTCACCACCATCTTTTGAGCTGCGAGGGCCTGTTAATTTTGCAGCCCATGAATTTCATTTAATATGCGAGACGGGCTTTGATTTCAGAGGACATCATAATCTTATTACGGATCATGAGCCCGAGGGTTGCGTTCAACGCTTGGACCTCTGTTCCCTTGGGCCTGACTGAAGAAAAAAAAAAAAAAAAAGAAAAGAAAAATATCTAAAACTTGTGTCGTCATTTTTTTTTTTATAGAATATCCCAAAATAAATATAGAGAGCATCAGCAAAAGGGATCAGCAAATGTAAGACAGTGAAATGATATAAAAATCCAAAACAGACCGGATTAATCAGCCAAGATAAATTATACAAGATCAGATAAAAGCAGAAATGTTTCCAGATGGAATTTAAAGTCGATGCAGTGAAGACGGTTTAGGGGTCGGCATTGACCGACACTCAATCAACCTTCAAAATGAGCCGGCTTTTTGGAAACCAGAGGAGCTCTGAACTGTCGCTAATTCATGGGCTAGATCTTCACATTTTTATTTCAATGGTTGTGTAGTTTTCTCGTCAGCCCTACACGAACCAAACAAGCACAACACAGAGGTCGTTCACAATGCATCACAAAGGTTGGACTCAAAGTCCTGATGCACACACGTGCGACAGTTTTCACATGCAGGCCAACGCACAAACTCTTGACTTCACATAAATTTAAGTGGAATTATATCAGTGTAATTAACGGCCAGTGATTTATTGCTAATAGCTGCAGTGTTCTTGGCCTCATGTAAAGGCCTGAGTCAAACAAACGCAAAGTGCTGAATTGTCTGCTTCAGCACCCAGCATTCGTCCGAGTCACTGTCAGGACCACCCCCCCACTCGCGTCTGCTCTGTTCTAATCAATGCCAAAACCATCCACGTGCATAATAAAAAAGGGTTGACTCTTACTGTGACACCTTATTTGAGATTGTCCTGGCTCCTGGAAATTATTGTTTGGCTGTGCTCTGAGCTGCAACAGACAGAATGATCTGCACCCGCAGCTCACCTGGAATACTAATCATCAGCAACATCCAGCAGTCAGTCCAGATTTTTTGAAGAAAACCCAGTCGCTCTTTATAAATCTTTCAACCAAAAAAAAAAGATGTCTTAGTGTTGCAACAGGTAATCACTACAGACGGCTTGTATTTCAATCGGCGCTCACCTTGACACAGCACAGTCTCTCGCCTTGGTGAACGGCCGAGTCTGCCCAGATAAACGGCAGTATTCATGAAGTGAATCCGTTACGCAAGCCTGTCTGTCAGGGTGCCCGCCCGCCAAACTCTGGGGCGAGTGGTTGGAGGAGGCTTTAGCAGATTAAAGTCCCTCCTTCACTTAACCACAGCTGAGGCGGTAATCTGAGTTTCACTCAGCAGCACCTCGTATAGTCAGATGTGCGCGGGCGTGGGATTACAATGATGGCTGGTCCAGATAAATCCCCAGCACCCTGGGGAAACACAGAGTACACCGAGGAGGAAACAACTGGGTGTGTGTGTAAAGAGCCCAGTTATTCAATCATCCTGCATGCCCATTACCTTTTGCCGATGATGTAATATTGTGCAGGGATCAAAGCGTCACGATTTGAACTAAAACCCTAATAGGCCCACACATCAATACCCCGGCTCTGATCTCAGCTTGAGCAAAGCAAATGATCTCCGGGTTAACACCTCCTCCACCGACCCCGCACTCCTCACTGGGGAAACAACCAAAAGAACGTCTCCTCTTGCCTTACGAATCGTGGTAACAATGCACAAACCAAAAATGACAGCAGCAGCAGTCAACGTGGGCAGCCAGATGCAATCGCAAACAGACTAAATTGGGAGATTTTACTGGGTAGTAAGGATGAGGTAAGCAAGAAAATCTAGGTCGCTTTGCCAGGCTGAGCAGCGCGGCGACAGATGCCTGTGTAGGGGTCAAGTGAGAACAGGCTGCAGCGCACACACTTAATGTGGCTGGAGGGGAAATGTGGCAGTCAAGAGATGTCAGGATGAAGGGAGGCGTGAAGGGGAAAGAAAGAGCAGCATGGGCCTCGATGAAGCAGGAACATACGCTGTAAAATAATATCCAATGAAAGCCGGGGTTCAAAGAAGTGAGACCTTAACTGTATGACTCAGGTGATATATTTCCCCATAGATCCCATTTCCTAGTACAGTAACAGTCATGCTACACCCAGTGCTGCTGTGACTCACCGACCCAGTCAGGCAGCAGTGAGCCAGCCTCTGAACTGACCACGTGTCTCTGTTTCTTTGAGGTAGCGTGGAGCTGGACTTCAAGCAGCAGGAGGACAAGCTACAACCGCTGATGAAGAGGCTCTGCCCGACGGACGACGCCCACTTCGCCCCCCTGCCTTACCCCCAGGAGGCCTTCACCTCCACCCCAAAACGCAAGTCCAAAGCTGACTCCAAGAAGCACGCTCGCTGGAAACTTTGGTTCCTGTGAAAACCTGCAACCGATACATGGGATTTTAGGCGTTCGCCTCTTCGTCGTTATCTGTTTGGTTTATCCACCGTCTTCTCTTTTATCCCACTATCTCCTTGGCTTTTTGTGGACCTGGTATTAACGGAGAGCTCCACTGCTGGATACTGAACCCTTTTCATAGAGATGACAGGATGTGTAATGGGACACAAGTGTGGAATTCCATGGGAAATTCAAAAAATGCCATGCTTACCAAAAATGGATTCAGAGTTATTTTGAACTAATTTCTTCAAACAGGGTGTGAAATTACACCAGGGCAACATATTTGGAGATCAGCAAGGTGAGAAGATTTCCGTCTGTCCTATTTGCATATATTTTTCTAGCTGACGTCCGCCGGGGCGGCTTCAGCGAGCGTCGCATTTCTATTCACCAGTTGGGACGTCGTGTTTCTCCCCAGCCTCCAGGAGAGGCCGGCGGTTCCACCACAACCCGCTGAGGTTCACATCAACAGCATAAGCACAATTTAACACTGTTCAGGATACGTTTTCTCCAGAATAAGTAAAAACAACTATTTTGAGTATCAACTCACACGTGTAGATCGCCCCACCAACTATGACGGACTGAAGACTTTCAGAATATATCTGAAGAAGAGACGTGAAGGACAAAGACGTCAGAGATGTTTATCGGATTGTATGATCAACTTTCTATCCATCGCTAAAATGTCTCCTTGAATCAAGTGACTTTGAAGTAAAGAATGAATAAATTACACTTATTTTCTTAATCACATTTCCAAAGTTAGACGTCAATGTACTTTTTTTCAATATGAATATATACATCTATATACATTCACTCTTAAGGTTTAGTGGAATATATTTATTGCACTGCAGTGAAGGGAGCTGTGCATTTAAAAAAACAAGTACAGTGCATAAGAGGTAAATAGTTTCTGATTCTTAATTCCTTTTCATGCATCAAACTTCGTTCTCACTAACTTCACATGGAAACGCAGGAAAGAGGGAATCCATTCAGTCCAACATCATAAAATATAAACCAATGGCGAGTTCTGGCTCACACTCAGACAACAGAAAAAAAAGTATAACTGATCCTTTACACTGAATAATGTTGATCCTTAGCACATGCGAGGGGTAAAAAGAGTATAGCTGCAGCATCCTGCAGCGGTGATTACTGCGATCCACTAGGATAGCTCCTGAAACCGAGCCGGAGACTGAATGTGCCACCTCTGATCACAACCAGGGCTTCTACAGTGCAGGGCGGCTTTTTACAACCTCCAGATTTTGCAGGACATTTTCTAGCTTTTCAAGAGACACTTTTTAAAGAGAGCGACAAAAAGATTTTCTTTTCTTTTCTCCCCCCCACACACACACTTTTTGTTTAAATTGCTAGCTCCTGCTCATCGCTTCCCGTCAATTTGACTGTAAAGTAAAGACTCCATGCAGTGACTCCACAAGAATGTGTACAGCCAAAATAATATTTGCATTAATCTATAAATATACACTGTATAGGATCAAATAGGGCTAAAACCATTTTAATGAGCGGGGAGTGCAGCCAACGTCTGAAAGAAAACAACATGAAGTTAACAGCGCCTGCAGGAGCATAAAACCAGAGTCACTCTCAAAGCCAAACACACTGCCCCCAAAAGACAGGGAATCTGACAAAGTGGTTCCAAGGGCAGAAAAAAAGCATCTTTAGCTCCCGTCACAACAATAGATATCACTGGCTTGACCGTTGCCAACTCCAACATGCTGCTTTCTGTTGGCTACATGTGACTCACACCCCCCCACTTGTACATGCAAGGTTGGTTTCCTTTCAGTAGTTATACCGTAGCATCAAGCAAGAACTAGATGTTTATCTGTACCTTAAAGAAGTGCAATTGATTTATTATGTGCAATACTGTGTATTTTATACTGTTTTTTCTAAAGAAAAGGAAAAAATAAAAGATATTTAATATGCAAAATATGAAAAATAAAAATAGACATCCACAGAGCTCTCAAAGTACAATGTAGACTGAGTGTCATTTGCAGAACTGTTGCAGAAAAGTTATTTTGAATCAGGCAAATGCCAAGACTGCCCCCCCAGAATATACAAAAGATATTATCTCACTTACCTCCAAATGGCATAGTAGGACTTCTCAGTTGCAGACAGTTTAGATTTTATTCACCCAGGCTTGTGACATCTGTGAATTTCCACCACTCTAGATTTCACTAGATTTCCGCTTAGATCAATGATGCTCAACTTCTTTCACCTCCATTGTTTTTCTTTTGCAACAAAAATCTGTCAAACAGACTCTGGGCAAACAAAACTGTTTGCATGGCTAACTACGAGGGGTGAGCAAACCTTGTGAAAACTCATTTAGGATTTAACTAGAGGCACATGGTTTGAAAACTCTGCAGGCCAAACACAAATCAACTCAACAAATTTATGGGATGAAAAGCGGGAGATACGACTGAAAATACACACGAAATCCAACCCACATCTCTTTGATGTGGTTGGGCAGCGCACCCCGACCGCCCAGGGATAAGCAGCGATGGGCTTCTGGTGCACAAAGTCAACCTGCTTCTGATCCAGAGATTACACTCACATACAGCTCGTGCCTTTCCGTCCCTACTTTAATGCCGGCCGGGGGCTTTGGGGCATGTTTGTGCGCCAGCGTGACGTCGCAGACCAGAAATGAGGTGAAACCGAGAGGTAAAGTGGGGACAAACCTCTGAGTAAATGCCCCTGAGGTGCAGAGTCACCCACGCATTGGAACCAACGTCGCCCGAGGGTGACACTGCACCCGCCAACCCACAGCGTGGTCATCTCCACGGGGCTACCCTCCGCTGGATGTTTCTAGCACACTGCCCAGGGTAAAAACACGTCTCTCATTCTCACACCCTTCACCTGCAGTCCACTGCGGTTTGAAGGTGAAAACATGTCTTCACGGTGAGCACACATCTGACGCGGGCTGGCGCCGGGTCAATAAACCTGGGAGGACGCTCAAAGTTTCAGCACGGGGGATGAGAGGAGCGGCGCACGAGTGAGTGATAAGCACACGTTTGAGACATTATGATGCAGTGCCATATCTCACTATGCTTCTTTTCTGTAAGAGCTCTGCAGCAGCAGTCTGGCCAGCAGAGGAGAGACAGGGGGCGGGAGAGAGCGAGAGAAGGAGAAAGAGAGAGGCAATGATACGTGGAGAAAAATATTTGGACAGAAACAGATATAAAGATGGAGAGATAAAGAGAGCGAGGGACACAGAGAGGTACAGGAGAGGAGTCTGATCTGATTAGATGTCACGGAGACGGCTGTGTTGCAACATTCGGTCAGCGAGTGCATGCAGCAGAGAGAGCGCGCTAGCCCCTATAGCCGGTCAGCCCCATACTGTCAATCAATAATACAGAGTCGTTCCACTGCAGCTCTCCGTTCCATTCCTTCTGCATGTTGCAGGAGCGTCGGCAGGACGACCGCGAAGCACTACAGCACAAAAACCCCACAACTCTGTGTCGGTCCTCAAAACTACAGCTCTGAAAAGTTCAATGGGTCATTTAGAAAACATTAAGGTAAAGCTAGCTGTCAGGTCTGCTATCATATTATTAATTTTGGAGTGTACCAATGAAACTGAAATAACTAAATATGCAATGTTCAGATTGGCCAAATAAAAAAGTTTGTTTTATTGCCTGGAGTTGTCTAACTCGCAGATGTTTCCAGCTTCCAAAACATGTTTATCTGCACAGCTCATACAGACACTCATACTTGAGGAAGTTCTCACAATTCAAGGGCAAAAAGAAAGAACTTAATCATTTCAGCACGACGGCCAAAACATTTCTTCAATGCCACTAATGTAAACGTATTCATGAGGACTCATCGCAACCTGTGCGGCGGACACGAATACAAAGATGCAGGCCGCTCCGGCCGTCCAACGATGCAAATGCGTGGCAATGCTGTGTCTAAGTTGCTAACAGGCGTAGCACTGCAGTGACAGTTCACGACAAAAACGACCCCCCCCCCGAGCCGTCACTGCGATCGTTCTCATCGGCATTCTGCCGCCGCCAGGAGAGAAGAGAAAGGAAAGCGAGAAAAAGAGCGAGAGGGGCGGGAGTAGAACGTTAATGCATAAATCTAAATGTAAGAGGCTGCCACTCAGAAGAACAAGGTCGGCGGTTGGCTGCGGTGTTGTGTGAGCAACGGCGCGCAATCTGCCTGCAGAGCAGGCAGCACAACCCGCAGGCGGCAACAACAGCTCTCTGATTAGAAAGCTACGACTCTTTGAGCAGCACTAACTGGGTCTCTGCTCGCCATTAAAAATTCACACCAACCTTATTGATCATTAAATAATGATTTGCGGGACCTGCTTCAAATGCAGCCGCTGCCCAGAGTGCTATAATATGTATAGTGTTTGAGCAAAAGAGCCACAGCGCTTTGGGAGAGACGAGGCTCTGATGTGACCTCTGATTACCGCTGTGGAAAAAAGGACGCTGCACACTGACACCCAATATTATGCAGGTGCTAAGAAATGTCGAGGCAGTCAAGTGTAGTAGCCACCTTGGTAAGGAGGCAGCAGCAGACATAAGGAAGGGGTCAGCCGGGACAATGAAAGCAAACTGCATACTGGGGGGGGGCAGGTAAAGTAGAGGGCAGCAGCACGTGTATACAGAGTAGATTGCCTCAATAAGGGCCTGTGAGGTCATGGGCAGAGCCATTTCATTAACCAGAAAGGTGGCTGCTGCTCTGCTGTGGCGTCATTCAGCAGCGCCCGCTGGAAGCTGGGAAACGCCATTTCAACCTCACCGCGGGGGGACGGATGCACTTAGTAACACTTAATACAGCAGAGGGGAGACCTGCGTGCGCCGCCTTCGTGGGTGTTGATAGCCTTTTAGACAAAGTGGTGGGAGACGTCCATATCTGAAAAACATGATCAAAGGAACTCCACCGCAGTGAAGAGTAAGGGGGGGGCTGGCACAGGCAGGATTGAATGGTGAGCTACTCTAACAATGCATCTATCAGTGTGCAACCTCTTTTCCAGAATCCGACTTTCCAGACTCTCTGAGCCTGAGCCAGGCTGGAGGATGCAGAGTTTGCATCCCTGCTATGACAATGATGGCAGAGCTGGGGGCGGGTCCCAGTCCCTCCAGGAAGTCTGAGGCCTCGGCTCAACTCGCAGCTTTGCTGGCTTTACATTTTGCAGCGTGCTGCACACTGGCGATCTGCTACACAAGAGAGGGCTCCCCCCTCTACGCGATTAGCTTGGTGCATTGCTGGAATACCTTCAGACAGAGAGAGGGAGAGAGGGACAGACGGAGCAGCGACAGAACCTCTGCAATCCAAAATCACTTTACCACAACTTAGAGAGAACAGAAGAGAAAGAGGAGGAGGAGGAGAGAGCAGGAGAGAAGGCGTTATGGCACTATGACACCAACAAACAAACACACACAGGACGATTAGTGTGCGATAACCCTGGGTACTGATGGCTTTATTAAATCACGCTCTGCTGCTGCAGCTCAGTGACTGGTAATAAAAGCAGCTAAGCGTCCATTTATACAGGTGGTGCCATTTCCCGCTGCTCCCCATGGAGATGCATGGGGGGGTGCGTTTGCACTCACTCACACAGATACGATTAACGACCTGGGGTGGGAGGGAAAAGGATGCGATGCACACCAGCAACGCTATCGATATGATCAGTCGGTAAAACACGACTCTCTGTTTTCCTGTACTTGAAATTCAGAGAAAGTGTCTCTGTCGTCATTAATTTGAGCTGTAAAAGTAAATGCAAGCGTCCTCAGAGGAATGTCCTTCATCATAAAAACGACATATGCGTCACGTTCACAGTCACGTCACAAGCCACACGTGGCACTAATGAATCCAGGCAGCGATGGAGAGTGAAAGAACGCAGAGGTCCAAGTCCACAGGACTCTCTGCTCTCAGGAAAAGAGTGGCGGCTTCGCCCCGCACACCAGGCAGACGGCACGCTTACACGATGACTGATAAGTGCATTGATTGAGTTCTGGCTGAGAATGTGATGCCAACGGCAGTGGATGGGGCAGGGTACAGTTATTAGATTACAGCACAGAACATCAGAAATGTTCTAATAAGCGAAGGATCACACCGACAAACAAGGAAAAACACACAAACTTAAGAGGAAAATAATGGAACGGTGAAAGCCAAACACACACACACACATACACCGGCTGGAGAAAGATGGCAGATCAAAGCCGCAGCGGCTGCACGACGGCATTCTGCCACGGTCCACATTCCCTTTAATGATAGCTTCTAACTGGAGCTGCACTGGGCCTCTGGGAGTTAAGCTCATTGTGGGACATAAGCCTCTAAATTGGAGTGTGTGTGTGTGTGTGTGTGTGTGCGTGTACGTACAATACAAAATGTGTGTGAAAGCTAGAAACAACAAGCAAGTGGAGAGAGGGAGAGAGGGTCGGGCGGGCTTACGATGTGAGGGGAATCGCGGCCCATGGAAATGACGGTCCTGTTCACTGTCCGGAGCAGCTTCTCCATGATGATCTGCACGTGCCACTGGGTTGGACCCTGCGAAGACCACAAACTCACACATCAACACACAAATACAGCGAAGGACTGACACATTGAGATGGTTAGCATTTCAAAGAACAAAAAGTCTACCTATGAAAACTCTTTACTGTGATAGATGAGTCAGTACATCAAAAATTCAAGTCATCAATAACTGCTAAATAGCTGCAAGTTTTCTGCAAAATCTGTTCTTTGTTCTTTATCAGCAGATATGAAAAATTCCACAACTTCACAAAAATATTTAGGACATTTTGTGCCATGAAGAGCTGACGAACATGACGGATGCAGCCAAAAGTGATTTATAGATTGCAGAGCCTAGCTCTTGGAGGGGGAAGAAAAAAACACCCATGGGGCAGCTGCACCGCCGTCAGAAGTGGGACAATTTTCCTCAGACTCGCTCGTTAGTTTGAGCGAGCGGAGGGGATCTGTCTCTACCTGTCTGCGGGGGGAAAATCTTCGAGGCAGACCAAGCTCTGCAGCGTAGTCCTAAACTTTCAATGATTTCCACAGCTCTTTCTGCGGCTGAAGAGCTTGTGCGTGCGAGTCCGTGCATGAACGAGCGCTGGGGAGAGTACCCTGTCTGAGGAGGGAGTTTCAGATGCCGCCTGTGTGACGCACAGCTTTCGTGATAACCCACGATTCCCAGAATGTTGCTGTTTTTAGACTGTGTTATTTTGTGATACAAAACCTAGTGCACGAAGAAAAAGTCCTGATTTCATCATCACATCTATTTAATGGGGGAATATACGATCAAATCCTTGTGCCTGCTACATGGTATAAGTTGTTTTATAGCTCCAGTGGTTTCCTTCATATCATTTTCCTTTGCACATCCACACGCACAATTGAGTGTGATAAAAGATATGAAAGAGAGAGCAAGGTGGCAAGGGGAAGCAGCGATACGAGAGACAAGGAGTGTTAGAGTGGGAGAGGTGGGTAATCCCTGGCAGAGTGGAGTGTGGGAGGCGAGGCCGCGGCGATCAATGGTGAGGGGAGTCTGAGAGGGCCTGAGGGAGGACGTCGGGAGCCGGGGCGTGGAAGAGGATGAAACGCACAGCTGAGTATTTGTGCGTTATCGTGTGCTCGTGTGAGGTCGATGGCCGACTATGAGGGATTTGGACTCCAGTGAAAAATTCATCTCAGCGCTAAAGGGAGGAGTCGATATATCCAGCAGGAGATCGACACGTGGAAAAACGCCAAACATCGGCTGTTGTTCAGCCGCTCGGGTTTGACACTTATCTGTGAATTGAATTTTTTGCAGTCTGGGGCTGTTTGTCAAACAAAAAAAACACATTTAAAAAGGACATCACCCTGGGATGTGCGTTTTTTTGGCCATTTTTCTCCTACGAATGAATAAACTGTTTCATTGGAAAAACAAAACTGAGATTATTTGATAATTAAAATGGTACTAGAATATACTGGCCATGTACGTAACTGGCCTTGTGACTGACTTAACTACATTATGCGGACCACGTTATTAAAATGCTCTCTTTGTCTAAAAACAGCGAGGGATAAGGCAGAGCTCATCACCATGTTCTTGGAGCATGTTCATGTTGTTGAAATTGGCCTTTGGGCACCCAGAGCAATGAATTACTGAGCAGAGGCAAATTTACAGGATGAAAAATTAACACTGCTGTAAAACGTGCTCTTTTCTGGACACACAGGGCAATGGAATAAATTAACAGCACGGTGTTTAGTTAACACATATAACCACAGTCGAAATGTGTGTGTGTGTGTGTGTGTGGGGGGCGGGGCTGCTGTTTATCTCTGAGGGAGATGAATGTACGTAGTGTTGTGTGCTCACCACGTCTTTCCTGTAAAGCACCTCCAGGATGTCACTGAGCAGCTGGCAGCAAGCCTTCGGCTCCTCCCGCTTCTCCAGGTGGAACTTCAGCTGCTCCGTCATCAGCGGCAGGAGGATCTCACGGCAGTCTGCGGGGGGGACACAGTACGCACGTTCAACTCAAGCAGCAGATGACAGATCGCGTAAGGCGGCGCGGCATATGCTCTCGACACACTGCTGATGCAGACGCACGCTTCTCGTTAATGGTTTCCTCGCCTCTCGGAGGATTAAACAAAAAACAACTTACACAATGAATAAATGTTTGGAAACGACTGTGGCGAGAGAAAAAAAGCTCCCAAGATCCCCTGGTGCAGTTACAGCACAAACGACATTTTCACAACACAAACATCAGGTAGGAAAAAAATAATTAGCAAACCACCTAATGACGTGACACCACAGCTAATTACAGCTGAACATCAGCAGGAAAAATCCCTCTTCACCTCTGTCCACTGCTGTTGTCCCATGAATCAAAGCACCTAACCCACTGCTGTTCAACAGGCTACAGATGTATTATACTAAATAGCAGTATTAATGCTGATGAAGTGTGTTAATTATTAAATATGTATATATGACAGATGTATGCGCCCCCGCTGAACCTGAAATAGCAAGTAAAGCGGTGACAGACCTTCTAACTCTGTCAAAGTAACAGCTAAAATTTAATAAATTCTACACGATGTGAAACCTAAGTGAACCTGAGAGTTTGGCTGATGTTGACAGCAACATCAAAAAGTGGATTTACATATGCAAGGGGTTGAGAACTTGGTGGCAATTGGACGTGGAGGACAGCAGCGATAAGCCAGGAAGTATTCTCATGGAAGGTAAACCTAAGGCACTCTGCAACGAAATTATCATATTTTTTATTACACCTTCTGATTCCAATCTTAGTGGTATTTTTTCCATGAGTGTGTGTGTGTGTGTGTGTGTGTGTGGGGGGGGTCATATTTAAAGCCTAGGGACAAATACTGGAGTTAGGGTTCAATTAGAAGGTGGAGCGTATCGTTTAGGGGGTTAAATTAATATCTCATAGATTTATAGAGCAATCAATCAAGAGACGGTTTTCTAGTCTCTAGTTACATATAACTTGTACTGTGTATATACATAGACAAATACATACACATATATATATAAACTGATATAAAGTAAAGTGATTAAAGAAAAGTTGCTGTTGCTTAAACTTCAAATGAGACAGCAGAAGTGAAAGACCTTTTGCGGAGCGGTGCGCTGAGTGAAAGCATCATCGATAGTGCGGCAGGCCACGGGGACAACAGCCCACTCTTCAAATAACACTTGTTTTAATGACAAGGTTGGAGAGACGCTGCTGCTCTGAATGGCCACAAAGTGATGGATTTCAGCTCCCGATCAAAACAGTGTCTCTTGAAGTGGCGGCTTTAACGAGCCGAGCAAGACAACGTGAAACTCGGACTTCATTACTCATCAAAATGGACGCTTTGCCAGTAGTCACATCCTGCTCAAGGCCGCACAATAAAGAGCAGGATGCAACGCACAGTGAAAAACATGAACCCCGTGACCTCTTCATAAATACCCGGGGGTGCTGAATAGCTGCGCACTCAGTGCGCCTGCCAAGTTGAGCAGATTGGAGCGACTCCACTAAGACGCTCCTCGATACGTCAAACAGATCGACTCTCGCCGGCGACTGAGGTGAGGCTGTTTCTCTTCTGCAATTAACCATGAGTCACAAGATGGAGATCAGCACAGATACAATGATCAGGCCCTGTAATAAAAAGTAATGAATGCATCACGTTCTGATTAACAATTAAACAAATACCCGAGAATCTTTCCTCCCTGTTTTTTTTTTCTTTTGTAATGACTGTGGCATTGATGAGTGCATCAGTGACACAATTATTCTCCTCCAGCAATCTAGCAAATCCTCGCACAGCTGCTGGACTCCTTTTGAATTGCTTTCAATGATCCAAATAAGAAAATGATTACAGGGAAGATGGTGCTTGAAGACAGTGCATTAACTAAATATGGGGTCCAAATGATCACTGTTTTGCAATTATGTTCAATGGCATCAATCAACAGATAGAAGTTGTAAGAGTCTGCACTCAGATAATTGAACTGAATATTCAATAAGACACTTGAGATGCATCAAGTAGGAAAATAAACTAACATGCTATAGAAACAACGGCAACATTGAAATGCTCTGTACATGCTGAGAAGACTGGATGCATGAAGAAAGGAGTTTATCCTCTGATGAGCATGAACGTGTACCAATACTTGCACTTGGCTTGAGGGCAGTGCGGTGGGAAAGGTGAACAAACACAAGAGGTGTCGGTGAACTGCTCACACAATTTCACAACAATCACCTTTACACTTTTTGGCACTTGGGCGGCATGAGATGAAAGGATGAGCTCACTCCTGAATCAAGAGGCTTTCCTCCTCAAACGCTTCTGCACATTTTGCTGTATCTGGTGTAAAGTCAGGGCAGCTGGTCCTCAAAAGCAAGAATATTCATCCTCTGGGGAATACGACTGGCCAACGTGGGGAGCCAACAGCGTCTTCCTGCAAATATCTGTTTTTCTTTTTTTCAGAAGTGGAAATTATGTCCTGTTGGCAGCGCTACATGAAAGCTCACAGAATCAGCAGTGGAAAAAAAAAACTTTCATTCCAGAGTTCGGAGCACAGGGAAGTGCTTCCTACGTCGGCCTGCAGTGTTGTGGGAGGGCTGCGCTACGTGACAACTGGTACAACACCTGAAATGAAATGTGAGGGATGCTAAGCGACTCGTCACACGGAAGCTAGCCCTGACACAAAGTGACAACCGTGTCTGCACCCAGATATTTTTGGCGCTGCGGAAAACAGCACCATCACGCCTGATACAGCTTAAAGGGAAAATTTGTGCGTGTGTGTGTTCTTAGCAATCTTCCAGGGATTGAACACAAAAGCCAATCTCCTGTCCGAGGGCGTACAACACGGTGTGGAGCGTTTAATACCTTTGGTTTTGCAAGGGCTTCGGTCCTCATTCCTTTTGCGCCTCCACACACATAAATGGACACAGACGTGAGCACACATGTACTGTACATACATACATACAGAGACACACACACGCGCACACACTGGCTGCAGGGCGGGAGCAGTGACAAGCAGACTGGAACTATCAAGCTAGGCCATGAGTGCTCTCCTCAAACTTCCAGCACAAACAGATTTTAGACGCTACAGTGATTTTCCCCCTTTAACACAGTCCAGGAGAGCAGCTGACATATTTGTTCTCTTCCAATGAGCCCATTTGCAAGTGATTTATGTGCCTGTCTCGCTCTCTGCTCTTTTACATCGTCGACGGTGAAGGTGCTACGACGCTGTGCCTCCAAAATAAAAAAAAAAAAAAGAGGCAAGAAACAAAACACTTCCCTCTTTTGTGAGTTCATTAAGTTTTCATTTGCAGCAGGGAGAGTGCATATGTGCACCAACCAGATTCAGCACACAGATGTACAGATGAAACCCACAGAGGAAGGGACGTCATTTCATTATACAAAGTTATCACTTTGTACACGTATAAGCCCACCGAGGACTGACAAAATCCTACTTTAGGAGAAGCTTTTGTGCAGGAAGCGTTAATATGCTATTCAGTGAGCAGCAAACAGGAAAGAAAATTCCTCCATCAGTGAGCACAGTCAATGCATATTGATGAGAATGTGTAGATCACGAAGAACCTCCATATTGAAGGGTTGAGGATCTAGATGAATGCGTCTTGCGTGGGAGTTCATTCGCTCCGAACTGCCCAGCTTGCTCGTCTGATTGCGCCAGAGGTCATTATCCAAAATAAAACATCTCCAAAGTGGAAAGGACAACATTCACTTGGCAATTAAGCATCCTCCATCACCGGTTTCAGCACAGTTTTGAGAAGCCGCGCCAAGGCGTGGTGCTGCTGTGAGAACCGAGCAGAGGGACGCGCTACATCACAGCAACAAGTCCTCCTGCTGATCAGCAGGCCATTCACGAGCATCAGGGAGGCTCGCCCGGCCACAATTACACCAACAGATCAATAGTAATGACCAAAGGACACACACTGAGCGTCGCCCTTCAATAGCTACTCACCAAAGTGGCCTAAACCACAAATCAGGCAATTTTATGATGCTAAAGTATAAAAGGACAGGATCATTACCTTAAAGATGGAGACATTTTTACTGTTATTTTCAATACCAGGGATATTCAGTAGGATAAAGCTGCCATTACACCCTGACCACTTTCCATGTAGTTTTTTTCTACATTCACACAAAACTGAGTATCTGCTGACGACAGAGGCCGAGTGCAACGCTGTTGTCCTCTTCCTTCGCGTTAGTCGTGTGTGTGTGTGTGTGTCCCTGCCAGTCACATTAAATCACTGTTGCTGCTTCATTATGGGGTTAGGAACTGTGCTTTTAATTTACCACCACAGGACAGTACGTGAGCAGGAGCACGTCTCTAAATCTAACCCAGCGTGGCCTCGGAGGACTTGCTGCCTCCAGCCAAACGCCTGGACCCGGACCGTCGCTGCAGAGACTGGAGGCACAGGTTCTCATTAGGCAACCCTACATCCCCAGCAATCATACTGCAACACGGCCAAAAATACACAACAGTATGGTGCCCAAGGGTATCATCACAGCATTTTTGACATCGGAAGGAAAACAAGAGGAGAAAATCCCAGATAAACACATATAAGGAAAGAGGATTAAATAGTAACAGAGGGAAAGGAGAGGCTGAGACTTGAAGACTGGGTGGATGTTTGATACAAGACAAGCCCATTTGATTTTAGCAGTGGAGATGCTTAACTCTCTGAGATAACAGGAGGGATTTCCACTATACCTCACCAGTGACCTTTACTTGTGGGCTCACGCTGGGCTGCCGAGGGCCGGCGGGCGCTGTTTGTGATTGCCTGTATTCACTGTGACTGGAGGTGCATACAGTTTGTGTTTGTGTGTGTGTGTGCGTGTGTGTGGGCTCTCACCGTGATGAGTAAAGAGATCACTGTGCACGATGTCAATCAGACAGTCTAGCTTCTGCTTCACCAGGCGACCCAGAGGAACCTTTAGGATGAACTCAGTGAAAAGCTTGCTACAGAGACAATAAAGGAAAAGAAACAAAAGGTCAGATTGACAATGGGGAGATCGCGTCCAATCACAAGCAATCATCCAAAACTCAATTACATGCTCCACACACCCACTCGGGTGACAGAGGTGACCCAGACGATCCATTCTAGGATGAACTTCTACATGCTAAACACTGTCAGAGAAAGATGATTGACTCACGTGATTTTTTTAAATCCATAAAAGGTTTCCTGTCTAAATGTTTGGACAATGTGTTGTTTTCTTGCTGAATATTAACTGGACAAGTTTTCAGCCGCATGACTAAAAATTTTGTAAGTTGGAAAATAAGATTTATCTAATTTTGTAAATGTTTAAACCGAATGTTCAGTTTTATATTAGTTTTAAAAATTGACTTTCAAGCTTTCAAATCTTACTCTTAATGTTGTGATAAGTAACGTTAATCTGGACTCATACTGTATGTAAGAAACTGTTTGTCAAACTATATTCAATTTATATAATCATTTGATGTGGTCCAAACCTAATCCTGGAGGATTAGACCCCAGTTTTTATAATGATGATCTGTGTTGGGTTACAGTAAAACTTTGCCAAATTTTCCAAAGTTCACTTACTTTATATTCTAAAAGCCTTGAGTTCCTTAAAACTGATTTAAAACAAACAGACGGTCGATTTAGAGAAATGTGGATGGAGCTCAGACTGTCCACCGTGCTGAGACGAGACGTGTGTGCGACCTTCACCTCCAATAGTTTCAGAAGACTTTAATGTGGGTTTCACAAATCTACCGACCTGAAGCATTTTGAGTTCTATACAACCTTGTGTACATTATTCAATTTAGCATTTTTAAACTGGTGATCTTTTTTATAACAAACATGGAGTTGCACAGAAATTACAGTAAAGAGGCTTTAAGAAATACAGGAAGGAACCCCCACCCCAAGGCTTTAATTTAGTCATCTCCCGCTCGGCCAGGTTTGTGCTAACAACAGGAACAGCTGATACCACCTTTGCTCAGTCAGGCCCTGTGATTTATGGCTAAGTGAATTCTTCATAAGAACCACAGCTTTCTGCATTAGAAGTGGAAAATCAAAGGCTTCTCTCACGTTGTTTCCACTCAAACTACAGAGAGGACAGCAAAGCGTCACCGCTGTCTGTTACTGTGGTAACACAAATATTACATATTATTTACTTTACTGGGACTGGCAACCAGGACAGGTATGACCTAAACTCAGTCTTTTCATGGGTGACAGAATGATGGAAAAACATTTTGACCTAACACAAATCAGAATCAGGGTCGCACACTGAGAAGAATTTACTCCACAAATGGTGAATTAAACTGAGAGGGAAGGTGGCGCAGGCTGCTGTGAGGTGATGGACAAAATGAATGGGCTGAACACTGTGATAGTGCTGCAGCAGGCTGTGCTCGGTGCTTCTGTGTGGCCCAGAAGCTGCTGCGGAGATGGCAGCTGCCCAGGTGCTGGACAGGGGCAGATGGGAGGGGGCTCCATGCTGAGCGCGTGCAAATGAACGGGCAAAGCACATTTCAAGGCTCAGAAAATACCCACGTGTATTGGCACCTTAAAAATAGATCCCAGAGTCGAGAGTGTTTCTGATGGTCGAATATTTGTAGGTAAAATATGCAACAATACAGAGGATGCGTATTTCTACATTAAAAAAAGAGTACAAAACCAGCATGTATCATCATGTATGATAATGTTGATCTGAACTACGTGTTTGCAGGTGATGAATTGTTAGAGCAAAACGTCAACAATAAGCTTTCAAAGAAGCATTCACAAGAGCTGAAGAGGGCTTCACCGAATATGTCAGAGAAGCTCGCTTCATGTATTTTTAAATATAACGCTCCATAAATGAGGCCACTCCATTTTGTTTCTGTACCGCATCCTTTCGCAAACTAAACATTCAAATGGGAGCGAGCATCAAGGGCACACCCATATGAGATATTTGTCACAAACGCCACATCCTCTCTGGTCTCAATAATGCTGCCAAAAGTATGTGGTCACTGCAAATGTACAGCCAATTCATTTCTACCTGTAAGAGAAAGTCATTCAGATGAAGGGCAGATAATCCAGTTTTATTTTCTGTTTTGTTCGCCATTATTATACACACATGATTTAGCGCCACAGTAACATCGGCATGTGATGACTTCAGACGTCATTTATTATTAGGAGTGGCGGGTGACATTCACGGCAGACGACGCTAACTGGAGCGGCCTGAGCACGTTTCGCCAGGCCGGCGAATGTGGACTCGCCCAATAAAAACTCCAGGTCTTTACAGCCGCACAATATCCCACTGGCGTTGTTGGCGACACATGGAAACGGACGCTCTTGAAAAACAAAAGCAATTAAAGATTTCTCCTCTCACTCCTCGGCAACGCATCGTTTCTGTGTTCGAGAGAGTCACAGACAGATGTAAATAATTAGTTCACACAGATGTGTGTGTGACCTGCTGTGCTAACCTCTCATCTGCCAGCGTACACTTGTCTCTCAGATTATGATTGCGCACCACAGGTGTCACTCTAATCACGACGCAGCATGGGAATATGTAGCGTATCATAAGAAATTACCTCAGTTCCTTGGGATCAAAGACCAACTTGACATCGTTGACGATGGTGGGAACGCACTTCAGCGCCGCGCCCTTCAGCAGAGGAACAAAAGAAACAAGACGAAATTAATTGCATCTCGAAGTTAATTAGTTTAGTCATTGATTGATATTTAGCGAGCTACTTGTTTCAACATGATGTAATATGGCATCTTCCACATGGAAGGTGAGTGAAGTGTGACTGTGTCCTCCTTTCCTGCGCTGCTCTTGAAAACAGTTCATTGAATTTTTTGTGTGTGTGTCATTATGATACTATGCTTTATTAATAACCTATCAATATCAGATGAAGCCACACAAAACCTGCTACAACTGCACTGCTGCTTCCAAACCAACCCCAGATGCTAAACCCTCAACTCTCCTCCTGTGCGATTCAGTGCACGTGAGGCGGCGGGGGCTCTTCTAATGAAACCCTGATAGACACAGACAGGAATGGCCTACGCTTGCCCATCGATACCATAATAAAGTCATCAAGTGCGCGCACCCAGTGGCTGATTACAGAGTCGTCCATTAATAATGGGAACGATTAACCAGACTGACACTTCCCTCTCTCACCGACTGCTGCTAAATGCCGGGCGAGGTGGGCCAGGGGCCGGGGTGTTTATACAGCATCTGTGCGAATTAGCAGCGGTGCCAGTCGGTCTCATTGGGGTTGATTAGCCACAGAGACAAAGCAGGGTGGACGTCACCCGCCGCAGTCCGCTGTCTGCGACCGCGCCTGGTTTATTTCTGAGAATATGTTGCAGGTAATTAGCCGTGTTTGAACGAGGTCGGTAAGGGAGGAAACGCTCTGGTACCGGCTTCAGTAAATGAAACCATGTGAAAACAATTTCCGTCTCAAGTAGATATTTACGAACACATCTGCACGCACCAGCAGAGACTGAATTTACACTAAAACCGTATCTTCCCTTCAAACAGGGAGGCAGTCATGACCTCTGAATGAAATCCCGCTTTAATCCAGCCGCTCTCTTTAATGGATATTCTTAGCGCTTTATTGTGCATACCGCAACACCTTCACCCCACTCTGCAGTGAGAGAGAGTTGGGGAAGAAACAAACGTGGATTGTGGAGATGCTGTTTTGACTTTGATTCACGCGGCAGCCCTGGCTCTGCCTCTGTTTACCCACCGTAGAAGCCATTTGAGCTGAATGACTTTGTTTCTTTGTTCTCAGCCATAAACCCAACTCCCACCTGTTCTGTTCTGCCAGGGCTGTGTTGTGTGAAGTGTCGCTTCGAATCTCAGTGGAGTTGCGTTTACCGGAAGGGCGTCTATCAAAGTTTCCCTCTGCATGTGTGTGTGTGTGTGTCCAGATGTTCATCAGGATTCAGACTTGAGGTGTGCTGGGGCTGCTCATTAGCTTCCACCTGTCACAGTCCTTTCACAAGGAACCAGGATCCCTCACTCTTTTGCCCGTTCCTCAAGATCAGTTTTTAATTTACTGACAGTAAAGCTAATATCTCACCCAATTACACAGCAACTGACTCCTAATTGACTCCTGAGCTTCTCCTATGGTTGAGCGTGCACATGGATCTACTGTAGGTGAGCCAAGGTGCATGTACCCTGTGATTATGTTATCTCCGAAAGCAAAGGTGCATGAGCGTGTGTGTGTGTGTGTGTGGTTAGAGCACAAAAAAATAAAATAAATACGCCTGTTATGTTTGTTTCAAATCTGCAGTCACCAAGTTTGGGGTGAAGGAAAATGAAACGCAAAGACAGAGGAGGGAGCTCACAGGCAGAAGGAGCGAGGCAGTGACATAAATACCTTAAGGAGGAGCTAAAGAGCAGAAGGCCAGAGGAGCCCCACACCACAGGACAGTCAAGGTCAGAGGAAAAAGGAGAGAAACACAAACACACATATACAGGCAGGGACAGACACAAGAAATCAACACACAACAAACAAACAGAGGTAATGTGTGAGGATGGAAGATAAAGTTGGGGCTGCACTAAACATCCTCAACATATCTCTTGACTAACATACATACACGTATTTCCCCAAATGTCACAATAACCCTTTAATCGTGTCTTTAACACACACTGACTCTAATATACCTCATTTGGTTTTATGTGCAGCCCTGCTACATGGAGAGAGAGAAAACAAAGAGGAAATGTAAGGAAAAACCTACAAAAGGTGAACAAAACAAATATGCAGAAGAAACTTTAACACTGATGACTTATAAACTGGCTAACAAGTCACGAATCTACAGCTCAGGAGCAAATCACAGCACATTTATTTACTATTCGCGCGGCAGCCGATATTTCCTGGCACCGCACTGGAGCAATAGCACACATTTGGACTGGTGTGATATTCAGCCTACCTTTACCATGCCAGTGTTCTCTGAATTACTGTTCATCATGTCATTAAAGGATGTGAAAAGGTTCCTCAAGGACTCCACGAAGTCAGCCTCTCCTTTGTTCTCGTAGAGCCTGGGAGGGGATGGAGGAGAGAATTACATTGGCAGACGATCACAAGGCTGTTGTTTGTTTCATCCTCGTGTAAACAGCCCCCACCCGCGCTGGAAATGACAAGAGCGTGATGATTCCCCGTTAAATCATTAAAAGCAGCCAGCAGAATGGCCCGCGTGTGTTATCAATGCAAATATTCTTGGATCAGAACCACAGACATCACTCTCGCTGCCAGCCGGATTAGCATTTAAAACAACATGACAAGACCCCGAAGCACCTGCCTGCTTTCATGTGGAAACAAAAATCAGAAAAATTAATGATCTATGCTAATGACTCTCCTGGAACACAGCGCTTGGAGCAGGAGGCAAATGTCACGTCAGGGTTCACCGACTTCACTTTCCAACCGGTCCATGGCACCGCGTCGCTCATGTCTCCTGTGCTTCTTTGGCCATGTGGAGGAAATGCTGCTCAGCCATCGTGGCCACTTGAAGCCAATGATCACGGAAGAACTGTACTTTGTAGGTGCATGGGAACGTAGAGCAAGGCGCCCCCCCCCAAAAAAAAAAATTTCAAATGCACTTCATCCCATTTGCACAAATCTCCACAAACTGGGTATTAACTGTAAATGAGCCGCATTGTGCTCGCTGCAAAGTAATTAGGTGTGTCAAACTCTCAGATTAAAAACTGAATAAATAAAAATTGGGATTTGTGAGAGAAATTGATATTGTTTGGAAGTGCACAGTGAAGCGGGGGGAGGCAGGTCAGAGAAGGGTGAAGTGTTGAGATTGCTCCGGCTGCATCAGATCCAACTGGCCTTCTTCCAGAGTAGGGAGTTTTGCGGCACCACAATCTCTCGCGGGGCCGGGGGTATTACACGGTGCAGGACGGTAACTGTACGGGGCTTACAGAAATCACGGGATTAAAGGCATCCATCTCAGAGACCCGACAACAGCTATTACTTACAGCCGTTTCTCACCTGCAAGCACCGATGAGCAGAGCGTGTTTGGGACAGCAACACTCTAGTGACGGGGGTGAAATTGTGAGATGAGAGAGTCTCCTGCACCGTTTCATAGAAATGTTCCACTGACCCGTAATAAAGAAAAGCCTGCGGATGTGGCCTCAGCACGGCGTGGTCAGAGCCGCGTGAAAGGACGCAACTTCACGGTTTAGAACAAGTTCAAACTCTTGAGTCTGACTCAGCAACAATGGCCCAACAGACCCGACAGACACTGACCAAATGAATCGCTTTGACAACAACAGAGCGCGGGTTCACTTTGAGCCCGGGGGCCGTTCATCGTCCTGCTTTGAAAGAAGCCCCTCGGCGCGCACGCCGCGAACACGGGCGTCTCCGGCGCAGAGCGGCGTCTCTGTGCTCTGATGTGTGAGGTAAAGGACGGAGCGTCCTCCAGACATCAGACAGAAAACCAATCAAACTCCACACACTCAATTAGGCCGGGATCATACATCAGCCCCTCAGCTACACCGACAGCTTCACTCTGCGGCTTCGACAACATTATCGCCCGTTTAACGTCCCCCCAGCAAATTATACACATATCCACAGAAACTAAACTCACTCCATCTGCGTTCGCTTTTAACCCGGTTCATCTTTCTAACACAGCAGTCGATACTGCATGCAATACTGATTTTATTGTGAAATAATTCTGCAAGCAGTGCCTATGAACATCCATGCATGTGTGTGTTCAGGCCTCACACTCAAACTGAGGTGCATCCATGCTGCACTGTGCTGCATTAGTGAGGACTGAAGTGCAAGACATCCTGCACTGTGCTGCATTAGTGAGGACTGAAGTGCAAGACATCCTGCACTGTGCTGCATTAGTGAGGACTGAAGTGCAAGACATCCTGCACTGTATGTCTACCGGTGACGTCAGCAGTACTATGTGCGCGTCTTGTGTGTGCATGTGTGTGTTTGTGTGCGCGTGCATCAGGACATACTGGTTGAAGAGGACCCTGGAGCGGACGATGAACTTGAAGATGTACTCCAGAGCCTTCATGGCCTTCAGCAGCTGTTCTGTCAGCTTCTCAGCATTGTCAACGTAGTTCTTCAGAACTTTGGTCAGCTTCCTACCGACACAATCGCACAATAGTGTGGCAAAGCTTACCATTGTGCAGCGAGATGTAATTTGTCGTTTGTCATTAGCCTCTTTGTTTAGAAGGCAATGAACTCACATGTACGCCAGCGTGGCACTGAAATGCTTCCGAATGTAGGTCTCCAGGACAGGATTGAAGTGCTGGAACTTTCTGTCGGCTATGAGCCCGATTATGAACACCTGTCAGAGAGCAGAGACATATTCATTAAAATGTAAACCACACGGCTCGTAGCAGAGGGCACAAAAAAACGGCCTGTCTTACTCAATACGGTGTAACAGATAGGGGAATTAAACAAGATTGCATTTGAGCAGAAAGCCATTTTCTCTCAATTCTCTGGCCTGCAGATAATCTAGGAGACCCAACAACACAATTTCTTCCTCCTTTGCCTGAAAGAGAAAACTGTTCTTTTGAGATGTACCCCACATTCAGCAGCGGCAGACTAGTTAGGATTCTGCCAGACAATTGGGCTACGAATGCTGGATTTAATACATGACAAAGTTATGTCATCAAAAATTCAACGAGCAAATTTACTTTTTTCTTCTCGAGACTTTCTTCCTGCTCCGTCTCGCAGGAAAATGAGACTTTTAATGTTAGACAAACAACTTGTACAAAAGTGCTGCCCTGGCTTTACAAATTCATGCAGATCAATGCAGCAGCGTGTCTGCACTCCCCTCAGTAAATGATCAGCCCAGCTCTCCTTTACAAACAACAGGGAACCATAACTGCAACATACAGTGCAGCATGCAAGTATCTGGACAGGTTACGCCTCCCCAGCACATAGAGAAAAATTATTTGACATGAGACATCCATACTTACAGTGCTGAAATGACTACTTCTACAACCAAAAACATATGATTAACAATTCAACCCCGTAGTCGTTTCAAATCCAGCGAGCTGATGTACAGAACCAACACAGCAGAACTGGATGTTCACACACACATGCCCTTGACTGTCATCCGAACACGTGTGTGCCCCAGCACAATGAAATCATGCTCGCACGTACAGTCCATAAACAAAACTGAGATTATCATGATACCTTGATGGTTTACAGTTGGCTCCAGAACAGCAGCTTAGGACAGGGAGCAGGTATAGTAGTTGCAACAGACATGACAGCTCTGACAACATTTACATTATCTGTGCTAAATGTTTATTTCTGCAGCAGGTACAAATTCTGTCTGCTGCTCCACTTACCAAGGCATCGAACACCAGCGTGTCAAAAGTGTCGCTGTCAGAGTTCTCCATCATGATGTTGAAGAGAGCATCCAGAGTGTCTTGCAGAAACTGGAATGACAGAAGCGCAGCATGTTATGGCAGGTTGACGATAAAATCCATCTCTTTCTAATGAAAAAGAACGATGATCCCTTCCTTCTTTCAGGGGAAGACACCTCATATCCAGCAGGTGACGTTCAATGATAGATGAACTTAAGCAAAGTGGATTTATGCCAGCAGGAACAAGACGTGTAAATCCCAACCGTAGAATTAGTTTGTGCATAATACCACACACAAAGTGCAGAGAAACAGAGATTTCTGCACTATTTCTTGAGAGCTGAAGCAGAAACCCAAAAATTAAGAATGCAAATACTTTCAATATCCACCCTGATGCCCTGCATGGTGTAACCGAGTGTGTTCGGACAATGCTTCACAATTTACAGCTGTTACCGTGAGCCAATATACTTGCACGAAGAAGCAATAACTTCCCTGTCAGCGATACCTCCAGAATCCCTAACTACATACACACACCTACCTCTCTGGGGGAAACATGCTCCATTTACTCAGCCAATTCTCAGGCCATGTGAAAACAGATGTAAAAGTGTCGCAAACGGAGCTATCGCTCTAAACTGCGCCTGGTCTGTCATCTCAGGATGGATGAGGTTCATCATGTTCTCCACGAAAGGCAGACATAACTCACACTGCGCGGCGTTTAAAGCACAATTCAATCTTGAGAGGGGCCGGCTGCGAGGCAGAGCTGGGGGGTGGGGGGGTCAGTTTATGTATCGCATTAGGAAGATTAAAAAAAACAAAACTCAAAAAATTTGATTATGATCTAATCATTGTGTGCAAAGTATCCAATTCACAGTATGCTGCTATAAATATTGAATTTTATTATTTTTTTAAAAATGCCAAACAGGAAGAGTTACCTGATTGCACACCGTCAGCCTTGAGCACTAATTTGGCGGTAATGGCAATCACACCCCCACAGTTTAATGAACCGGTCCAGCTGTGGCTGACATATCTATCTGGCCCGATCAAACCCGTCTGGTGGAGGACTTCCTCTGATGCACCGCGATCCGCCGGGCCCCCCGACCGGCAGCCCACATTAAAACCTCCTCCTGAGAGTGATTTCTTCATCTGCCCCACGCTGAGCACATAAAGGGCCTGCCCGCACTGACAGCAGGTCATCTGCTGCCTTTCTGTATGATGCGTGTGCTGCTATGCGCTCCCTGCTAAAAAAAAAAAAAAAAGGCACTACAGCTTGAAATTATATGTGAGATCAAGTAGCTGCAGTTTTCACGATTCTTGTCACCTGCTTTTGAGAACTTTAGTTTGTTTAAATTACTAAATACCAAAGGCAGAGTCCGCTCACCTTGACGACCTCGCCACCTTCCACCTTCATCAGCTGACGAAGGTTCTGCTGCAGGAGGCTGGTGTTGGAGCGCCACTTCAGCAGGCCAAGGAGATCCACTGCAAAAATACCCAACACACAACAAGCTCAGTTCACCCTGCCTGAAGAGGGATGGAGAGGCGGCGAGAACATTTTGAAGTTAATGAGTGCTGGTGTCAGACATTCGTTAAAGATGTTTCCGACCCCACGCGCAGGTCGGTTTGTAAATTTCACCAATCCGGTGCCAGTCATTCTATTAGGTCTCTCACTTTAATCATGAAAAATGAATACGGCACAAGAGGACGAGTCATTACTTGATTAATCTCGCTCAAGGGAGAGCTCATTCAGACCACCTTTTGGCAGGTCGTCAACCTGGGAGCTTAGAAAAAGAAAACCCTTGTTAGGGCGGCGTACACACCAGCTCTGCGAACACGAGTCTGACTTTTAGCAAGGATAAAAAACACTTGTCATTATAAGAGGTTTATGAGACTCCAGTCAGTCTGGGTTATTTTGTAATGATCTTACAGGAAGGGTCTAACAAAGTACTAGAACTACTAATGCTGATTTTTTTTAAACATCTTCAAATGCTGAAATCCTCTAAATCAGGCAGCAAGAGAAACTTTCTTACAGCACATTTGCGATGGATTCTCAGCCAGTGGGGACAGCCAGGCTCAGGTTCCTCTGTGACTCACCTGACTCCCAGCATCTCTTTGACAACTCCCTCTCTCCCTCACCCTCCCCCTCTCCGTCTGCCACGCTTGATTGGCTACGGGGAAAGCCAATCAAGCGTGGCGACACGGTGATGGATGCCCGTCATCTGCAAACCTGACAATCTATCAGGGTTCAGTCACAAGACAATATCTAAACTACCAGGGACACCCCCTCCACGCACACACACACTCCCTGAAGACATATAAATTTGAAAATTGACGCTTTAGCTGCTCAGAGAGACAAATGGAATGAAATGGGGATAAATCATCAGGGCAGCTCGGTCCTCATGGGACGCCACTGTTAGCGGCCACGCTGTCTGGAGCAGGTGGGACAGTGAGGCCGGGGTTTTGGGGAGTGTGGGGGGGCAGGTTTGCCTGCGAGTAACGAGAATACCGCGGAGCGTTTTCGATGAGTAACGTGCCAGAGAACGGGTGTCTTCGCAGGCAGCCGAATTTAAGGGAGGCTACAAAAATGGCAGATGGAGGGCGGTGGAGTAATTTAGGCTGGCAGGGCAGGTTATATCGTCTCTGCACGACCGAAAAGCCTTCACATTATCATTTCGGTGCTTGTTTACAGTACATCATGCCCGACGAGTCATGCATCAGTTTTTTTGGTTCATTTTTACCAGCAAGCATAACCACTATGCAGTCTTAATAGCTTGTTCTTTTTTTCTTAATAATAATAGCCTTGTATTTGGTTTTTAAAATGCAGACTTTTTAAACAAAGTGATGTAAAGAGCACTTTCACACACGGCAGGTACACGAGTTCCCTACTCTAAAATAATATTTTTAACTAAATATTTTTCCTCCCAGCCACGGTGAGAACAGGGGGTTATTACATCTTCCACCGCGCCGGGTCGGCTCCCACCTCTGCTGTCATTAGATCCCCTGCCTCTCCTCCAGGCCTCACAGGAGCTCCCAGCGCTGGGAGGCCGCCTGCATAAATCTAGCTTAATTAAAAAGAGCGTTTCATCTCAGACGTGGGGATCAGGGATGAGGTGCCGCGTGTACGAAGCCGGCTCTCTGTTGCGAGGGGCATTCAAGGGTGGTTTTCTTTTTTGTTAAATTGCCAGAGTGTCTTCTGGAAGAAACCTCCTGGGAGCAGCCAGTTAGGCGAAGATGAATATGAGTTGAGGCGATGAGAAGTTAAGATTATTTTCATTCTCAAATCCCATGCGGATTATTTTGTTTTCACAAGTAATCGATGCGTTATTTCATCTGTCAATGTTAACTTCTTTTTTTTCCTACTTGAAGTGGCTGTAGCTCAGGAGCCAGTTGAACCATAGGAGGGTGAAAAACTTCTAAAATTGTACGTTAGAACAGAAGGAAAACTGAACTTAAAATGGTGAAGAAATGCAGGACGATAAAAGGAGGAGGGAGTTAACTGACTTGGAGGTTTTAATAAAGCGGGCAGGCTCCAGCGTAGTTGGAGACAGATTGGCCCTACGTCGCTTTATTAAAAGAACTCAAAACTTTTCCCGGAGCTTTGGCGTTGGATGACATACCCGGGGGGCGCGCACACAATTCTCTCTGTTTAATCAAACTTGGTGAGGCAGTCGGTTCCCCAAGCACCTATTAGTGCCTCACAAGTTACCACCACAAAGTGCCCGGTAAATATCAGCAGTGAAGCTGCTCTGCAGGACAGGGAGGGGGGAAAGCAGGGAAGAGAAAGCGAGGCGGATAAATGAGGCCCGTTCCAACCACGGGAGCTCGGGGGCTGTTTTAGCGGGGGCCCGACACCTTTGTGCCGAACTAGAGGAACGACCACCGACAGACGATTTACAGGGCTGAAATCAGTCCCTGCTCTGGGGTACGTACTTCTGTGCAGCCCTGAAAAACGGCTGGGCGGTGCCTGATGCTGATTGGTGGTTACCTGAAACAGCAGGTGACAACGATGACCGACAGTCTTGTGCTCTCACACCAACAACGTTGGTGCTGATTTCTTCTCCGATATAGTATCCTGCACATCTACACAGCAGCATGCTGTGGTTTGGCAATGGTTTGGGTTACAGCCATCACTTCCCTATTTGGTGGAGTCAGTGTGGCCGACCCCCCACCCACCCCCACCCACGTGCTCGCAAAACATCACTGTATTTAAATGACAATTTAAAAAACGCAGACTAAACTTAATAACCCTCAGAGGGAACATTACTGTAACAACATGCAGCGTTCCCCCACATTCGCACAAAATATGCAGCAGCACTCTGACACACAATCACCCCCCCCCCCCATCTGAGAGATCTAACCAAGAGCTCGTCTTGGGGTCCTCAGTGACCTCATTAAAGAGGCTTTATGAGCGTTTGTTGCGCATGTTATTGCGGCCACATTTACGACAGGTTCAACAGGGGGAAAAAACAATCTCGTCTTCCGTGCAGGAGAAACGGCACGTGATCGTGTGAGGCTGTCTCAGCATTAGTCCTGCAGCTGTCAGAGAGAAGACTCCTGTTTCAGTTCAGTGTAAACACAGCGCTGTTCTTCAAACCCGTGTTAGGTGCTGATAAGGGGGTTCCTTACTGCGGGGCGGGGTCACAGCATCCAATGTACGATCTCTTAGATGATGACGCCTTTCTTTAAGCGATAATCCAATGTCATCAGAGCTTATTAAGAGTTTAAGAGTCTTATTTTTAAGGTTTAGGAATGTGGCGACATCCCCAAGGCAAAGACAGGCGGGTCAAAAGGACACAAGCAGTCAGACAATAATACAGGTCTTTAAAAAAAACTCCAGGTTGGCCAAACTTATTACAAAAGAAAAGGTGAAATTCACTCAAAGTGCCTTTTGTAAACATTAACTCCCGGTTCAACTCTGACCTACTGTATTTATTCTCCTGCGTGACGGATGAGCGCTGTCATTTCAGGCATCCTACACATAAAGCTCTATGGACAATCTGGCGATCTGATTGCCTGAGCGCTCGTCCTTCTTGCCCCGTCGACTTTGTCAGGCGATACGACCATGTTTCCACATCACAGTAAATCAAATCTGTGAGCGACGTCACCCCGAACTGATAAGATACGATTTTGAGAAGACTGGGGTCTATTTTGAAACCACTAGCTGCTGATCTTTTCTGGCCAGATATCCCTGAAAGGAGGATTTGAAAGGATTACATCATATTTAGCACCTGATGAAGGTAAAGGCCTACACAGGGATGATTCAGTGAGAGCTCCGATACGGCCCGCAAAGTGTGAGACCAGGGACAACCTCAGTCTGCTTTCAAAAGGCCTGTCCGTCCACTCCTGTTCTCGCCTGACTATTTCAAATTATTGTTTGTTACCATGAACAAAAACACAAGGGCCTGATTCACTTCCTATTCAAACAGGGAGTTGCTTTGAGCGAGTAAAAACAATTAATTTCCTCTTCCAGGTAAGGTTTGCCTGCGGTGAATCTGTCTGTTTTTCATCTCAGGCTGTGGCCAAAAAAAAAGAAAAAAACGCTGAGAGGAACGAGGAAGCTTTCATTACGATGCTAATTAAAACGGCGACTCTTTCCTGCATACCAAAAACCAAAACAACAAAAAAGAAGCACAATGCATCGAGCGCGGGGGGGAAAGCAAAGCAGACATTTAGGATTGTTCTGTTCAGAGTAACTGTGAAATCCAAACTTTGACCGCGCACACAGAGACAACAAAAAACTTGTGAACGCAGTCTGGAAATATCAGCACATCCAAGAGAGTTTCCAGTAACGTCTGCTGGGATTTATGAGCATGTATAAAAGCTGGAGGCTACATGAGGGGATTTCCGTCACTTAATAAGTGTATATCTTCTCAGCACCCTGGGAAATAAAGAGAAAATATAACTGTGCTCATGATTGACAGCAGTGAACAAAGATGAGCTGTCATCGCTCAGGACTCATATCTGCTGGCTGACAGAGGGCGGCCGAGGATGAGAAAGCAGGTTTCGATGGAGAAAAGCGAGGAAGGAAAATGTCCCGGCGAGGACGAGTGTCCGACACGACCGGGTGGAGGGTGCCGAAGACAGCAAGCGTCCCAGTTTGAGTGATACCCGGGAACCGTGTTTGACAAGACAGAGGCTGCGGCCCAAAGCTGGTTTCAAAAGCCTGTCTCGAACCTGGCTAAAATATAATTCCCCCCAAAAAAATCATATTGTCCTTCAGAGAAATCGCTTTTAACGTTACGCTCCATAGCAACAGCCAGAGGGAACAAACCGATGGAGGAAGGAAACACACACAAAGGTTGTTACCGTTCTGCGTGAGCTTGGTGGAGCACACCAGGGTGGCGATCTGGAACGAGTCCTTGCTGATGGTGCAGTTGCCCAGGTTCTGGGTGCTTTTCCCCGTGGTGGAGTAGCCCTTCTCCTCCAGCTCCAGCTTGGTGGCGGGCAGGTTCAGGTACAGGGATGAGTCCTCCATCTTCTTCGCTTCGGCCTGGTTTTTCCCCCAGGACAAAAGTTTCCGTCATTTTCCGAGCAAGTGAACAGTTTTCAATTGGGGGTGCATTTCTTTTTTCTTTTTTTGCAGTAGAACTGAAATCTGTATCCTGCTGTTTATGTTTTGATTCTGTTCTATTACTGTAGGTATGTGGAGAGACGCATTTTGGTTGTGTATATAAGGACACAAAACTGGGCCAAAACAAAGCTCAGTAACTTAAAATGACATCAGCATTGCAAAAAAAAAATAAGAGAACATAAAATGGGAATTTTGATGTAAAGGTATCATTACGCAAGTGATTCTAACTTGATTTCACTGCGTGGTGTTGATGCGTACCCACAATCCTCCACACAAGGCAGTGCTGCTATTATCATGGAAGGCACTAATGCTATAAGATCTCATCTCTGTTGTGGTCACATGACCAGGAGTGCGTCACCAGTCACAAAGACTACCGGAAGGCAGATTTTAAACCTCGTTGTGGGACGTCTCATTTACCTTGTAGACGATGAGATCGTGCTCGCCGTCCCTGAGGGTTGTCCCGTCGTACCTCATCAGCTTCACGAACGACAAGGCGAATATCTTCTCTGATTTGTCTTTTGCTGTGGGCGGAGGGAAAGGAACGCATGAGGAACACAGCCAGACGGGAGGAGATGTTGATCGTTGCTGTTGTTTACTTTGAGAGACATGCTTTACTTTCCTGTTCTTGCACAAGATGTGCTTTTTTCCGGGGGGAGGGTGCGTTGTGAATGTTTGCAAAGGCCGAATCTTGCTAACAAATAAGGAGTGGGTGTATTTATGAAGGGTGTGCATTCTCCAGGAAATGGAAAGCGATTTGAGAGCTTGTAGGGACAGATTCCACTGTGGTAAACCTAGAGCGTCGCTGACTTCACAACAAGCCATTAACAAACTAGCAGGCTGATAAAACAGATAATCCCAAATGTAAATCTGAGCATTAACAGGCCCTGAGTCAGCTCCTGAGGCAGCACAAGACTTTAATATTCCCTTCTGATGACTTTATTAATGCTGTGACTGTATCTGTGCATTTGTTTTTTCTTATTCCCCTTAGAAGAGGCAGACAGACAGACTTTGGTACAAATCTACTCAGCGCAATCACAGAAAGAGCATCTGAGAACTGATTTGATCATTACATTCAAATATCTGATCTGCCGGAGATGGGGATAATAATCCTGTTAGCATATCAACAAACACTTTCGCTTGATTCCAGAGATGCAGCTGGGAACAGTTTGTATAATCCCACTGGGTGTATCGCTTGTGTCTACGTGCACACATGTGCCTGGCTGTGTTTGGGGGGGCTGCGAGGAAGAGCTGCGTAAACAAGCAGGGGAGTTATGACTTTGTCCTGTAACCAAGCGTTTGGATAGCAGGGCCACATACAGTTTATCATCACGGTGGATCAACAAGCTCAAATTTATGAGCACGGAGACCTGATTCATTGAAATATCTTGCACACTCCATCTGCATAAATCCCCTCATTGGTTGGCCGCCCACAGCCCCGGCTGTGAATAATTGCTGGGCTGGCATGAGAGGGAACCAGTGGAGGGGAAACACTGTGCACATGCCACCCAGTTTAGAAAAATGTATTAGTGGCTTCCCGAGAAGAGCTGAGGGTCCAACACTCTGCTTTTGGGTCAGGAAGGAACTACTTCTTTGAAACTATGTCTGTGTGGAAGTTCTGCACACACTTCCACCTCTCTGAGGTGTCACATGAGATTTATGCTGATTGAACTGTGCCACATTATAAAGCCTGCACACTACCCTGCTCGCCGGGTAGAGGTGTAATGACAGATGAAACACAGGTGAAAAGATGGCAGGGAACTCTTACAGCCGCGGCGGCATCTGTGATAGCAGCCATCAGTCTGATGAGGCCTGACAACGTTAGGGCGGTGATCTGATGCACTGCGTTGGAGGCGGCCCGACTCACCACCAGGGGCCTGAGATATTGAGCACATGAGCTCCAGTAGTGCGGCCGTGATGAGCAGCTCTGTCACGCTGCGTTTCTGCTGAAAGTTCAACACTAACTATGAGCAGTGGAGGAAGCAGCAAGGACACGGGGACTTCATCCAGCAGCCCAGCTCCACTCTGCTTTTCCTCAGAAACTCTTCACATGTACAGGGATGAAGCGTTTCTCTACTTTCCTGGAAAAAAAATCACTTTGCCATTTGAATGTAGACTATATTTTAATCTCCTGTGATATCTGCGTTCTGCCTTTCAAAAGATGATATCACAGAGTAACTGCCCACAGAGTAGTCTTCCTGTTATGGTCAGGGCTCTGCCGATCCTCATCATGTGCATGTGTGTGTAAACACAAACCACCATCTACACATTGAGATGAAAATTTAATCCCGACACATGGCGATAGGGAGGATAAACTGCATCGCTTGGCACTCGTTCCTTTCATTACCGCTGATCAAATGGAGAAGCTAAATCCAGCAGAGTGGTAAATGCAGCAGCTTCAACAGTGTATGCAGGCAGCCGCCACTCGAAGCTGCTGAGGAAACTCTGACGGTGCAGAAATGACAGAGACGTACCGGCACAGATGCAGATGATCACAAACTTGGATAAAGTTAGATCCTTGTGTGCAGGGGCTTGAACAACCACGCGCCTCCATGATGGAAGTGGTGAAGTAGTATAAACACACACGAACAGGGAAATACAAGACGTGCACCATACACAAATTCATATAATCCAGCCATTACGCCTTTTCAACATCCATTATCACTTGTCAGCGACAGGTTGGCAGCATCAGCATACCCCTGCAGTGCCACTTGAGTCACTCGAGGTGAGTCGGTTTTTAAAGCAACCCCCACTGCAAGATAACGGCAAGTCACAGAGTTTCAAAGGCACGCCTCATAACAGCATTAGTCCCCGGAGAAGCAGAGTGCCAAGCATGACAAGAGGGCTCTCCAAGTGGATTATAAACTGGCGCTGAGCTCCGAGACCGGGCCATTTCCTCCCAACTACCTGCACGCAGGTGAGAAGCAAACAGAGCTGGGGGGCTTTGGAGCTGCAGGATGACAGCAGTAGCAGATCACTTCACTCGGGGAAAAAGTTCCACGTGTGTGCGATATACATTGTGTATATACACATCTGTCATGGCTCCTGTTACCACTTCAAAACACTTCTCCCCGCACTGCTCCGTCTGCTGGAGGGAAGGCCTCGCCATGTGGCAGGCAGATGGGACGGCAAAGCTGCCAGCGCCAGGCTTCGCTGCCCTCTACACCTCCAAAATTACAAAGGATGTTAAAAAACAGAAGGACATACAACACGGGCCGCATCCAGCCAGACACCGGTCCCAATAAACAAGCGAGTGCCCTCGGGCATTTTTCACATCCCAGCTGTAGACTCTGACAAGCCACTCTGTGACACTGCTTTGTGCAGGGGGCAGACTAATACCTCTGATTAATGTGACAATGAGTGATCTTCAAAGTATTTATCGCCGTGCAACACATCTGCGTGAATTGGATGACTTCCATTTTTTTCCCTCTCGCTGTGGACAGAATGTCAGTCAGTGGTGCAGGTGGCCGTCAGGCAAAACCGAGTGTTCGCGTGCCGATGTTTGTACTCACAGTCCTGTGATGAGCGGTGGCGAAAGGTGAAGCGCAAGTGGCTCCGGTTCACATCTTCGATAGGAATGGCAACCTGAGAGGAGGGGGAGGGAGAGTGGGACAGTGACACATTACAGAAATTGAAAATGTCTGTAGACAAAATACATAAAATATCTATTACATGGTTGTATGGCTCCCGAAATGGTGGACTGTGATGTAAAGAGTAAGTGATCTGTGGAAAATGGGCTTAAACATGCACACCTACTGGTACGGTCCTTTAAATATCACAGATCAATGACTTCATGATGACTTTCTATACATCGCTGCAGCTACTGCGATGACCGTTTAATCTCCTGTGCAGTTTAATGTTCATTACTGTGGTTCTGCGCTTTAAAGCTTAGCTGGTTATAATTCAGCAGACAACCACAGTCTGCATGCTACAAAGTTCCGACTGACGGAAACCCGTGTTGTGATGAATAATGGATTTAAGAATCGTATCAAACGGCGGTTTCACAGTAAAGGTGGGAAGTTACGACTAAAACGTTACTCAGAAGAATAACAAAGAAGAAATATTGAGGAGAGACGCACCTTTATTGTTTCAAACCAGCGCGGCTGCTTGACTTGGTAATAGATGACAGACTTGTACTCATTGATGCCCTCGTCTCCAGCTCCAGGGAAGATCACATTCTAGGTGAAAAGAAAATAAGTAAGACAAAGTTACCGATACAGCTGCTTATTTGGTTAGGATGGTTTCAGCTGTCATGATGGTTGCGCTGTTATCACCCTGTCAAAACATTAGCACGCTCACAGTATGTGGAAAATGGACTATAGCGCCTATTTCATAAAATGTACTCCCCAGGGCAGAGCGTCTTAATCTAGCAGACTGGCCTTTTCAAAGTGCGGATGCGCTTTGTGCCTGAGCACCTGCCTGTCGGCTGCCGATCTCACGACAGTCTTGTGGAAATAAGAAATAAATTAGAAATTAATTATTTAAGAAGCAAGGGCCGAAGGTGGAGGTGGAGGGAAGCCGGGCACGAGGAGAAGGACCAGCTGGTGCTGACGGATCCGGCCATGTAAATTAGTCAGCCTTGTGGGTCCCCTGAGTTTCTACAACGGGTCAGGGTGCATATGTAAAATACTATTTGTCCCACTGGGAGATTTGGCAGGAGGATGGGGTGACAGCAAATGGCACGTACGCCTTGTTTTCTATCAATCTGCGCTCCACCAGCCAGCCTGCCTCTTTCCTCCCACTCCTGCAGCTGACTCCCTGGCCTGCTTGTGCACCGCTGCTGAAATACTCCAACACTAATGGTTTCTGACAACCGGCAATTATGAGGAATAACAGGTCTCGTCTCCCCCAGCCACGTCTGAGCAGATCTGGAGGGGGGCAGGTGCTCGCTCCTGCAACTCTGCCCCTCCACCGAGGCTGGGATTCACAACAGTTTTTAGATTTTGGAGGGACGAAGGAGCGGGGGGGAAGCTGCCGAGGGCTGGCTGCAGGTAAGAAGGGTTTGCAGGGGTGTGGTAAGATGTCAAGGTGTCACTTCACAACTACACAACAAGATGAAATCCAAGGCAGAAAGACAGAAAGATAAACAGAAGAGAGAAAACCAGAGAAAATAAAGTTAACAGGTTTTACTTCAAGTTTTCATTGTGCTATTGGTTTGAAGGTTTCTTCATTCTACTGTATAAATGGCTCGATGACCAGAAAACATGTTGTTTTTTGTTTTGAGCTAACAGCGAGTTTGACTCCAAGCAAGAGTTAAGGGTGAATCACAGAGAAAGTCTCTTTTTATCAGAGATCATATGGAGCTTTCAGACATCAAAGTGACAGACAGGAAGTGACAGTGCCTCTGGTTCCAGCCAACAGCCAATTAAAATCCAGGCAGGAAGACGGGGAGAACAATTAGAGCTGATCCCTGGAGAGCTGCACAGATGAGACTGAGCGTTTCTGCAGAAAGCTGCGAGACAACATGTTGACGGGAGCTCAAACCTGCATGTTCTACTGCGGGTGCAACAGCTGAAATTATTCACAACATGTCCGCTGTGGTAAATACAATAAAAGGTGGAGCATCTAGTGAAAAGTAAAAAAAATTCTTTGTAAAATGCTTCACAAATTACACTTAATCTGGCATCCAAAAATAACCACGCAGAGACGACTCGGCTGCATTGTCAGAAATGCATTTACGGCATAATTACCGCTGATCCTTGCGCTTCCCCAGCCTGCTGGGCCAAATCATTGACGAAGCCTCTCAATCTAAGACTAATGTGTATAATTGTGGTGGGGTAATAGTTGAGGATAATGGCATTCTCCGCTGATTCACTGGCTGCGGGAGGCCTCCTGGTGACCGGGGATCTGCCACTCCTTCCTCATCGGTCCTTTTAGCATCCACACTACACTCAGTGTTTTATATAAAAGCATTTTAAGGGAATTAACAGCGGCCCTGCAACAAAAACCTGACTACAGCTTGATTTAAAGAAAGCTAATGCAAGATTACTGCAAAGTTACAACCGAAACTCCTCCTGTCCCAGTTCCTCCTACATACCCCAGGCGTCTCCAAACCTCTCACATGCCCCATTAAGTGACGGCCTCTGCAGAACAAGAGGTAAGAGTCAAGCGGGGAGCAACAACAATTAAACATCCGAGACGGGGTCACCGGCCGGAAACGCCAAATGAAAGAAAAACCTTTATTGAGACTTGAGATGCTGCTGGCTCGGCATATTAAAAAGCAAGGCAGCACTCAGAGGCAAAAGTCCATTAAACATTCTCTTCAGCTTGCAAATTGGCAGGCACCGCGGCGTTTTTAATTGTTTGTGCTTTGAGTTTGTCGAGAAATTCAGTGGAGGAACGGCACTGAGCTTTGAACCTGGATGTTAGGCTTTCCCCCGCGAACGCCTGCAACAGGCCAGACTGAAATTAAAATGGTTAACTGTTGACCACCAACAGTATATAATTAACTGATGTCTGCACCAAGGGCTGCAAATTTCACCCAAAATAAATTTGCAGCCCTTTGTGGCAGCTCGCTGGCCAACAAATGGATGGGGGAGGAGATTATCCTCCTAACTTCATTAGCAGAGGTAATTATACCAGAAGAGAAATGCTGATTTCTCATCAGTTGCAACTCTCAAACTACGCTGCCCATTTTGCTCCGCTCGCACACTTAAAGCCTTAAACGACGCTGACAGTGATAAAGGTTGATTACTGCAGTGGCGAGACAAATCTTAAGCCAGTCAATCAGCCACAAAGCACCGATATTGCTCACTGTCATTTCTGACAGGCGGGGAAGGCAGACAGTCTGGCCTGTGTATCACACTGTTTTATAGGAGTCCTGGTCAGTTAAGCAGCGAGCTGAGCTGTGCGGGATTAAAGAAAGCCCGGTAAATCACAGACTGTCTGAGAGAGCGATTGGCTGCGGCACTTGTCCTGAATGCTGAGAACGAGCTGACCTGGGGAGGCGGGGGGAGAAAAAAAAAAAGAGCGAGTTAACATTCCTCAGTCATACCTCCAGTTTCTTGCCATCCTCATCGTAAACAGACATGGTCACCTCCACGTTTTTGTGTGTGGTCTTGCTCCCCTTGTCAAAGTCCCCCTGGACCAGGGTCACGTAGATGTCGTTTCGCACATCACCTGCAGGAAGCAGACGCAAACAGATCAGGAAGTCCTGGTGTTCTACAGGCTTCATTGAGTTTGAAGTTCATCCTTTTTAATATATATGAATATTACAGCATATCTCATTACATCACAGACTACATAAGTGGATCTTTCACACCCCAGACTTTACAGCTTTCAGTCAATTAAATAACTAATGTCCTAATCAAACTTTAATGAACGGGGATATGTTCTTTTCTACCTCACTCACATTTGGTGAAATCGTAGACCTTAATTCCACATCACTCTCTGAATGAATGAAAAGTGAAGTAAATCCAATTTGAAAAGGAGACTTTGCAGCTGAGGCGCAACTTTCATATAAAACACTCAACCTGGCATGATGATCTCAGGAAAGCCCATCTTGCGAGCAACGGCGGTGGAGCGATCCACCAGGTGGGGGAAGTCCTTCCTTATCTGATGGATGTCTCCGGGAAGCAGCTTCAGAGTCACCCACAGGCCTGGTGGTGGTGCATTCGAGGAAGTGGAGGGAGGGAGGGTGGGTGGGGGGGGCCAAGATAACGTCAGGGAAGAGGCGGCGTGAAAGCAAAACCGCCCCGGGACAATACTAAAAAGAGATTTCTTCGTGTGCTTTTCAGCCGTCGGGTGAAAAAGAGTGACATGTAACAGCTCAGGGGCGAGACGCTAAATAGAATCCACCTTCGGGGATATGATCAGGAAAACATAAGAAAACAAGTGTGTGTGTGTGTGTGTGTGTTTTCCCCAACGCTTGGTTCAGGCTATATCGTAAGGTGCGGAGCCACAGACTACAAAACCTCTATCCGCTGATATCAAAGTGTTGTTGTGCCTACAGCGAAAAAGTAACAGTCATTTTTAGCCCAGACAGATGATCTCTGGTTGACGTACATCTCGTCTCATTACCTGGCACTCTGATTGAAAAAATAACAGAAAAGAAAGCAGAAGTGCCTCCTCTGAGCACAAACAGTGGGAGAAAACTATATGTTTCTCCATAACAAAACAAACAGATAGTCTAAATGAGAAAATTTGAAGGAAAAAAAAAAAAAAACTTTTCCACCCTGCTGCAAAATTCATGATAATGTCCCCTGTGTCCCCCCGGCAGTTTCTTTACTTCCTTTTTATATGAGGATAAGTGACATTTATTGTATAAAATTTAAATTGTGCAGTTATTCCCAGGGTTAAATAATTGGTCTAAGAAAAATGTGACGCTTGTGGCTGCAGATACTTCTGAAACAAAAGGGCCTCCGGGGGGACTTTCACAGGACACATCAACAATTTAAAACCAGGAACAGTTCTGCTTTTCTCCTCGTTAAAAAAAAAGACACAGTATGGCCTGCCAGCCTTACCTCTGCAACCACACTGTTAATATTCTCTCAGGAGATGCCGAGCAGCGTGCACACACTTCTGAACAAGGCTGAAAATGACTTTATAAAAAAAATTAATAAATTAAGACCCAATTAAGCAGCCATCCCGTAGCGTGCCCCCCCTTCACAGGCCACCAAGATGAGCGAGCTCTGTTTACTTTCACTTTACAGGCGCCATATTGTTATGAGTGACACATCCCTCACTGGCCTAGCTGGAAGCCTTTTGATAGGCGAGCGTGACCGAACCAGCTGCTCTCAGCGCTCCGCCGTTCCTCCCAGTGTGGGCCGGAGCAGATCTGACATTTATCCAAGTACATCTTCATCGGGCGTGACACTGCCACCGAGGCTGTCATGTTGCCCCCACCCCAAGCACAAATCCCTCAGATGGCTAATGCTGTTCTTCTAACCATAGATGTCACATCGCTGATACGATCTGGTCTGCGCAGAAGCCTCGCCAGCCTAATTAACAGCTGGATTACTTAAGGCCAACTATTTATAGCAAGAGCGCTGATTCATAACGTGAGCGCTTGACAAAGAGTTATGTTCTTATTAGCGAGATGAACAGTTTCCACGCCCTGCCTGCCAGGACGTTACTGCTCTTTGTGTGAACAGCTCAAAAAATGCAGATGAAAGAACAATAGTGGCTTAATAAGATGTAGTCAAGGTTAAAGGTTGCATGTTTGATGTTACCCTTAATTACACAGAGTGTAATTCCTTGACAGGAACCTAAAATATTTAGCAGAGATGATGGACGACTAAAGAACACTTTCTACCTAGACAGCAGCGCTTCTGGGTTTCCTGAGGAAGGCAAGAGGAATATGACCCAACGCATCTGTGTTATGATTTTGCGGCTTCCCCCTCGCTTCCTAAGGTCAACCAACTTTAATTTCATTTAACCTCTAGAATGAGTGTAATGAGAAATATCGCCATCAACATCGAGCAGCGCTGGCTTCAACTATGGACTGGTGGGGATTCCATCACATGAATGAGACACAGATCTTATCGATAAAGGACAGCAGCTAGCGAGTTCCCTCCTCGGCCCCGGTTCTCGTGAACTCTGAACTTTACACCGTACCTTGGCCCTTGTGATTGACCTCTTTGGCGGTGATAACTTTGTTGATGACTGTCTGGAGGAAGTCGTTCTCCCCTGCCACCCTGGGTGAAAAACGGGAGATGTTCAGCTGCTTGTGGCGAATGGCGTCATCCAACGCTAGCCTGCAGTACGCACACGACAGGCAAACACCACAGAGGAAGAAGAGGAGAGAGATGGCGGAGAAAGTGAGAGGAGGAGGAGGAGCGGGGCAGAAGGAGCCACAGAGTGATGGTTGTGAGGATGGGGAGCGGGATGGAGGAGAGGCAGAGAGAGAGAGAGAGACCGAAGAGTGATGCGAATACCATGACAGACACAAAGCCACTTGTTAGCAGTTAACAGTGGGGCAGGATGGGTAGTGAAAGAGACACACAGAGAAATCATCGTTTAGGAAATGGTGCCCAGTCAGCGTTTACAGAGCAGCAGCGGGAGCTCGACCTGCCCGCAGCCTGCCTTCATGTGTTTCTGTTTTGGTTTTTTAAGCAAGAAACTTAAAATCCCAAGTTGTGAAAAACCCTTGAACACATCAGATCCCTGACACACAGCCACTCTTCTTTCATAAAGGGAAAAAAATGTACACATATCATTTTTTGTACTCCACAGGGCTGATTCAAAGGAGTGACGTACAACGAAAGCAGCAGATGTTGCTCTGGGAAGCGCCACATGTGTGGCAGCTGCAGGAGAAATGTGCAGCGGCGGGCGGGGAAGGGGAAGGCATCTGCGGGGTTGAGGTACACTCATGAGTAAACAGAGGAAAAGGAGGAGAAGACAGCGATGATGTCAGCGTGGAGGAAGTGACGAAGGATCTCATCCTCAACAGAAACGATCTCAGCAAAGGAAGTGGAATAAGGGAGAGCAGAGGTTTGTACACTGACGGGACAAAACATTGCAGGACAACAGGCGTAAATCAGGGACTCCTGAACATTTAACCACATGTGAGTTGGACACGGTCGGACTTTAAAAAGTTATTATAGTGGGAAGCAAAACTATTCATTTGAAATAGGGATGATTATTTCATCTATTTGTATTATCCACCGTTATTTTTAGCGAATGTTTAGTGAGCGTTTAGTGAACAGAGAATGTTAATCAGATCTGTCCAGAGCCCAACAGCTTCAAAACGAGAATTTTGTCCCAGCCATAGAGACAGACAGCAAACCCTTCTGAGGGGCTGCAGCCAGACAATGTTTGGCAGTTTAGCTTGATAAATGACTCGGAAGCTCAATCAATTTGTAAAACAGCTGTCAATCAACTAATTGATCATTCCAGCACAATGTGAAGTAATGCAAGTGTGTTTGTGTCCATCCCCGCACGCCAGAGATGAGGTCAACGCCGTCTCTGCATCATAATGAAGCAGTAAATGTATAGAACCGTCTCAGCAGGATTTTTGATCTACTGCCTCCATTTCTAAAAGCCATTTTCATTTCTGTTTGGATGCCAGGAGTCTATCCAAATTACATCAATACATCAGAACTTCCCTAAATAGCTCCTTCACTTCCTGTCTCTGCTGGTCTTGAAAAAAACAAAAGAAAAACAAAACACATGCTGCAGTGGGTCGTGGCGCTGCTATTTCAAAACTTCATCCCTTGATAATTCTGTGGCAAATATTCACACTTGGACATAAATAAGCCCTTGTAGATCCTGTTCTCCTCCTCACACTGGAAGGCGCTAATTTCCATGATTTATGTTCGCAGATAAAACCGTTAAGCGAGATGATCTGCCAGCTAAACTGCCGGAATCTGAGGCATTTCCAATTATGCAGGAAATCACGTTAAGGAAAAGGTTACTCTGGCTCTGTACTCCGTCCTACAAGAATGGCAGCAGTTAATGAGATTGCCTTAATTGAGTCAGCGGGGAATAGGGGGAGCACTACTGTCTTAAAAACCTCCGCTAATCAGGTGTCAAGGATTCAAGACTTTTAAAGAAAAAAAAAAAAAGAAAATACAACCACTTCATCTCTGACATACTTTACATACTGCAAATAATGGATATAAGTGTGAGAGCGGAACTATATCACCCCCATGATTTCATGCAACATTATCCCAAGCTTAAAGAAACTCTGCGCCCCCCCGTGTACATGTAATTCATTTTGCGTTGCTGTGTAATGCACTTACGGCTGAAATGGGATAAAATGCTGCTTGTCCTCGTCGTCCATTTTGCCCGTTATGATGTCGGTGACATCCATTACTGTGGAAAACAAAAGGGCGGGTGTTAAAATATACTCGCAACTTGAGGAGTGACAGATATAGAGAAACCTGCACAGTAAGGGCAGCACTAAATAGCGCTGAATATGAAGTGGAAAAATCCTGGTTTATGCAAATTCCAAATGAAATCAAGTCAACCTCATATCTGTGACGTAGTATCTGTGATGTAGCCGCCACTAAGTGAGCAGGAAGGGTGGGTCTGTTAAGAAATGACCAATCAGACTTCACAGACACATTTTCATTAATTTTCCCAACAGATTCTTGAATTCATCGGGCTCGCGGGCTCCTACTGAGGTGACTGAGAGATGGACCCAATATTTGCAGTGACCGGTGCTGGTGGGTGTGAAGGCACCTTTACCTCATAGGTCAGAGGTCAACCCTGTGAAGCCCATTATATCTATGTCTCAGTAAGAGCAAGTCTGAAAAACCAGGCTCTCCATCATGCTGCAGCAAGGACGACGATGATGATGATGTCTTAAAAATAAGCCATCGCAAATCAGGCCGTCATTTACCTCCCCTGCAAGTGGCACTGGGAAAGAGACACCGAAACAAGGGTATAATTTTCTCTGTTGGACGACGGCGGGCAAAGAGCCAATCTAATTAGTTTACGACACGGCTGGCAGATTGCCAACAGGAGATAAATCAAACTCTAATTCTCCTTTCTGCTTTAGCTGGAAATCTCTGAATTTTAGCCAATATATTTATTCTTCAGAAGATTCTGGCACAATACTCACTTTGAACTGCAACACGAAACGGAGAGATCTGTTTCTCGAGGCTTACACACAATATTCAAAGTAATACAACATTCTTAGATCTAATTAAATGCCTTTTTTTTCCTTTTTTAATGAGGAACCTTTTCGGGACAGCAGGTTAGTAACGAGTTTGTGCGGTCTGCTTCACCTGCCACTCCGAAGGGCCTCCTCAGTCCTGACGTCAGCTTCTTGGTGTTGTTGTCTCGCAGCTCCATGCGACCCACTCTGACAATCTGACACACAAAGCTGATCTTCTCTCTCTTAAGATCTTCGCTGCCCAAGTCCTGAAGAGGAGGGGGGGGAAATTATTTAAAAAAGAACTATGATTTATATGTTGGGAAGACAAATACATTAAAATCCAACTGGATTTTAAAGTGGGTTTTTTTAAGTTAAAAGGGCCTTTTTTGTAGGCAACAGCAACACCAGGATGCACAACAACAGATCGATTAATGGCAGCCTCTTAGCAGAAGATGAGTTTGTGTTGGGCGCCAACTTTTCACCACAAATCGCTTCAGCAACATCTGTGATTGTGTCCAGAGATTCATTTCCTGTGCGCGATACCTTCCAAAGCTGGCAAAGTGTTCCCAGCAGGCGCACGCTGACCCCTCTGCCCTTGGGCTTCCATTAGACAGAGGTGAGCGCTTTGGTAAATACACACGACGAGCCGGGCTCTTTTCTGAGAGAGCTTAACAAATACAGGCTGCGCAAACAGGCTCCCACATGCCTCATAACATGGCTGAATAAACAGCGCACTACGACAGGCAAGCGTGCACGCACACACACACACATACACAAGCAGCAGCACTTACTGTAAAGACGGCCCGTAGATTATGAAGCTGATCGATGTCTTTCACCAGACCCGAGCTTGACCATTTCACCAGGTAGTTTTCACTGTGAGGGAGAGATGACAGAGAGCGCGACTCATCGTTACGATTCAACTCAGCGAGTTCTGCCACCTGCCCTGGACCATCTATGATGCGGTGAACGAAAGCAATCAGATGAGTCGCGTTGACTGCAGCTCCCGTGGAAAGCTGCAGAAGGCCAAATGTTAATCCAAACGCCACGATCCGCTTGGGAAACCAAACGCATGACTGATGTTGGATGCAAAAGAAACATTCCACGGCCGAGCTGCTCCACTTGTGATAATTTGCCGTCACAATCCAGAAGCTATAGAAAATCCTTGGGCAGCGGGCTGTGTGTGTTCCGGTCACGTTCTTGCATGGTGTGTGTGTGTGCGTGTTAGTTTCTGGGAAGCCTCAAACATGATTCATTGTTGCCAGTTCGTCATCTTTAAACTGTTCCACTGGCGACAGACACTTGGAATCCAGGAACAAAGAAGAAAGAAGCACAGAGAGAGATGAGTGACTATGCACCGTGACTTTACCTGATGAACTTGGACTCCACCGGGTCATAGAGGGACATGAGAACCTCCGCGTCTTCGCCGATCTTACACACCACGTTCTTCAGAGTGACGAAGAGGGCGAACGCCGGGGTGGAGGCGAACTTCGCCTGCCTGGTCAGATCGATATTCTGCTTCTGAGACTGCCAAGGGAGAAGACAAGGGTGTCGCGTTCAATATTCTTCCACAGTTTTCTGACGTGTGCATCAGTGACAACATCGTGTATGGAGAAAGATACAGTATGAAGGTGTGGGTAGTAACGGCACATTGAATTATGAAATGTCAGCAATGGCCTCAGTGTCTTTCTGAAACTTTAACAAGTTAAGAAGAAGCAAGATTTAACAATGCCTATAAAGCTATCACACTCCATTATGGTGCATCGCTTACTGGAGTAAAAAGCTTTTACACACACTTTATCTTCAGGACTGCATCTACAGTTAAAAGGTGGACCGATTGCACGATTCCCTGGACGTCCTTCAAAAATATGCCGGCGGACCACATCGTTAATATTTATCACGTTGACCCGAACACTTTCTTATTGCCCATGCATACGCAATTAGGACCTCTGGATGAAAAGGTCATCCAAGATGAGACCTCATAACTGCAGGGCACTTTGCGTCTGGCACTCCGACATACTGCCAGCTGACATCCAGGTGAGGGATGCCACTGATGCGCCAAGTAAAACAGACAGGGAGTCTGGCAGAGATCCGGAGTTTCTGAAGAAACGGCCTGACGCTGTGCAAATGCCAAAACTCCATTTGAGGCTGAACGACAGGGATCCTGTTTTTCAGGGGTTTTTATTGCTCTGAAAAGCACTTGTCTATTCGTTTGATATTCTTATACCCTGTGCTGTTGTTACTTGAGAGGAATCACTCAAGGTGCAGGTTTTCTGTCTTGAAAGCAAAACAGGACATCGCTCTCTTGATACTTTATCCAACTACGTGATTTGGGATAAAGGCAAAACATCTTCATTCTCAGTTTTGGAGGCGTCCTGAGTGCACCTTTATCAATAATGCATATAAATGAAAATCCAAAGTATGTTAATATGGCACTACACTAGCAGCTCTGATAGTTTTGTACATATTAAATCGCTAACTGCTGCATTGGACAAATTGTAATTTTGACCTCGTAATGGCTTTAAAAATAGAAAAGTTAAGGGATCACCAAATGTAGTAAACCACAACCTTTTGCGACCCTAATAGCTGCACGTAATTTCACAGAAACTTATCCAATAGTTGAAATGAATGCAGTCTGGCCCGACCCCACTGATTATCTCCTCCAAAGAACAATTATCATAACCCTTCTACCCTGCAGTGGTTTTTTTCCTAATGCGAACACTGTAACTGCACCTGTTTGACTCTGGCTGAGACTCAATGAGACAGAAAGAATGAGATCGAGATGTGACTACTCTCAGATCACACTGCGTACATGTTCATTCACACCGTGCACTAATGTGCTTTTGCTTGTCTTTCATGTACCATCTGGATTAAGATCACGGTTTAGCTGCAGGTGTAAAAAGATTTTTAAAAAAGGAGAAACCTCCCCCCCATCTCTACCTTCTCTTCTTGGATCCGGTCCTCAATTTGTTTGGAGGCCGCCTCATGGGCTCTGAACAGGCTGATGGTGCTGGTGAGGTCTGGGTCCAGGATGTTTCCATCTTTGTCCCTGACCACCAGATCGAGATCCAGGTACCTTGCATGAAAATGGGGGGAGTTAACGAGTGTCAGACCCGACCAAGATAAATGTTGTGAATCCACTCGTGAACGAGGAACTCATGAGCTGCCACTCCCCCTGCCTCATTTTCTCCCCATATTGCCTCAGCTTTGCTGATTTCTTTCAAAGCTCCACTATTTCCCTCAATTCTTTGTTCTATGGATCTGGCCAGCGCCGACTACAGCAAGTTGCCAACACGCAGTCGGCGTAGTACATCACCTCATCCCTGCCTCCGCAGACGCAAAAGCCATTTCTCTACCTGGCCATAGGTTGAAAGTTTCATCACAGGAGCAGAATGGAGCTTCACAATTTTCATTTTCAACCGATTTTCTAGGCCCACTGCCGACACAGCAAGAGCTGTCATTTCATGATGGAATACAGTGCAGTTTGCTGGAGCTAAATCCCTCCAGTTTTCCTCAAGCTAAGTGATGAGCTGTCATTTTCTATTGACTGACACTGCCAACCTATTCCAACAAGAGTCATTTTTCCGGATAGATACGAGGATAAAGGGATATAAGCTGCAGGGAGGGAAGGACGCGACTAAAAGTCCATAAGGCCGGATCCTCACTTGTTGCCATAGTCTATTTTGGAGGTGACTCTCTGCTTGAGCTCCGTGAGCTCATCCTGTGGGAGGGTGCCGGACAGGATCTGGGAACGCCATTCAATGAGGTCATAGATCATGTCGCGGACAGAGTTGAACATCTCGCGCTTGTCCCCCTGTCGGTGGAAACAGATGGGAGATTATGTGTACAGCTTGGATACGGGAGAAAAAGAATAAAAGTAATACAATGAAAAAAAACAGCCATTAGAAAAAAAGTGAGCTTAAACAGTGGATTTGAAAAATTTCTATTAAAAAAATGATATATGTAGCTTATACTACATTTAAACATCTTATTTTAAATTGAATATATGCCAACATATATTACACCTTTACAAGTGTGAACATGTGTGTGCACATGTGGGTATTTCCAGGGTGGCTTACCACATATAAGTCCCTCCATATTGTCGCCCACTCCCGCAGCGTGGTAGTGACCTCCTGAACCAGGGGCAGCTCAGTGGGAATGACCGTCTCCTTTTGCCTGCAGAGACAGTGAACACATATGATGCCGTTTATTAATGTGCTGGATCACAGACAGTGTGTGAAGTGAGGATGCAGGGAAATCTCTGAGGATTATCAGTCTTCCACGGCAAGGGAAATCCTCATAAATATGTTCCTTCCACTGTTGATACATGTGACATGTGTGACACGTTGCTTGTTACCTGAGTAAATGAAGATTAATGTCACAGCTGTATTGAAATCCTTCACTTAAAATGACCTGTTTCTCATGGATCTCTGCACAGTTCAAGGGCGCTACAGTTAACAATCTTATCTTTTCTTGTGCAGTGCAAGGGAAATCAAAGAAGACAGATCAAAACGAAACACCGTGCCACAAGTTGTGGAACAACAAACACACGTCACATCGCATCAGCCGCAGACCTTTCCACTGAAACGCCCTCCGAGGCTGTCTGCACACAACTTACACTTCGATCCAGCCAACGAGTTCCCGAGTAGGTCAGGACATAAGTTAGGGGGATAGACTTCTCAACTATTTCCTTCCTCTTGTTACTTCTGTTGGTGGCGTCGGCAGTCAGATGCCATAACAAATACATACTAATTTAATAACCGGATGTACCAATGCAGTGGTTTGAAGAAAAATAATTTACATGAAATCAAAAGCAGAAGTGTAGGGATACTAACCCGCTGCCCTCGACAGTGGCCTCTTTCAGGTGTATGTAGCAAACAGGAAATATGCCCTGGAAAAGGAAGAGATAACAACACAAACGCCATTGTGGTTTAACTGGAACAGAAGCTGAACTGCTGACGAAGTGAATAAGTGTAACCATTTACCAAACGATAAGAAAGGCAACTCACCTTTTTGGATTTTCTCCTCAGCCTATGCCCTCTGTACCAGTCTAATGGAGAAACAGAGGGGCAGAGTTACATGTGAGCATTTTTCCACCAGTGTGTAATACAGGAGGAGGATAAAAACTACTTCCACTTTAAAGTGAACTTCTTTAACAAAGTCCATGGTTTCCCCACACATGGACAAACATGGCGGCCCACCACAACACCAACACTGAACGCCATATACATCATGATCACCACTGCTAAAATATCATATGATGGAGTGCGTATGCAAAAACAGCAAAGGTGTTTGAATGATGAAGATGATGATAAAAATAGCGTCCGACATTGGCGTGTCAGCTCTGATCGTGCGCATCATCAACAGGCCCGCTCTCACCTTCATATGTCTCAAGTATGTGGACCGTGTCTCCGATCTGCAGCGACAGCTCCTCCTCTCCCCGGGCATCGTAGTTATAGATCGCTGTGGAGCGATGACAGAGGACAATATGAGAGCAGGGGGCATTGGAGGAGGAGGAAGGCAATAAAGCATTCCGCTCCCTTGTGGCACTAATTGCGTGCCGCTGCAATGTGTAGTAGAGGCATCACGCGTCCACAGGATGTCCACCCACGCTGTCTGACACACAGCGACTGTTGGGCCTGGCACCGTGGAAGCTGTAATAAACAACACATTTCTGCCTCCCACTGAAAGGGAACCGATAACAGTGGAGAAATCAAAATAAAGATAATGCCGGTGGAAAAGAGATTTGCTCAGAATTACAGAACGAAGACGAAGAGCAAGAGTTAAATACTGCAGTGTTCAGGATGTCCTTTGAATGGAAAGAAAAGAGTTGACATGAAGATGCTTGTTTCGTTTTCTGCTCAGACCTACACATCTATTTTTTTGTTTACAGGGTTTGAATGCTAAATGAGTCAATAGAGCAAGCAGGAGTGAATCACCAACACGTTCTGACAACTTGAATGAAGTTGCCAAAAGGAAAGGTGTGGTGCCAGCAACAGTACAACCATCCACTTGGGCGTAATGAATAAAATATAACAACTACAAAGTTGTCAAACGTGGATAACTGGATCAATCTGACACAGTTTGCAGTATTTCATGGGAAAAAATGCAAAGAGAGAAAAGAACAACCTCTGTTGCAGCAACAAAACATTACTGGAGCCGCTCCAAAGACAAATCACTCATTCCTTGGGCCAAACTTACCACCAAATTTCATCAAAATCTGGGAACAAGTATCAAAGATATCCTGCTGACAAACAAACAAATAAACAGAGAAAACAAGTGGTGCGGAAAAAAGGATTCATCTGCAGACTATTCTCTTGGACTGCCACCGATTCAAGAGCCAAAACACACACATACAGACAGACACACACAAACATTTTGTTAGACCTCAATGAGAAGTCAAGGTCATGTTACGACGACAAAATAATCCTGACTGGTGACACACGTTTCTCCCGTTCGGTGCAAGTTGAACAACATGTTGCTGTCAAACCAGCCATGACTGACACCTGTCTTTCAGAAACACTACACACAAACAAACACAAACTATACACCAACAGCATGGCTGTGGAGACAGAGGTGGTTGTGTTGCTAAGAGGACACCTGTGCGTGTCCTGCTGAGGGAGTGCATGCAGCACCACTTCAGCAGGTTTCCAGAGGTGAATGACAGCTTAATTAAAAAAAGGCCCTCGCCCGAAGGCACAGTCGCTTCCCGGCATGCTGATGTTGCATCAAATGAATCGGGACCATTTTCTCGCACATTCACCTGCTATCTGAGGAGCTGATTATATTCCATTAACATATCGCGTGGCACACAGCAATGTTTTTTGTTACCATTTAGCTCTTAAATTGTGATGGTGGACAATTATCTAGAACAAAGCACTTCTGCTTTTGTCGCTTTTGCCACCAGTGGGTGAAATCTTTTTATGTATTCTCCTCCCACACGCTAGATTACAGCATGTCTTTCCTGTAGCAGCTCATCTGAAAGTCAGTGAAGTCAACTCATTTTTTTAAAAGTTCCACTTTGTGAGACAATAAAAAAAATCATGATTCTTTTTTTATGAAGTCATGATTGCAGATTCTACAAAGACCATGTAATTAATCAGTTAACTGAAAAAATAAGTACCAGATTATTCAGATTTTTGATTCAGGGCAAAAAAAAAAAAATCAACAATAAAGCATGGATTTATGTCACATCACAGTTAAAAAGACTGCTCTGATTACAGAGAATACCAATTAGCAGTAAAGTGTGCGTCTGTTGCAGAGGAGCTCTCGTAATGCTGCATAATTGTCAAACATAAGGCGAGTTATAAAGGGTAAAAAGAGGTCAAAGTCATCAGTTGTCAAAAGTGTAAAAAGAAAAAAAGTTTGTAATTGGGCAAAAGAATATGACAACATAAAAGCCAAACAAACGCAGCAACATTCACCAACACCGACTTAATTTCACAGGTTGTTCCCCCCAAACGTAAAACAACCGTCTGTGTCTGTGTAATATTCAAACAACCAGCCACTTCACCATTTAGTGGCCTAAAATGCCGCGAGCAGCCCGTTTCATTCAACACGGGGCCGTTTTGTTATCAAAGTGCACGTGGATATACACGTTCATGTCCACAATGCATTTCATGATCCCCGGAACAATCCAGCATGCCGGGCGAATCCACCAGAACGTGAGCCACGCGCTGACAATTGAACAAAGGGCCCAGGAAATGAATTCAGCGGTGCCACGTTGAGGCACAAAAAAGGTACCTACGGGGTGAGAAGGGAACAAAACAATCAAAAGGGAGGTGGGATTAATCTGTGCGAAGCCATTAGGGAGCAGGGTGTTCGCCGTACAGCAGGGTACGCTCAATTAAACGATCATTAAGAGCAGCTCATAAAGCCATCACCTGCTGCATCTGTGTGTTTGTTTGGAACTGGGTCACATGGCCGGCTCATTCAAAATGTTACCTGAAGGGCAGGTGGTGAGACGGAGCAGCCTAAACAAACAGCTGTGATGGAGACATGAAGCCTCACGTTCCATCAGAAAATGAAAAACTGCCCCCTCTGTGACCGTGGACATTAAGGGCAAGGTTCTCAACGGGCAAGAGTTGCGATCATAAAACGCAAACGCTCTGGGAAGGTGCCGGCTAAACCATGACGACCATCAAACATCACCTTGACGTGCAAGGCCATGATGCTGCAACACAGGAGCCAAAGCGATCCTAGTCACGTTGGGGGAGGCAGGGGGCGCCTGAACGACAGCCGTGATTACTCATAAACCTGCATTTGCATACCCACGAGTAAACTGATGTCAATTAGGGAGCAGCGAGGGAGAGAAAATCCATCAGAGGTGCAAGACGTAGAGGAAGTGGACCATATTCTCCCTGGAGCGCGCCATGCAAATGGTTTTCTGGAAACAGGATAAACAGCGGCATTATTTGCCGGCGGCTCATTACCATACATAACCTCGTGCATGAGGCTGCGCAAACTAGGAGAACATTATCATCAGAGGAAACGAGTGTGGAATCAGATTACAGACCCTTCCACTTAGCCAGCACGAGTCAACGCCCTTTCCACAATTATAAGCAGCCTCATCTAAACACTGGACTGATTGTAATTCTACACTTTGGGCTCACTAATAATCTGCACTAATCCACACCGAGTGAAACATATCATTACACTCAGATGAGAATACAGTGCGCTGATGAAGGAGGGGGTGGGAAACAAGGGAGGACGGAGATGTGCGTAGAAAGTGCTTGCTGGAGTTTCTTGATGTTTTGCACAAAGTCCCGCAGGCAGTGGGCTCACACACAGAGAGAGAGAGAGAGAGCCAAGCCAGGAAATCCCAGACGAGAGGATTCTCTGGGAGGAAACGGCAGAGTGGAGTGGGTTGGACCCCCGAAGGGTCGAGCAGGCAGAAGGTCCGGCGATGTCTCCGGAGCAGGTCGGTGCCCCGTCCGGCCACAACTGAGGTCACAGTCAATGTGCAAGTGAGTGGCAGTCAGTCAGTCAGTTCCTAGTTGCAGCACCTCAGTTGTGCAGATTTGCTTTGCTTTGCTTTTCTTTGTGTCATATTGGTTGTTATTCTATTTGGGTTTTGATCTTTTCATTCTTTTTCATTGTTTTCATAATGGCTTGTGGATGGATTGGGGCACAATTCTTGACATCGTGTGTGATTTTTTTCTCTCCTTTTCTGAAAAGACTGTGGACGAAATATGCCAGCAGCCACAATGTAAGAGACAGACTTGGGAAGACCGAGGGTGCAAACAGAGAGCATTGTGGCCTATGAGAAAAAAAAGTAATATACAGTAATACTGAGCAGACAGAATTTAATTCAGTGCCTAATGTGAATGAGAAGGAGCTCAATAAGCACACTGAAGGCCCATTTGCAGGCAGCAGGACTGAATGGAAGATGATTATTACACTCCAGCTGCACTCTGGGTCTCTGAGACAAGACGCAGGAGTCAGCAGACTGACTGAGGAGATCTGCTTGTGAAATGATATACCTCGTATTACTTAAGAGCGTGAGACTATATGGCTACATTACACATCCAACCATATGTCTAATGCATCTCAAGTACAACACATGAGGACAGAGAGCAGGTCAAATCATGTCAAAACCATGTCCCATATGGGGGCTCAGTTTTTACAATGTTCCTTCATGTAGAGACACATGAACATGATGAAGGCACTGCAGCTTCTACCTCGGCGACTTCAAGGGCAGGATTTCACATCCTGTGAATTCCTATATGGGACTGTGTGTGACTTGATGTCCAACATAGCCTTTAGATCCTACGAGGACATGACCGGACTATGAAACAAGCAGGCCCTGGCCCCGACGTCACCGGGTGGAGTCATTTGTATGGGACAAATGTGAGCTGAGCGAGGTGCTGTTGCAGGTGTTTGCTGTGTTTTCCTGATGAGCCCTGCTGGTGGTGAGACTAAGCTGGTTGCAGCCGGCTCTGCTGCAGAGCTGACAGGTATTCTTCAGGGATCTGCCAAGTGCTGTTAGGATAACGGGGAGAATGTCGGCCTGGGGGGGCGGGGGGGGCAGAAGGATGCTTCTGTGCTGTTTGAGTCTAACTCCTCTGTTGCAAACACTCAACACACTGAAGCAATGTCTCTGCAGTCAGGTTCAAAAGCATTTAAGGAATCTTTATCTTCATCCTATAAATAGCTCAGGGCACTTTGATACTGGACACATTGTCCAGTTCTCCCTTCACTTATTTCCTATAATCTATCCACTGTTAACACTTCAATAAAGAAAAAAAAAAACAAAAATCCAAAATTACATTATGGCAGAAATTTCATCCAATCTTGGACATTATGTAGGATCGGGCCTGGTTAGTACTTGGATTGGAGAACACCTCGACATACCAGGTATTGTAAGCCTGATTCAGCCACTGGGGATCCACCAGCTAGTGCTTTCTTAGTAATCTAATCCTACGCACGGATACATTTTTAATCCCTCAGGATTCCCAAGGAATAATCTTTAAACGTCTTGTTTTGTCCGACCAACGTTCTAAAGCCCAGATAATCCATTTCAAATGACATGCAACAGAAAAAAGGCAAACCCTCCCACTTGAAGAGCAAACTATCAAACTTTTGATCGATTGACAAAGTTAATGCCGATTCTGTCAGTCAACTCATCGATTATTAATTGTGTCAGCGCTAATCCCAACCTATTCTTTCACAGGCAGGGTCGTGTGTGTGTGTTTCTGGAGGTAGTTAAGTGTGTCTTGGCTGCCAAGTCCTCGTCTCACACTGGGTACAAACAAAAGCCCATTAGCAGGGATAATTGTGTGAACAGACACCCACAGTTCACAACAAGATTCAGGTGTTCCTGCAGCACAATGGCTGGCAAGACCAAAGGTGAATACAACAGTATCAGAAGTATACTAATCATGCTGGGAGCTGGGTGACTTAAAACTCACAAGAATCTGATTGTTTAAAGTAGTCTAACTATTTCAAGGCCTGGGAAATTAAAAGACAAAAATAATTCCCATTCTTCTTACTTAGTTTTCCACTCTTGAGAAATGAAGATCATTTCAAAACACTAGAAAAGAAATGAAGGCCTCTAAGTATGTTATTAAAATACACGATACGCGATGGAGTCCGCTGGGGTTTGGCTGAAATATTGCAAAGCACTCCGTCACATATAGAAGTAAGAAGCCTGCATAGTGAAAGAAGACAATCGTAACACTCAGATGGTGAAAGAGCTTTGTCAGTGACGTACAAAATAGGGAAAACATGATAATTAATTTTAAGTCCCTCTTTAATTGGGTTTAACAAGAGGTTTAGGCGTTCAGACAGAAGCCTGGAGGCTCTTATTGAGAGGCAAATACAGACAGCAGCGAACCCAAGATTGTGAAAAACTAACAAAATTACCCTCTTTCCTCTTAAGCCAATTATATACAACAGCCTTTTAGCTTTATCTGCAGTTGAAAAGTGGAGATAATGCTATTGTAATTAACCTGAAATTAATACGACAGCAGCTGAGGAAAGCCCCAGGACTCTCTCTGCTCACTCACACACTACTCAGGCCAGATTTCTCCTCCCTCTGCCTGGAACCGAGCAGGAAATGCCACTTGAGATATTACTGTATCACAATAGATGGAGCCTTTCCAGTCGGCCAGAAGGAAATACTGATGCTTTTCATGACTGCACGAAAATTAACAATGCCTAGTTTTTTAAAAAAGGCGGTGCAGAACACTGTCTCACACTATAAGAGTGTGCAGCAGAGGAAGTGGACAGGTTTGCAGCAGAGGGAGAAGTGAGGTGAAGGCAGGAGCAGGTGGAGATCTACAAGCCAGCAGCAGTAATACCTTTTAGCAGAACTTTTTGCCACGCGCAGCTCCAACACAGGCCTCGGGGTACAATCTAACACAGGCCGATAACTCTGCTTCCAAGTTATTCCTTTAATTGAAAATCGTCTTTCCAATACAACAGGGAGAGAGAGAGAGAGAGAGAGAGAGAGAGAGTAGAACCCGCTTATTACTGAGCAGGAGCTTTTTCAGAGAGAGTTTCTCACACAGTGGTCTAATGTGTCATTTGTGGTGGTGCACAAGCATCTCCACTGGCTCTGCAAAGCACATGTGCACATTGCATGCACATCTCAACAGAAGCCTGGCAAAACACCTTCCCTGTGACTCATCGATTCACATTTGAAATAACCCTGAAAGACTTGGGCGACGGCGAGATTGACCGCGTTCTCTGATTTCGCTCACGTCTGTTTTTAAACAACAGTGACGGATCACAGGGTTACATTTTTCTTCTATCAATACACCAAGGCGCTGCACGAGGAAATAAATTGGCAAAACCCACACAGATTAGCCTTTTGCTCGGCAACAAGTAGCTAAGCATTTCCTGCCCCGTGTTACATCTCTCGTGATACGAATGCTAATGAGTGCATAATTACCTTCAAATATTTGAATAAGCTACTGCAACTGACTCAGCAGGTTTACTCCTTGATGGCTCTTTGCCAAAAAATAATGTGACTCTGTTGATATCATCGTAGCATGTGCTGCCACACCTGACCTACATCACATGTTAACTGCTGCACCTAGTAGTGATAGTTGAACAAAAGAGACACATGCAACAACAAATGCCTGGGACCTGTTCTGTACAATGTTATGTACAATCACGAGGTGGAAGTCATGCTGCGTGGAGGCAGACTGTCGGCGATGATAGCAGCACGGCCTGAAATGTGCTGTTGAAAAGAAGCAGGTCAGAAAGATCAGTAACAACAGTGGGAGAGGTCGCCTGAGGTCGCCCACTGTCGAACAGTCTTAAAACCAGACACAAGCTCCTGCACAGCAGGGAAGGTCCGAACGAGAGGCGGTGCTTTGCTCCCAGAGGAGCTCCTTTCCTCATGCCACATGAATGTACCTGCTCAGCTCATCACACACACACCTTCTGTGGTTAATTGCCATCACAGGTGAAGGCAATTAACTTCCAGTTTAATCCACTGAACCTCTCAGCCATGTGGGGAAACCGGTTTAGTCTCACAGAGACAACAACAAAGATCAAACCCTTCATTTGGCCTCAACGCCCAACACATCACACAAACACATACTCCTTTTGAAAAGAGCGTGTACAGTGAAGAGTGTACCAGCCACTGACAGCATTATGACTTGGCCTCATGAAATACACATTTAATAAGTGGACCTTCGGCATACTGCAGGACCAAATCTGAGTAGTATGAAGCCCGCTACCATATTAATGACTGATGGAAACGCTCGGTAAAATGGAACTATATTTCCAAACAGAGCATTCAGCTCAGCTGAGTGAAAAAAACCTTGACCATCAATTGTTTAATTTTATTACTTAATTAGTGAGTGGCAAGGGCCAGAGGCAAGCTCTCTGAAACAAGCATTTGCAGAGCCTTGTTTGTTTGTTTACTTTCAGTATCGCGGTGGGTTTCTTTGCTGCTCGAAACCTTTGTGGTTTCACTCATGGCTGTTGGATGTTTCAGTTCAACAGCAGTGAGGGGCTGTTTTTGGCCCTCGCCGCTGAGAAATACAAAAGCCCAGCTGCAATATCCTGCTCATCAAGTTTAGCATATACAAAAACTGTCAGTCATCATATGTATGGGTCCATGCTGAATACACCATAATATAACATTGGAAATTCTTCACAGAATGAAATGAATGTAGCCGTGCACTTCAGTCCACCAGGTGAGCTATTTCCCTTTTTTTGAGCAAAACCTTTCTGCAGACCTGCTCTGATTTTTACTGTTGGGTAGTAAATACGAGGACCAGATGAAAATTCATTTTGTGTCTCTCCAATCTCTCTGTCTTCTTCTATTATTTTTTAAACAAAAGGAGACTGAGGTGTCAGCTACGGCAGTGAGACAACTTCATCTAAATCCCTAAAGGTCGATCACAGAGTCGAGCTGCCACTCACTGAAATCCAAAACTGCCTCCAGGGCCCACCAACGTCTGAGCCGCAGGGCTCTGACTTTATCAAGTATTTAGCCAGACACGCACACACACATGTAGAGACGCACAAACAGCCCTTTCATCAAATGCCAGCCGCGCTGAAAGGCTGCCTCTTCCTGCACGTGGCAATCAGAGCCCATCTGTGACTACAATCAGTGACTGACACCTCCATTACATGTCCCCAAAAACATCCCACAGGACATTTCAATGGTGACAAATGTAACGTTAATACGGACTGCAGCTGATATTAGTGCTGACGTTTTCATAACCCGAATAGCCTCAGAGAAGTGGAGCCCTATGATTTCACTGCTGCACATGAATCTCTGCATCTGGGATTAAAAGACTCAAAACCAATACAGTATAATGACTGGAGAACATAACTGTAGGGAAGTTTACTTAGGCAAGATAAATATGTTCAGTGGAGAACCTATGAGACTTTAATAAGAGCTTGCATGTTGATGCCATTGGCGCTCATCTTTAAGTCATACCTGCCAACAGCTTACGGCTATGCTCCATCTACTGGGGGAGCTCGGGATGCGGTTTTGCCAGGCAGCCGATCCTTTTAGCCCGTGCTTGACCCACAGAAACAGCCGGGTCGTCCGGTGTCAGCTCGCCCACTGGAAGCCTGGCACCGCCTCGGCTCAGCTGCGAGCTCATTGCTCTGGAGTGGGAATAAAGCCTCGGCCAGAGCCGCCAGCGAGAGGCTGTTGAGAATGCTCAATACAGCCTGAGTTGACAGTCTTACATTCAGCTGTCAATTATTATTTTCTCTGGTTTTTAATCCTGGACATGAAACCTTGTGTCCACAAAACCGTGCTGCTGTCGTGAGCTTTTGTCTCCAATGAGGAATCTGAGGAAAGAAGTGATTTGTGATGTGCGTATCTTCAAATTCACATGTAAAAGTAAAGGATGAGTAGTGCTGCACAGGGAGGGGAGACGCTTACTGCAGTGTTTTGTAGTGCAGGTGGAATTAATATGAACTTCATACAACCACATTAACTGATAAAATATGACAGCTGAAAGAATCTAAATCATGAAATAATACATGTGCACATCAGTGACCTTTGTCTCCAAATGTGTTAGACACCATTAGCCATCTGTCAAGCTAGCATAAGCAGCACAGCGGGACTCCTTTCAGACAATGCACAAGCTGCTTGACATGTCCGCAATCAATACCGAGGCTCCCGACGACCGCCTGCCTGCCTGCGTGGCCGGGCTCCAGGGACGACCCGCATTGGCCAATGTCTGCAGCCATCACCTACGACGACCAACTGCATTCAGAGTTACTGAGCAAAGTCTTTCAATACTGTATGAGAAGGAGGGAAATTGAAATTTTTTCGTGTCGTCGATGTGCCACATATTTTCTGTAGGTGAGCAGAGCTTTGCTCCCACTGCATGCCCAGGCAACATCCTTCTGCAGCCTGGGACGCAGAGAAACATCTCGCACAAGCACGTAGGCTACGCCCCGATGACAACATTAGTCAGCGCCGACCCGTCTCTCAAGAGGTTACAGGATAAACAGAAACAGCTGAGAGACCACAAATGAGACCAGATGTCCTTAAAAAGGGCATGAATGGCGATTTCACAGGATGCTGACTCACTTCTGATTCATAACATTCAATTTTAGCCAGATTTACTTGTTCCCTGTCACTGAGGCAACGCCGACATTTACTGTACAAGTAGAAGGTGGTAAGAACAAACACATTTTCACCCGAATAAATCCAGTCGCTCACTCTCCGCCTCCGCGCCCCTCTCACCTCCACCTTTGGGATGACAGCAGCACTTGAAACGAGATGTAGGAGCGTTACAGCTTTGTCTTAGTGGCGGGCCAAGCAGGAATCGTGTGGAACCACTTAGCTACGCACTGATTAAATAGGCCAGCTGTCATTTGTCTTAGCCGCCATCTCGCAGCGAGCCACTGGGAGCTGTACTATTAGAACTGCCTCACCAAGCAGTGCAGCCCATAGTTAATATATAATTCCCTTTCAGAATGAATAATAGCAAAGTCATACTGACCTCCAAAGAGAGAAGAAGAGGAGGACGGCCAAACTTCTGGCTCAGACTAAGCTACAGTGTCTAATGAATAAGACAGCGAAGAGTAAACAATCAATACATTTCAGTGTTCCCACAAAGTTAGATGCTATTTGCAGCAGCACCTGAGGGTTGGTAATTATAAAATAATGCTGCCTATAATTTGCTCCACTGCAAATATTTTTACTGCGGAGTGATTTGTGACAAATAAGTTGCTGAACAGTAAAATGAGCCTCATTGCTTCAGGTGATGTCAAAAAAACCCTCACTAACAAATGAATCAATGTCTGCAAAGCATTGTATTTGAATCTCTAAGCATTCTTTGTGCAAAAAAATAGGAAATGAAAGAAAAAACTCTGCATGTATCAACAGCTTTGGCACACAACTCACTCAAATTGCACTGCATCAGTGCATGTGAAGTCACAAATCAAGTTTAGAAGAGTTTCTGCAGAGTTAATGCACAGTTGAGAGAAAGGGGAAGAGGTTTTGTTTACAGATCTGTAGGGCGGCTCATTGAATGCAGCACAGTTGGATTAAATGCGGGGGGGGCGCTGGAGGATGAAGTCCCAGGTGGACGGTGTAGTCAGCACTATGCACCCAGACAAAAACAAATAATCCATGTAGAAACTCATAAAAGTGGAAATAATGGTATTAGCTTAACATCCAGCTCCTGGTGATCGCTCGAGAGAGCTGCTGCACCCGGCTCACAGTCAGCACCTTATAAAAGCACTTCTTTTTTAAAGCATAACCACACATAACACACACACACACACACACACAGGTCACCACACCAAAGGAAAGATGTGTGAGACAAGAAAGAAAGAAAAATTGCACCTCCATTAATATGATCACTATGATCTTTTTACACAGTTTATGAGAAAAGGAAGATGCTGGGCCGATCATAAACACCACGAGCTGACCCAAAGAAGATGAAAATGCACCCCCGACAAGAAAGTAAAGATCTCCCCTCTTCTCCTTGTCTCCACAGCATCTTCTTCCTATTAATCAGATGCTTTATTTCTCTCTGGTAAAAGCACCCCGTCTCCAAATTTTGTCGGCTCAGCTTCTTTTTTTTCTTGGACAAACTTTAGCGTACAGGCAGAGAGAAATCCTCCTCATTCTAAAACTCAACGGTGCAGTAAATATCGCTGGCTGCGGGGACGTCTGGCAGGACGAGCGGCGGTGACAAGATGCCCACTTTTTCCTTTTCACAGTTATTGCGCCTCAAACAGAGGCGAGATGAGACGTTTTCTGAAACGCAGTGAAAACAACTGCTACCATATATATCTCCAAAAGAATTAAACTCATAAAATGGAATGACTAAAATTTCACTCTCCCGTATTTCACACCACACAATAGATTCAACACTATAAGGGAAGGGTAAAATACGAGGCGGGGAATTTAAGACACATGGTTGGAATTTATGTAGTAACCAAGTCTGTGTTGTAATTGCAACCATATTTGTTAGCTTACTGCTCTTGTGGGTGGGAGATGGTTTTCTCGGGTGCAGGGCGGGGGCTTCACAAATTACTCATGGCCTCGGCCGAGAGACAAAGCGGAGTGCTGGGTCTTTATTTTCATCTCCCAGTGTGTCACGCCCCGCCAACCTGTTCCAAATGAGAGCCGTCTCTGGGCTCGGCGGTCCTCCTGTCCTGCAGTCCTGCCAAACGCCGGTTCAAAAATATGATTTCACAGCCAGGGATGAGCCGACGTTTAGAGCTCTGCAAATATGTGCGTGATCTGACCTACAGGAAGCCACATTTCCTCACTGCCCAAACCTGCATCTGCAAGCAGGAAACATCTAAATATATTGTCCAAATATGTGCATTTTCTAAGTTGTGAGTTGGTACTATGTTAGATTACTTATAGCAGAATTACAGAGACAGGATCCCCAATGGGAGGAAAACATTTCTCATGACAGCACATGCTCTCCAGGGAAATATCTGCGATGAGGCCTCAACGTGTGGCTCCAGTAAACAAGTCTTTCTAGAACCACAACCCTCCAAAGTCTCTCTTAAGGAATAACAACGTCCTGATGAAACAGAATTAATGAGACACTTGAAATTAGCATCAAAAAGTATTTCTGGTTAATTCATCACAGAACCAGGAGACAGCTAAAAAAAACCTTTCCCAGTGGCCCTGTTAAATCACTTTGGAGATGCCATGAGAATAACTAGGCTTTCAAACTCCTGATCCCTTTGATTCATGCCAGGCTGGTTGATACTTCACAAGAAAAGAGCTGTGTAATGAAATTAGCTCAAGGTCACGAGCGGTGCGATTTTAACATTTCTCTAACAAGTGGGTCGCCTCCTTCCTTCTTTACGATCAGAGGCTTTCCAGGTCAAGGAAACAGAGCCAGGCCCCGAGTCCAAAAATCTCAACTTCCACTTGGAGTTCATCAATAGTTTTCTGTGTACGTGACTGTCTCTTGAACAGGAGAATTTTCTGTTGATTTAGCAGATCAGCTGAGTTACATCCAGTCTGATATGCAGCGGCACTGGAGAGGTCTGATGGAGAAAGGTGAGCTGATGCCTCAGGGTAGCAAACATCCTCAGTAGCATTGTAAAAAAGCAATAAATTTAGTTGCCTCAGGTGGGATAAGGACGATTCAAAATGCATTAAAAACTCAAGTTCCCAAAAACTACACTAAATTATACATTGTAATATTTTTTGAATAAATACTTTGATATTAATTATACACAAGTAGCAATACTTCAAGGACAACTGCTGATGATTGGGGAAGATTTGAGAATTAATCAAAATAAATGAATGAGGAGGAAGTTAGGTAGAAGAGCTTACCAAACTGCTTCAGTATAAAACGGCCTTTAAAACACCAGAGAATCACTTACATTATGACAAGTGCTGAAAGGATTAGTTGATTTTTCAAGTGGCCAAATGATGGAAAATTATTCAGCAGAAAATGTTAATAACAGTTCCAACTTCTCCAGTGTGAGTAATTTCTCTTTTTTCTTTTATTGAAAGATGAATTTATTTGCATCTGTCACCATTTTTCTGGCGTTTCTGCAGACTAAACAAGTCACTGATTCTTCTCAAAAAAAAAAAGAAAAGGACAGCCAAAAGATTAAACTAATCTTTCGCTACAGCCCTGATAGAGATGTTAGGATAAAATCCAAAGATGATCTCCTGTCTTGCGTCACGGCATTGACTAATACATTACCTGGCTCAAATTACAAACAAACCAGGCTGGTTGTCTGAAAAGCTCTCGCTGAGGCCGATCAGCTGGCGAGGTCCTCCATTGCCACACAGAGGAGAATAACAAGCAGCAGAGATGAGGAAGAGATGACAGAAACCCTTCATTTGTGCATTTCTTTCACTTATTGCTGTAAGAAGACAGCAGCATTTATTATTGACACCGCTGTGAAAAGACTGAAAGAGATGGTTTCCCCATATTCACTAAAAGCCACTGGGCCATTACGAGAGCAGTAAATGGTATGACAAAAGTTTGGCTGAAACAGAAATAGGTCTGCAGCGAGCGCTGCCAACATAAGAGGTCTCACAGAGTGCTCATTAGTGCTACTTGGTCAACACATGAAGTATTAAAAGTGCAATGGCTGTGCACCCCACCAATCCTCTGCGGCGGTGATGTGGCAGCTGCCTCTCTTTCTCCTAATGACTCATCCGCTCTTGCATTCAGCGAGCCCCGTGAGAATTTTCTCCAAGTTTTCTTTTTTTTTTTTTTGTTTTTGAAGAACCTCCACTTTCAAGCTCTCATGGATATTTGAGAGTGTGGCAATCATTAGCATCAGAACAGTGTACTTTTCACACGCACACACCAATCACTGCCAAGCGTATCTGCTCGAGAGACAACGGGACCGCGAGGCTCATATTGCACGGGCTGGGCTGAAAACAACAGATCTCATTTGGAAGCTCCAGTCTGACACGGTCTAACCTGCTGCATAACTCCTCCGTCAGGCAGCATCAGCATCCCTCACACAGATGTACGCTCTCAGTACCTCTAATGGACGTAGCTAAAAGAGCATGCATGCACTGGGGAACATTACACACATTAAAAATAAAAATCCACTGTCGTGAAACCAGATTTTCCTTGAAAGCACGTGTAATTTGCTACATTACCAAGTGAACAGAACCTGGGATGTTCCAGGGGATCCCCAGAATAATCAGGACTCGTTTCCATTACTCTGTTAGTTCGGGGTGTTCACGTACAGCACAGCGAGCCTGTTTAAGCATGACTGTTACTCTCACATTTCACACTACACACTGTGAGTCATGCAACTCTTCTCCATTATACCACACTTTTAATGTTTCTGGCTGTCCTGCCATCATCAGGGTGGTTTATGAGCTGTTTTCCCCCATTTTTTCTATTTATTTTTACATTCAATCCATCAATTAGTCGAGCAATATTATGAGATAATTTTGTTTTAAAACAGCCTGGGTTCCAATCAAGTGTATTATCTGCTGTGGAAACAGCTGTGGAGATGCACTGAAAGATGAGATCTGTGGCTGAGTAACAGTGTTGGGTCACAGCACAAAAAAACGTACAAATGTGTGCAATGACTATTATTTCAGGTAGTGAGATGGGTAGCGAAGACGTGCCCTATATAAACTGTATTAATACTCATGTCGGGTCTGATAGTATTCTGTTTCTTGCGTTTCCTCTTCAATATAGCGACAGTACCATTAATTAGAGATACTTTATGCTCAGTGTTGTTAAATAATCCCACGGAGGAGAGGGGGAGCTGCACAGGACAGCGCTCCAAGGTAAGGACGCCTGCTTGGTGTGAGGCAGTGACAGTGAATAACCAGCAGAAAAAAGAGCTACAGGCCACGCGTAGCCTGTTAGGCGCTGGATACTTTGTAGCAGAGGGCCCATAACACAGGAAACAGCGTTACAACTAGGCGCGCCTCTAACAATTCCCACTCCACACACACACACACACACACACACACACACACACACACACACACACACACACACACACACACACACACACAGAGAGAGAGAGAGAGAGAGAGAGAGAGTCCTCTTCCTCACAAAAGACAGACATTCCTTGTTTTGGCATTTCATGCAAACTGCCTGGCGAACAACCGGACGTGTGAAATTTGCATTACCACTCCAGGCAGAACGTAACCCAGAAATACCACAACTTGAGAAAAAAAAAGAACACACAGAAAAAAACCGCCGGTCGCTTTCTAGCAACAAATGCTTCCCAAAACTTGTGCAATCTGAGAGCAGGGCGCTAAGAGGAGAGCTAACGATGGAGCATGCAAGTTTTCTTACGTACCAACGCCATACTTTTCCTTTTTAGTGGGCACCCAGCGAGACATCCTCGGTGTCGGGGGCTTCCCCGAGTCGTCGTCCTGCCTGTTAGAAAAGGTCCAGATGTGACCCCTCGTCACTAATGTACACTCTTTTTTCACTTTTCTCGGAGCTTGGGGGAGCTACTCCGAGCAGCCATTTTCCACCAGTGACAGGACGCTCCGCAAGGGGGGAGGACGGGAACACAACTTTTTCAGCCTGTAGGCGGCAAGACTCCGGCGGAAACTACAGGACTGATTAAAAAAAAAAAAAAGTTTTATAGTGGTCATCAGTTGAGTCTATATCAATCTACAGCAGCATGTTGTCGTATAATGACTATAATCTCTCCATTTCATCACACCACGATAAACACTTTGTGGTCTTATCTGTTTCCATCATTTTACTGAATCATTACCAACACCCTTTTTATGAGTTTCACATGAAAATAAGAAGCAGAGCTGATGGTTTGATTTGGTTTTATTCTGTCATACAAACTATAATAATTAAGTGGAATAATGATTTAATAGATAGAAATGCTACTAATTAGAGTGATGAACACAGATATGGAGCATATAGATGTCTTCATATGAATAAAGATGAATGTGGGCTTTAAATATAATGTGGATTTATTTTCTATAATACAGGTATAGATCTGTGAGCGACAGTTGAAAAAACTGAATTTTGGTCAATCACTAAGCTTGAAAAAGATATATAACAAAGACCGCACAATTACCCACACACACACACACACACACACACAGTTTAAATATGTTTAAATATGATGGGGGTTGTATAATTAGAAAACATATTCCTGCAAATGAATGTGTCTCTTTTACTTCAAAGTATTACTACATGGTAAAAACACACATTGCCTGCAGCCCACAAACAGAGATCTGTTCTTCTGATAGCCTTAGAGTTCACAGACTTAGAATTCAAGTGGTCTAATATCCACTTCCTTCCTGCTTAATGATAAAGCTATGACTATTGGACTAATAAGAACTGTTTCTCAGAGCTGTTGGTGCTAAATAAAAGACATCAGAGGGATGCACCTGGTGAACAGTGTTTGAATCTGCTCATCCTTCTCCATCTCCTCTGGACAAATGTTGCATCCTGCTGTTGTCTCAAGGTTATGACCCTACGCCCACCTTTCCCTTTCCCCTTGATTTCCTCCACTTGTCATGCTGTATCACTGCCACCAGAGGGCGATGCCCTTTTAAAACTCTCATGTACAAGAAGCTACCTCTTTTGAACCCTGTTGAAATCTGTGCTTTCTCAGTTGAGTTTTTGATTTGTTTTGATGTTATCACCCCGGCAGAGCAGACAAAAAGATGCAAATTGCTTTACATCATTGCATATTCCTTCTGCATGTAGCTTCTCGGCTTGATAAGGTGTCTTGAAGCAGGTCACAGCAATTGATATTTAAGATATCTCTGTCTTATCTCTGTCTTTGAAAGACTTTCACAAAATGTTATTCTAACGAGTGGGACTGAAGTTACTTTGAAAGACATCTGGGGACTGTTAATCCACTGAGAGACACCAAAATTCATTAAACATCAAAGCAGCTGCCAATTCTTTTTTGTGAGAAGTTGTATCTTTGCAGATCTGTGTTTAACAGCCTCTAAATAAAATCTGAAGCAGGCTCTCGCCTCCGGCTTTAAGCAAATTTATCTGTCTTGTAAATACCCTTCACTCATTCACTCTGGGACATCATGTGGGTCACAGCTACTTATCCAAGAGGACACTGGCCCATTTTTGAGACAGTCTTGCTCGAGTCACATGGCTCGGATAGAGACTTGAGGACAGTAACGCTTCCTCATCAGCCACCAACCACGAGATCACAGGAAAGCACAGAAATGAGGAATTCAACCATAGCAGCCAGTAAGGGAGTCATGGAATAAATGTGGATAATCGGCTTATTAGTGATGCTATACCATTTGTGAAGACACATGAATATCAGAAATTTCTTGCTTCATACTTTGCGTGCCCAACTTCCATAAACCCCAAATTAGACAGTTTAATAATTAAAAAGGTGAAAATTAACAGTGATCTTTGTTCAAATGGAGATGTTGTTACGTCAAGCGTTGCATCAACAAGTGTTTGTTTTTCGTCTATAACTCCACCCACCCCTTCTGTCTGTTTCTATCTCCCTCCCTGTATTGGATGTTCAACCCCTGTGCTCAGTGACTCTTTTGTTCACCAAAGCATCCCTCACATTGCTTCATGCCTGACTGGAGACAGTACCCACCAGCACCTAGTTTACATCAAGACAGAGAGTGTTTACTTCCTTAACGCTAAGGACCGAGGAGACTTGCTGGCAAGTGAGAAAGGATGGGTTGTCAGCATCTGGTAAGTGATAGCATCAGCACCACTGTGAAGAAGTGTATTGGGAGCAAGAAACTGCAGTGTGGCTCATCATCTATAAAAAAAATTGCACCCGTTTCTAGTTCCTAACTGTGCTCTGAAACCTTTTCATAACAGATCTGAAACAAAAAGATGACCTCAATCTCCTTTGAAGATACTAATTCCTTGCGGTGCATTTCTGGCATGCCTGATGGTAAGAAGTCCAGTTGAGCCAGGGGATTCTCATTAATACCCAACTATAAAAGGGCTTTTATTGTGTGCTGAAATTCGAGAGCTGCGAGTGGTTACCTGAGCTCCAGAGGGGATGACTCTCCGCAGGCCAGCTGCCCACCTACGAAGAGCTCCGAACTGGAGGAGATCAGGAGATGAGTCCTATTGGGAGAACTCACTTACAGAGGGGGAGTTTTTGCCCTGTGTTTCTCAGCCCCCGCGTGCACCTCGGCCTCAGAGTGCTATCGAAGGGGGCCAGCTGGACCGCTGGCTGGAGCACCTGCAGAGGATGCAGAGCGAATTTCTCCGGGGCCCAGTTCACGATCGCGTTCCAGTTTTTAATGATCATGCAACGTCCATGCCAGCCCTTGAAAAAGAGCAAACACGTACTTGGAGACATCAGGGGTTTCCCTCCTTCAGCGGGAGATCATCTTCATGTGGGAGTCCCACCCTTTGTGAGAGTTCGCTGGGTAGCCAGGAGTCCATCCAGATTGGGTTTTTGTCTCCAGAGGAGCACAGAGGAAGCTGGGAGAGAGTGCATATCACGCAGGCCCCAAAGAAGGAGCAGACTCAGCTAAGTTATCTTACTCCTGTCAAAATTGGGTGGCTGCCAATCCAAAGAAGAGTAATGATGGTGGACAACACTGGCACCCAAAACCAGTTTTCTAACCACTCTTCTGGACAGGTAAAACACATAATGCCCCAGCATACATTTAGAAAGAGCATTTTCTGATACCACAGCTTCTGTTATTCTTCAGTCTTTATTTAGGTTTGAATGGTTTGAAGAATTTAGATGAAAAAAACTGTTATTTTCTTTACATTGTAAAAACAAGCAACCTATTTGATTTTACAGTTCCCTCTTGTGGGAGATAAATGTTGGAACACTGAGAATTATTCTCTTAGAGATGCCTTGAACAACACTTGTGTCTGCTCTTTAGCCTATCACCCTTTTAAAGCAGGCCTTTGCAAAGACTGCAGGATGAATTAACTTGACACTGACATCCTCTTAGGCTGTGTGATTGTGATTCTTACATGTTAGTGAGATAGTGTAGGCTGAACTCCTGAAACTAAAGTGCTTTGTAATTGAGGTGATGGTGCGTAGTGCCAGGTAAGGCAGACTAAAACACTCACCGTGCCACAGAGAGCCATTTGTAGTCAAGTTTCAGTAACCCAGGGAGAAGGCAGAGCTCCGGCATCCTTTGAAAGCGCTTACTCTGCAGGAACCACTCACATTCTCAAAAGGTTTACGACTCATCTGGAGCTGTGGTGGCAGAGATTGAGCTTTGTGCCCTGAGAGGATGCAAGTCAATGTACAGAGAAAATTCAGTGGGAGTAGAACTGATAGTATGACTTCAAAATCGATAAGTTGCTGTGTTGTACTGAAGATTTCACTGAGCTCATGCTCAGAGCACATCCCTTCCCTTTGGCTTGAAATTGACTTTCCCTTTGTTGAGAATTTTTGGATTTTCACCACAGTAATTTCAACAGAAGGTTGGTTTTTATATTTATGAGTCCTGGTTCTGAGAGATTATGATGAAAAGAATGGCTTTTTGAAAAATTAGATGAGAAGCTTAATAGTGCTCTCACATTTGTCTGGTAAATATCAAGCTACTGGTTAGCTTAGCTGACCACAAGGAATGGAAACAAGAATACACGGCTAGCCTGCTCTTCTTTATACTTTGATTTCCATAAATCAGATTAAACAAAGAAAGTATTGCATGTTAATTAGAGAACTTTAGAGATGTTGGCATGTTTTGTTACCTGAACAGAGCCAAGCTAGCTATGTCCTTGTATTTGTGGTATGGTATATGTATGTATGTCTTTTAAGGCTAAGCTACTGGCGGTAGTGTTAGCGTATCTTACAGACATGAGAGTGATATCGATTGTCTGGTCCAACGCTTGGCAAAAGAAGGTGAAGAAGTCTTCTTCATGAAACGTCAAACTATCATTTAAAATCAGATGTCAAATTTTCTACCAAGGGGGGAAGAAGAACTTTTTTAGGTCAGGAAAAACTGATGCAATGGGCCTTTTCTTCACAGGTGAAACTGAAACAAGCCATCACTCCTACATTTTGGAAGAACCGAGCCACACCCAAGGCCCTGGGTATGTACCAGCCTGTTCACACTGTTCTGGGCCTGACACACAATTTGGTCTATCACTTTAGCATGCTTCTTTAACTGCAGGGTCTTCAGCTGAATATAGTAAAAATAGCTACCTGTTATTATGCAAGTGAGTTCATTATGTAAGAGTTATACCTTTAAGCAATTATTAAAAAACATGAAGTTACCTTTTTGCACAAAACTAGAGACACTCAAATGTACCATTTCAATTGATGTTTAGTGCCTGATCAGCACGAGAACAAATATGGCCACAGGCTAACTGCAGGAGCCGGGCTAGCCAGAGGGAGAACAAGAGCTTATTTCAGGGCTGACTCGCCACACAGTTTACCTGCCTCTAATCAGCTCCCTGCAGCAGTGTTGCCCCTGTCCTCGATCAGACGCCCCACACTGGCCGACTGAATGATCACTTTAAACAACCCCCTAAAACAAAGTCAATTTCAAGTACAACTGATCCTGACTCTTGTGCCGTGGTATTCTGGCAGGATTGCAGGTAACGGAAATAAGCGCTATTAGGCCTGAAAAAACGATGAAAAGAGATTGGGGGGAGGCTTACAAAGATAGGGAGAGATGCTAGCTGAGCCCTGTTAATGTTTGAACATAGCAGTCCCACACTCTCAGGGTTTGATCTGAAGTTTGATCGTCCAACCTTGTCCCTGTTTGATACAAAGATGATTCTGCCAAGTCTTCAGCAGCTTGCAGAAATCAAAGCAATCCATCCATGGCAGCAGGGAACTTTGGTAGAAAGTGTAGAAGTCTTTAGAGCCATAGACTTATTAGCATCATATTCACTGTTAGTTGAAAGTTATGCACAGGCTGTGATAAAATAATGAAAGTATTATCATGTTTAGTTATCATTTACCACCCACATATGATCTATAATAAAGATAAGATTGTATATTTAACCACTTCTTATGAGCCATATGCTGTGCAAGCCAGATGACATCTGTTCATTCATCATGTAACAAAGAATAATTGAAGAAAAAGCAACTTTGGCTTTGCACTTGACACACAACATTTCTTAGATCAATTATGAATCTCTTGCTAGTCAATCAAATGAACCATAAATATTCATATTTCCAGTTACTTCACAGTGAATAATAACACTATGCTACAGCTGAAGTCCCTGCAATGAGTCGAAGAAATATGATCAACAAGACGCAAAAGTCTCTGCACAGGGCTGCTTCCAAATGTATGTCTTGTTTTGATGCTAATTGCTTTTACTGAGCCGTCAGTAAATTTTAATCCACAATTCATATCTGAAACCAAATAGAACTTTCTGTCTATCTAACTATATATTTTTTCTCTATTTCTGTTTTTTTGCTGACAAGCCTTGAGGTTTCATGTGCAGACATGAAGTGCCCTCTCCCACCAAAAAAGACACATTTAACAAACCTAAAATGGCTTGACGCAAATGAGCAAATGATAATAAAATTGGACCTTGTGCTCCGAGTGCTTTCATGTTTGGACAGGCCAGCCAATTCTCACTCTGCTCACACTCGCTATTTAGATAAAACTCATGAGGATGAAAAATAAATTGGGAGGGTGGGGACTTGAGAGGGTATTCAACATATGGCCTTGCTTCTTTACTTTCCTCGGGGATGTTAAGGTCAGCTGTTGTCTCAAGAATATGATTATTAGTGCTTGGCCGGTAGAGGTAATGAGAGGTCTTCCAGGAGGTCCACAAGTTGTTTTACAGAGAAAGAGACTATAGTGATGACAGCAGGTGGAACAATATGTCATGGAGGGCCAGGGTCCTCTAAAAACACCTCTGAGGACACATTCCTTTTTTGCTTTCCAGCTGTAATCACGTTTACAGAGTGGTGCAATTTTCACCTCCTCTCTTGTTTTCTCCCTTAAAATGAAAAAAAACCCACCACGGATTATCCACGCGCCGTTCAAGACTTATCCCGGTGTGAGAGCACGTCGCCATGGTAACAGCAGCAGGTAGAAATGCAGCCAGACAAACAGTCATGGTGGCAGTGGAGTATCGGTCAGGGCTGAGAAGCAGACCAGTCAAGTTGTTGTGTCTCCCGAGAAGGCAGAGAAGTGGCTCCGGGGTGATGTTACATTCACTTTACCGTGCCAACGTCTATTATTGACAGTGTCAACATTGTCATAGTGTCGGAAGAATGCCTGTCTTGTTTGTGTGTGTGTGTGTGTGTTTGTGTGTGAAAGAGAATGAGAGAGAGAGAGAGTCATGTCTTGCTAGGAGTATGACAGTGGGTCATTTGTTTTGCCTTCATACATAGATGGAGAGGTGGGGGGAAGTCACAGCAGTTTGAGTGTTTCAGGTGTGAAGACGTGGCAGACAGCTGACCAAGGCTCTCCCGTTAATAAACAGGTAACTTATTACACTTACTGTATCATTGTTTTTGGTTTTTCCAACATTGAACTCATGATAAACCACACAATAATAGAATATTATGATAGATAATCAGTGGGTCTGTGTGTGTATTATGTATGTCCGGATACTAATGTGAAATTATGTCTTCTGACCTTAATGTTATACATATAATATGCGTTCTGGTACCTCTAATTTCTAACCATGATAGATTTAGTGTTTCAGTATTAGCTCAGTAGGACACTCACAATATTGGACAAACCAGTGACCTCATTTATCACCACTGAATTGAAAAAGGTCTAAATTCACATCTCATCACAAATTAATTTTAAATGTCCACACACATAGTAGAAGTTTATGGGTTTCTTTTTTTAGATCATTCAGTTTCATTTGGTTTGCCTCCTGGATGCCTGACCCATCATTAGTTTAAGTCGATAAATTATGACTTAAAATCTGAAGGAAGCGATGTCAATTTGTGAGAATAAATTAACGTTAAAAGTTTTTTCACACTGCAGAGTGTGAGTCAAGGAAACAAAACAAAAAGAGTGGCTATCAAGTCAAAGAAAAATATAGCATGTCAAGCCTTCTATAAATAGTGCCCCATTGGAATGAAAAACAGTCACTGGAATAAAAGAAATGGCTCGATCAACTCAAAGACAACTGGCTGATCGCAGACACCGCTTTGCTTTATGGATCATCACAGATGTCAGTGCTTATGTGCTCTTTAAAATATGCTCACTGCCTGGCGCAGCATGTGCCTAAAGCAATACAAAATGAGCCATTTGGTGCAGATCGCAAACAAAATCTGTTAGCTTTGACAAGATTTAACTGGTGGGATAAACTGCCTGCAGCCTTAATTTCCACAGTCTGATTGTCATGATTTTTGTTTAATTTGCAAAAATTGTTGCGATCGTTAGTTATTCAGGCTGTGGATCTGTGCACATATTTCATCATAATTTGAGAAAGATATCACTGGGCTGCAGTATGTATCTATACAATGTTTTTGGTCTTAATAGCTTTTTCTTTGTGGATACTATAGCTATCCTTTTAGACCAGAGGGTGTTCTGCAAAAGCACGAGCAGAGCTGTGATGAAATGTAAACACATTCTTATATACAAATGGCAATGTTTTCTACTTTGCTTAGAAATGATTGTTGGCATGGTTTATGCTACAGTGACGAATGAGCTACGTGGGAGGTCACATTGTGAACCTCCTGGCAATTACAACAGGGACATACCAGTGCTTCTCCTTGCTCCATAAACACCATCAGGATCCTCTAGCCCAAGGACCAGAATCTTTTTTTTGCCTCTCACTTTGTATTGGGGATAGGAGTCTCATTGTTATTCTGTGAGGGATAAGTCACGCTGTGTGCTGGCTTTGCCTGCTGCTACTTTCATTGCTACTGGGGCATTCACTGTGTCAAGCATGGGAAAAGTCATCTGACTAAAGAACAAACAGCAAAGCCCTGAAGAAAGACAGCTGACCTGCTGTTGAAATGTAGCATTAGAGAGTTGTCATTCTGTCAATAACCCGTGCCATGTTAAATTAGGTTATGCTCATGTTTTCAGTATTCAGCTTCATAAAAACAGCAGGTCAAACTGACAGGATCAATGTCTGTCTGTTTTATTGTGTTGATAAAAGCAAACCATTTATCCTGAGACAGGGAGAGGGGGATGGGGTTTCTGTATACAATTAAGGATCTTTACCACATACCACATCTCTTTTATCTATATGCTACAGGTGCCCAAAGAGCAGAGCTTTCCTGCAAATGAAGGGAACAGACCAGCAGGCTGGCAAGCTCTTAGAAAAGGCTGGAATACTGTCAGGGTGTCAGCTTTCCCTGGCTGCAGTCAACTCCCCACAGGGACCAACTCAGACCCCAACAGGAAGTCCACCTTGATAAAAACATCCAGCGAAGAGCCCTTCAAGCATACTCCACTGCATCGAACAGCTTCCACTGAGCAGTGCAGACCACACACTCTGCTGCAAGGGACAAGCAGCACAGAGACGTACAAGTCCCATACTCCCTTGCATAAAACAAACAGTGTTCAGCCTATAAGGGCAACCGTCCCGCTGCTCAGAACAAACAGTAGCTCGCAGCCCTCACACATACAGACAAGTTCTGCAGCGACTACACTCATCCCTCAGAACAAAGCTGGCTTTTCTTCCATCACCATCTCCTCCAGGAAAGTGAGCAGATCAGCCAGTCTGCCTGGCTCCAATGCAAGACACTCCCCGTCAAGTGAGGCACCTTCTCCACCTGTAACCCACCAGCCCATGGACCCGAACTCCAGGCATGTAACAGTGCAGAGGAAGGCCACCATAGTCAAAGTGACAGAGCAAAGGGTGATGTCCAGCCCCATCACAAGCACAGAAGAGGCAGGTACCCCACCAGTTAGCCACAGTGTGGACACAGTGGTCCACAGAAGAAAGGCTACCATCATCAAAGTGACAGAGCACAGGGAGAGCTACAGTCCAGCCAAGGTGGGGTCTGGGAAGAGAGACCCAGATTACAGACACAGCTACACAGGAGGAGTGTACAAGGACAACAGCACATGGAGTCAGGGAAACCATTTACAACACATTGCAGCACCTCCATATCACCATTTAGATTCCACAAAGAGGGAAAACCCTACTGTAGCTCCAAATAGGTCCACTTCAGATTCAGAGAAAAATGGTGGAACTCTACACAGATCCACACTGAGTCTTATTGTGAGCAGCCCCCCTAGCCTGGCAGCACCCGCTCCCTCAGTGGTTCCTCGAAAAGCTGTTGGACAGAGATCGGACAGAGCACCCCGGCCGCAGAGCTGCTATGGCAATGTGTTTGGACACACTGAGCCACGTAAGGAGAATGTGACGCAACCAGCTGCCAGGAAGTGGAGCTTTGGGCTTCCACAGGAGGCCGGTATCAACCCGGTGAACTCCAACCATAGCTTCATCAGCTCCAGAGCAGCAGAGAATGACGTAGGTCAGCTCGTGGCAGACACCCGTGAGCCAAACACAGATGAGAAAGAAAGACTGCCACAACCAGAGGATGCAGCAAGGAGAGCATCCCCCTGTCTGACGCTCATCAAGGCCCCGGGTAGGTTTCACTGTCCCACGCTGACAGACTTCTTGTCATCACACAGGATCCCTTTGTCTCTGATCTCCATTTTAAAAGGATGGCATTGTCTAAATATAACCTCCTTTTATGCTATGTGTGTGTTCTAGCTTGAAGTTATCACATGCACTGCAGCATTCTGAGGGCTGAACTCCCATGTTTGATATTATGTTTCACCTTTGATGCCTTATTGATAGGCATTATTAGATTGTATTGAGATTATTCCTTATCTGCGGCCGTGAGTGCAATTGACACTCATGGCAGATATCTGCATCGATGTAAAATAACATTACCGTGGCGCAGAGGCCCCATCAGCACCCACAGATGCTTTCTCATTTTCACCTTCTTTCATTTTCCCAGGCATCGCTTTGCATGCATAATCTATTGCAGTCCCCCTTCTCACTGGCAGCACAGGGGAGGCAGAGAAGACACAAGCTGCTAAACATGGTGAAAATAAAGTATAAAGATGTGTTGGAATCAATTTTGGCACCTGCATCCTGCAACGCAGCTGTTGCGTTCGTGTATGATTTGTGAGCAAGTCATATTGCAAGTCTTCATAAGTAAAGTGTACATCAAGGTGCATGCTTTGCAGGTCTCTGAATGTTGACTGGTAAAATGATTAAGCATTTGAACATTTTCTCTGTGTTAATTATTGTGTTTTTGTTTATAGAATTGAGAAAAACTTACTTCTCTGCTTTAGTTAAATTATTATATATGATATATTATTAGATATGTAAGATATGGGGCCATGCAAGGCATGGGGCTGTTTCTGTCTTTTTTATCTTTTATTGCTGCAGGACTTGTTGACATGTTCTTGCAAGTCTACATCTCTGAATATGTCTTCATATGTGACAGTTTGATCATGTAAAATAGTTAAAACAATCAGCAATACTGAATATTGAGGTGAATAGTAATATGAGGAGGGAGTTTTCTGCTGAGCGTCTGTGTTTCTTCATTCATGCTGTCTTTTCTCTGTGTGAAATTATTAATTATTCTTTAATCACATTCATTAAGAGTGTCATCAATTAATTACTGAGGCCCGAGGCAACGTGATTTAAATTCCACGTGTGATACAGTCTGCCTCCAAATGAGGCAGGACATTATGAAATAGCGTTTAAATCTGCCGGTGGTTCAGCAGCCAACTGGTATAGGTCAGTAAGAGCCGGTTTTTCATCGAAGCCCTCTTGTGTTTCAGATCCCCACTCCCATCAGACTCCAGAAGAAGTGCTGGCACTCAATGCGGCTGCGATCATAGCGAATATCAAACTCCAGAGACAACTTAGTACGAAGAAAACACCAAATGGCAACTCTGAGGACTCCACCGCATCAACCCTGGGAAATACTGGTATTATCACTTCTCTTTTCCCCTCATACGAAATCCTACTTTCCCCCCTTTTTGTAAAGTAGCAATCTTTGTTACAATTAGCTGAAAATATGGCATGTCAGGTCAAACTCAAATATTTCATTATTTCTGCCTCAGCAGCGACAGATACGTGTATGAAGCCACATCCTGATCAAAACCCAGCCCAGGGCCACAACCCGCCTCGTGCTGCATTTGTTCCGCTGAGCCTTGACCCCGAAAGGTCCCCCGAAAATGTTTCTCTGCAGGTGAGCTCAGAGGTAATGTTTTCAGATAATAATAAAAAAAAATGAAACAAAAGAATACAATGTCTTTTCTGAGCAAGTCTGTGTGTTACAACCAGTTTGGGTATAAAAAAGTTCAAAGTGTAGAGGAAAGTTGGAAAAAAATCAATGTATTTTTATTTTTAAATTAAATTCTATTTGTATTTTATTAGTTTTGCTCTGGTTTATCTCAGTCCCTCTTTAAGGATTTTGACGCTCCCAGGCTGAAGTACACTACACATTTGTACAGTCTTTATGAGCTTACCTTATACGCTGCGACAGAGGAACTTGGAAGTGAGGGATTTGGGCCTTAAATGTGTTCTCAAGAAGACTGGTGTGTTTCTGCTTTTGTCAGGAAGCGCTTCAGAGGTCCCGACCAGACTTCATCAGTCGTTCCCAAGGGCGAGTGCAAGAGCTGGAACAAAGGGCACAGGAGAGGAGGCAGCTGGCAGGTTTTGCAGACCCCCGGTCAGGTGCCGCCCTCAGGCAGAGGAGAGCCCACAGCGCTTGGTCTGCCCCTCTGAAGGGTACTGTACCAGCCACCATCATGTGTCTCACCCACTGCACTGCCCATGCAGCTGCAGTGGCCAATCACACACATACAGTACAAATGCAGAACAAAGTGTAGGCAGCTCGCTGTCAACCAACATGCTTGTTTTTCAAGGCTAATACCAATATTTTTTATTTAAGCTGCTGATAGTTAACATTTTACCAGTAGTTGACAAAAGTTGCATTGAAAGGCAAAACGAATTAATGGTTTAGAAAAAATGCAGAAGGAACATTATGAAGAAATGTATATAGCATTCAAGATGGACAGAAATAGAGAGAGACAACTGGCTAACAGGGTGAAGCTCAATCTAAACAGGAAAAAAGTCACTTGAGGTAGGACATGAAACAAATGGTTTTACCGCATACAGATGCAAGTGCTCTCCAACTGAATAACAAGATTTCAGAATGATCGCTGGTACCGGATTTCAGTGGAAATACTTGTGTGACCTTCAGGAGCTCTTGATGCAGAGTGCGCTTTGATGAGATTTCCACTCAGAGCTTCACACAAGACAATAAGGAATTTAAAGATTTGTGACAGGGATTTTTTTTCTTGTAGCTCTCTCTGCCCTCTACTGGATGCAACAGAAAGCTACAGCGGTATGACCAGTAGGTCAATGACAGCAGAGGAAGTGACAGATTTAAACTAGGCCAGAGAGTTTTAAAAAAACAACAAAAAACAACCACAATATCACTGAAGACTTACACTATTTGACATGACCTGAAATGCCTGAAATGGTATTAGACAGGGTGGAATTTTTGTCCTCATTTAAAACAGCCTTGTCTGTTCTCTCTGGAAATTGGAACATTATTTTTTTCTGTAAAAGGGGAAGCCTTCTGTCTTCTGTCTTTAAACACCACTAGATTGTTATAGCATACTGCCATGCATTTGTGCATTCAATTCATACAGCATTCTGTGTGTGTGTGTGTGTGTGTGTGTGTGTGTGTGTGTGTGAACGTGCTCATGTGCCCAGACAACCTTGTCAAACCCAGAGATAGAGCCATTACTGGGAAAGAAATGCATCTCAGATCCAAGCGGTGAGTTCCAGCTCAGTCTCTACCTCAGCATGCCGCTGTATGCATCTTCTTCTTTGTAACAGATTTGCCCTTATTTCTCAAATCGCTTTCACATATCAAGGCTGATCCTGTATCAGTGACACCTCCATGTAAAGAATGACGATCTTGTTTCTCTGCCAAAGCTTTTGCACCATAATTACATTTTTTTCCTTCTTCCTTGCCTCACTCATTTATGTCTAATCCTGGCAGATCCACACATTGATTAATAAGATATGTTAGACTGTGGGTTTACACAGATTTATACACTGATCGTTATAGTTTATATGCAGTAAGAACCAGTGCATGGAAAGTGGAAGATGATATCCCACCATTAGGAAATTCTAACATTTGTCTTTGAATGGGCCTTTAAAGAGAGATTGTAGGTGACTTAATTCTTTGTATAAAGAGTATGTTTTTTTAAATATGAACCTTTTACTGTAATTCTTCTTTACCAGCAACTCTACTAACAATCATAAAACACACAAAATGGTCATTTTGTTACAGGATGCTTGCCGAGGGGAAGAGGAAAAAGGATGAAGAGAAGACTAGGGAAGTGTGTTTGAGCAACAGACAGCGAGTTGAACTTTTCAAAAAGGTAATTCTTATATGTATAGATAAGTTAACCCCAAACCTCATGCAAACACATATCACTGTGTTATTAATTCTTTTTGAGAGCCCAAGGTTTCTAAATATGCAGATATGTCAGACTGAATCTGAAGGGATTGTGTATGCACTGATGCAAAAGCCATTTGGAATATTTCCATTCAACTGTGAACAGTGAAGCCATAAAATGCAGTGGTGGGTTTTAACATTTCACTGAATAAATATCAAACAGTTTTACTGAAGAACTGGAGCAAGTTGGTCATATAATGCAGACAGATTCTTATGCTCCAGTGGTCATCTCTTAATATTTGAGCATCGTTCTTGCCTATTGTAATTTCCCTGTGTGCAGAGATTATGCACTGAATCACTAAATACGTGAAAACAAGGAAGAAAGCTAAATAACCTCAAAAAGGCTCACCACTGTGTTAACAGACAGTCTACTTGCCTGAGACGCTGTACAGAACATTAATTGTGTATATGACCCACAGGCAATTGAGCAAGTAATAACACACCTTTCTCCTACAAGCTCAATTAAACCTTGCAACGGGTGAGACATTTTGCAATAATGACCAACACTAAAGGGCTTTAGCAATAATGCAGCATTTCCTCTCTTCCAGCAGTGGAGCCATTGAAAAATAATGGCTTTAAATTGCTTACCAACTCTGTTATGGCTAATTGAAAGACCAGGACACATGAGGTTGAACTTGAAATTTATACAAAAACCTGGGGGCGGATGGGACACATGGTGCATGAAATCATTTTCTTGACATTTTTCAAGAGAGGATTCACATTTATGTTTAGTATCTGGTCATTGTTTCTTCACATCATATTCAACATCATAGTCAAAGTCAACTATTCTATTTGGAAAATAAAAATTCATATTTTTTCATTAAATCTTACAATCCTGCAACACTTGAACTATAGGAATTTGTGTACCATGAATATTTAAGGTCTTGAAGGATTTTTTTTTCAGCTCACCTCTGCTGTTAAACGCATAAATGTATTAATCCACTAGAGGTCGCTGCTGCCAAACGTTTGCTATTTTCTTTCACTTCTGCCAGCAGTTTGATGAGAAAGTCTGATTTGATGATTTTTTTTTCTTTTTGCACTTTATATGCATTTCATCATGTGATGTGGGTGTTTGTTTGTTTTTTAAATTCAATGGTCAATAATTATCATCCTCCAAAGAACAGAGTGGTATTTGCTGGACTAATTGTAGTCGCTGGCATTTCACTGTGCACCCACACCCTGTCTCTCATTATGGAGAGAAACTGTGAACAGTCTCATTGTGCTGAGGGTATGAGGCATGTGTCCCTCAAGGAACAAAAGGCCCTTCAGTGGCAGAGAGAGCTGCAGTGCAGTGCCACCATTCAGCCGAGCTGCAGACGGAGCGGTTGCCCAAACACACAGCTGCTCCACCCACACTGCTGCTGTGGCAGATAACACAGGGGGGAGATGGGGCCCCGCCAGAGGATCCAGCAGGTCCTGAAAGCGGAGCTGGAAACCTGAACATTGTGGGTGAGAGGACAGCAGGGACCGGGCTTCACTGTTTTTGTGCAGGACTGTGATTCACATCTTGAGGCTTGCACACATGTATGTGTGTGTGTGTGTGTGTGTGTGTGTGTGTGTGTGTGTGTGTGTTTGCGTGTTTGCCTGGATTGCAAACAGCTACAAGGCTCTTGTGTTGACCAGAGTGGTGATCTTGACTCATCATTCTGTCAAAATGAACCCAAGCATTTTGTTTTCTTGTTGCAGAAACTGTTGGATCAGATTCTTCAAAGGAGCAACAAGTGAACGACGTGATGACACAACAAAGCCTGCAGCAATGCATAACAGACTGAAGAGGTGACCTCTGCCCTTTGACTGCCCTGAATATGAGTGAAAAATAGGTCACGATATAACTCTCGCTTTACCTCAGCTCCAGCCCCTGTTGGTGTCTCCCATGTATTACCATTGCATTTGTGTTACAGAGCTTAACATCTGTTTTTTCTGAATAATAAGTGCAAGGCAATCTTTCAAAAACGTACAAAGGTCGTCTAACATCACTTTCTGTTGTTTTGAAGGTTTCTTCACAATCCCCAAAGACTCGTCTGTCCGAAAAAATGTCAGATGCACATTAAAAAAATAGACTTAAACTATTTCCCTTGTTGCAACTCTACTATCCTAATCCAAAAAATAAATAAAATAGTTGTTTTTTACACAGTGAGGAGAATTTTTTAAAATTCAGACGGGCCTTTGAATATTCTGGAAACACCTTCAAAACAGTGTTAAGATTTGTTGAACTGTCTTTCGGGGGTTTTGGATGATTGGCATAGAGTTTTCTTTTGAGAAATCCAGATGTGGAGCCTCTGTGACTCAGCTGCCCTTTTTCCCACTCTTGTGCTGTGCAACAACAAACGAAGACGGCCAAAATGAATGTATGAAATCACTGTCTCAGCACTCTGGTTTGGTTGCAATCAAATATCACACTGAGACTTCTGAACACACTGAGTCGTGGCCTTTTGATGCAACATCTAAACCGTTAATGCACGCTGTTTATGTGTTATCTTGTATTTCACTTGATTACAAATTGACCTCCTCTCCAGAATGTGCTTCATGTAATGGGATGCGGTGTGCACGATAAAGCGCAGCCACTTTCACATGATCTCATGTGATGCAAAGGAGTAATATAAGACAAAATAAATCCTTATGCCCCACAGTCCCATCCAGGACAGTTTTCAACCGTCCTAATTATTCAACCAATGAGCTGACAGAAGCCTGAAGTGGGCTCTGCTATTATTCAGTGCCAGCTATTAGCTGCATGATGGAGGAATGTGACCCCTTCTCGCTGGAAATGCCCTGTTTGCGGACAGTGCCAATTTGAATGGAGCTCTTGTTGTCTGTCTTTGTCGCATGATGGACTCGGCAGGGGCCTGCCACTGCGCATTTAGATTTGTGTGTTTTGATCCCTAATGAATGTTCTCAGAGCGCCGCTCGACAACATGAAGGAGCTGGGCATAAATCACGAGTGAGACGTGTGACTATTTAGGGCCCGAGCAACGAGTGGTGCGAAGAGCAGACGCTCTTGTCATTACTCCTCACTGTTATTTTGCTCATTAGCCTTTAAGTTGGACTTTTTTTCATAGTCCAGCTGTTTCATCCATCTAAATTTGCGCTGATGTCTTGGAGAAGACAGATGATCACAATTGACTATTTTTGTAAACTGTGCTTCATGTCAGCACTTATCCATTTGTGGGAGTATTTGGATTGTATTAGTCAATTCATTTTTATTAATAACAGCACTAATGGATTATGTTTCTTTCCATCTTTCTAAAATGAGCCAATTTAGACAAGAAGTAGAAAAAGACAATTATGAACCATGGATGCTGCTTAAAAACATTATTTACTGTGTCTTGTTTTCTCTATTTAAAGATGACTCTTTTTGTTCTGGTTGAAATTACTGTTTCTATCCACTGGTCTAATGACAAAAATGGTTTTACTGTGCAATGTGACATAAAACAACTTATTACACTACGTGTTTTATATGTGAGTTGTGTTCCAAGCTCTTTTGGCAAATTTGCTTTCAAACACGCTGCTAAAAAGTTGCAGTTTTCCTCCAAACTACAAAATAACAGAGGTGAGATTGAATTTGAGATTTATTCTCGAGTGCTATCTGTCCTCACACAGAAAGTCCTATTTTACTGCCTGCTACTCTCTGTGCCTTATCGTCTCCCTCCAAGCAACCCCATTTTTTTTTAAGGGCAAAAGATCAGCTCTTTGTAACATCCTTGAGCTGAATGTTGAGTTCAAGACAAATCAGCATGCAGGGAAATGCTCCTTGGTATTCTGTTATTTTCATTCACCTTTGATCCTGAAGGGACAGTTGAGGTCTTTCAGCATCATGACACCAGGCTGCAAGGCAACAATATGTGCTGCTATGACTTTACCTTAAACCGTCATGCTGGGAACATATTGTACCTGAGAAGCTACACTTTAATTTTCTCCAGTATATGTGGACATCTGCTTGTTTCCTGCCTGATTTTCATTCCATAGTGGGCAGCATGTGGTGCAGTGCAGAGTGCACACACTGAAGAGCATAATTAAGCAGCTCCATAGTGTTTGAATGGGCCCGTGTCCATATGTGGGTCCATTTAATCTTTACCATGTCATACTCATGACATATTGTATATTAAAAAGTTTGTTTCTCATTAAAACATTTGATGGTGAACTTTTAATATGTCAGAATGTGTGTCAAAATAAAGTCACTCTCTTCTGTGTGTTCTGTACAGACAGCAGAGCTTGGAGCTGACAGATTTAACTGCATTTTTCCCCCACACATGCATTCAAAGGAACATCTGTGTGTCAGGGCTGTGCAGGCTATATTATTCAAATTTACGCTCAGTGTGGGCTGCTACAGCATGAGTGTTGGTTGTGTATCAAGCCCCTTGGGTAAAGTTGAACATGGGATACAAGAAATCAAGCAATTTGGCTTCAAAATAAAACGATAGGCCCATGTGGTCTATCCTGCACCTTACAAACTGTTTTAAAAACACAGATTATGTTCACCTTCTGTAATGCACGAGACAAGACATTTATGCAAAGCGTCATCTGCTATTTGACCAAAATAATGGAAAAAATGGAAATTGATTGCTTTGCCCGACAAACAGTCCAAAAAACATTGTTGTAAAATATAAGATTTGAAATGATATGGAATAAAGGACAGCAGCAAATCCTTACGTTTCGTATATCTTATATCAGCTTTGTTCATGAGCTTTCAACTGTATGTCACAGGGGAAGCTAACGAAATCTATGGGTAAAAAATAGACATTGAGTCAAGCTTATCTTTTGCAAAATGACTATTTCCTAGTCTTTTCTGTAATGGGTCAAATGAGGGCAGATATCGGAACACTCCATTCAATGCAGCCTAAGTTTTATTAGTCTGTATTCCTTGCAAAAGTCTATATTATTTACGATCGTGCATCACTATTGCTAATTAAGTGTTTTATTTTGAAAGTGCGAACCAGAAGTTGCGTCTCATTTATTTCTGGTAACTTGGTGCCGTCGGTTTAATGACTGTGGCGCGCCGGAGGTGGCTTAGGACCTCGCGGAGCGTCTCATTGAAGCACATGGTCCCCGCTCATGAGACAACACTTCTCCCCAGTAATTGCCCAGGAATTGATGTCATTCCGGTGGGCGAGCGAGGAGGCAGCCGCTTGTGTGTTTGTCAGTGTTTCACTCACAGTTGGTCTCAGTTGGTGCACGCCGCAGCTTGGGGGCTCCGGACGTCTTTGAATGGGGGGAGAAGTGCGCGGAGTTGAATCAGCTGTCTTCGGGATTTCCGAACGCACCGCTCACAGACTTGATCATATTTCAGGAAGTCTTTTTATTTTTTGGGGGGAGGGTGGCGGCGGTGGTGGCGGCGGTGGTGGGGGTCAGCTCCCGCACATCAGCTGTTGTTGGACTGTGATTGTATGATGGTTGCGCCGCAGTGAAACAGTACTGAGCCAGTCCCGTCCACGCTTCAGCCGGGCATCATGAACCCCGGGAGCCGCAGGCTGAAGTTTGTTATTTTGACAGCACTTCAGGCTCTGTCCGTGTCTCTGTCGGTGTGTGACAGCCTGCCCTCCAGGTCTGCTGAAGGTACGAATTTATTCCGCTCTTCCTGCTATATCAATGACCCATTCACGTTTTCCTTTCCAAACTTTAACCTGTCTGCATCTGTCATTACGCATTTGCCTGCTATATTTCTATTCTATCCCCCACCTACTCCCCTGCTTTGGGTACATCATGTTTTATGAAAGCACAGATCTGTAACACATGAGGTTTGGGCAGCCTGAAGCACCTCCAGTGTGAACAAGTTTTCCTTAATTCCTCCCTGTCTCTCGCTCTCTGCACGTGAATATGGCAGATCATAAATTCGTTTGCTGGCAGGCAGCTGTGCACCACAGAGGAGAGGGGCTGCTGTGTGTTTGATGATGCTGAAACTCTCTTTGGTAATCAGTGGTAGCACTTGAAACATTTTGCTGCTGCCGTTTTTTTCCTTTGTTCCCCAAGGCCTTTCAGACAGACTTCGTTTTTCAATTTCAGATGGGTTATGTCTGTGACAAAAAGACAGCAAAAGTCTTGGTGTCAGGTTGAACTTAGGCAGTCAGGCTGCATATTGTTTATGACATCCTCCTGGCAACAGATGAAGATGCTCTGGGGGAAATGATCTAGTGTGATGTCAGAGTGTTTTTGTGTTTTGTCTCATGCTGTGTTTTGCAGCTCTCGCGGCTGTGGCTCATGACATCTCAGGCACCAGTGCTCCATGCCCTAGGTGAGATTCAACAAGGATGCTATACACACAGTTTTAGAAACGGCAGTGAGTGAGTGGGGGAGCTGCACTCAAGCACCGAAAACTTTGAGCAGTCACAACACTCAATGTGGAATCCTGGGAATTAATTACCAGCCAGGGCAAATGTGTGAAAGTGGGATTGAAGCATGAGGAAGTTGTTCATTTATTCATCAACGGTTCGTCATCATCAGAAGGTGGCCTTGATGCATCTCTCTCTCGTGGGCTCACACTTGTCGAAAACCATCATCGCCAGTTGTGCATGTGAGAGCTAGGAGAGACCGAGCAGATCCGCACTGACAGGATATTTACCTGCTCGGGCTGCCTGAGATGAATGGAAGGCGGGGGTGCTGCGTGAACAAGTGCTTGTTGGGGAATGCAGGGTGATGGGTGACTTCATATGAATGCTGAAATCATCAGCTCAAAAACTTAATCAGCTTAAGTTAAACTGTTTTGTCCTTTAGGTTGAAGAAGAAAATTGCTGATATTCACTGGTTCAGATGTGATTTGCTGTTTTGCTGTTGGTCGGTCAACACGTGACATTTGAAGATGACAAAACTGAAGAGTGGAATTTTTCTCCACTTTACTTAAACAACTGTTCGATTGATGGAAATAATTAGTTGCAGGCCTTGTTTCATTTCAGAGCATAATGAGTGGGAGTCATTAGTGCTGCGTTTTTACGAGCCTCCACTTTGTCTCAGACTGTGCACGTTTGTCTGCGCCGTCAGAGTCCAAGGCTGCTCCAAGAAAAGATCCCCATGCAGTGTCATGTTTGCATACATATTTCACGACCCCGCTCCTTTTGCTTTCACATCGGTTTTCCTCTCCCTATTTGTCTTGTGCGTGTTTCTGTCCTGGCTGGGGATCGTTGTGAATGATTTCCTCCAACGGTTGACACGCTCGGTGTCCGCCACTATTTACTGGCCAGCTGCACCGCTTCAGCCGACGCGGCTGTCTCTGCCTCGAGCGCTGCATGCTGCACGATGCATGCTCAGTCTAATGAAAGTTGAGCTCAGAATATATTTTTGGACTGTAGTAAAACATTCCTTTAGCAAACAGTGTCCTCCCCCAGAGAGACATTATCGCCATGATGTGACCCATCTCAAGTCAGAAGCACTTAGTGTCTTTTCAGTATGAATGGATTCAGCTCTTCCAGATGAGTTATTCAGAATATTTAAGACCCAAGAGGCTGGTAAGAAGAGTCGGCCAATGTGTGGTTGTGCATTAAGACAGATTGATCAACCAGTTGTTGTTCCGCAGTGGGGATATTTATATAGGAGGGGGGAAAATAGCTGGACTTTGCCCATGTGGCCTGACCCTACATGTGTTGCATTAATTTTGTCGAAGCTGTGTTGGACTCGTTTGACCACCCTAACAAAAGTTTAACACACAAGTTGGAATCCGATGCTGCCTCTGGGCTTTCTCATTGGGCCATCGTGCCCAGACAGGTCACAGTTAAGCTCCGCAGGCCCCTCCTCTGAGCATCTCTTCTCTCGTGGGCCCATTTGGCTCAGATATCTCTTGTCAGTGTCAAATCCGTCAAGGTTAGTTTAAGTTACTCTCCATCCCCTCAGCATTTAAAAAAAGACTGTTCTGATCAGTTCTTGTGCTCCATTTTGCAGAACTGTTTATTATTTCAGTCGTTGTGTGTTGTATGAAATTGTGCAGGGTGCATTTTATATTGTTTCATAATCAAATGTCAGGTTTCTTGCAAGAAGACCTGCACAACAAGAGGGAAAATGCATCCATTATAGAGCTTTTTTTTCACAGCCAACCTTTTAACCTCTTGCAGCAGGAAAAGTGCAGGTGTAATCAATAACATTAACAACAGCTGCATTCCACTCAGACCAGAGGTCTTTGCTACCATGCAGCATTTGTGGTCAGTGATGGAACTTTGGGTCTAACCCTGGGTTTTCAGTGTTAAAGCGGTGGTTCACTTTTTGCCACAACAAATTATGTTGAGCACATCACTGGGGCAGGTGATAATCAGAGAGATTGTAGAAAACAAGCCAGCTCTCTTTGGGGAAATGGTGTGTTTTTTTGGAACTTGAAAATCAAATCTGCATCTGCCTATGTATATTTCTACAAAAATTCTCTAAATTCAGTAAATACCACAGTACATACCAGTAAAGTGCAGATGGCATTAAGCATTTTAAGAGGATAAGAGTCAATTGAAATTGCAGATTAACACAGTGTGCTACAAAGTAGGTGCTAAGGGAAACATTCCCCAGTCTGATGAGATTCCATGTGTACACTCATTGTCATTGTCTTCCACTGAGATTTGAAACACAGAATTATGTCTCTGCTTCAGATAATTTATCTTCCAGCCTGGCATACACGCACCATCCTCCCAGATATCTCCTCCCTATTCTGCACCTATTCTTCCTAATAGTCTGACGCGTTAACAGGAAAAAGACAGGTAACCTCCTACCTGGGTGAGTTTCTTACAAATTGGCCCAGGAGAAGTTCTGCTGCTGCCAGGTTCTTTCTCTGAGTCTGACATGCTGACCTGTGAGCACATCAAGTCACTAGAGAAAAGTTTCAAGTAGAGCATGGAGCGATCCGAGATAATTAAAAGTTTGGGCTGGTTGACGTCAGGTTGCGAAAAGAGCATTTCTTTATTTTTGTAATATAAAACATGAAAAGACCAAGCTGACGTCTAAAAATTGCTTGTGTTGTCAAAAACATTCGACATCGACAGAAACTCATTCTCAGTGTTTGTAAAGAGTCCGGGAGGTGTCCTGGGAGAAAACATAAACTAATTTGTGCGCACAAATTATCATTCTGTGAACACAAATCATTAAACTGAGAGCATGAATTACTAAATTGGTAGCACAAATCATTAAATCAAGAGACAACTCGCAGGGTCTGTGTTCACACAGCCAATCAAACGAAGCTGATGTTTCGCATTTTTAAAATCCTATGATTTTGAATATTAAAATTATAATTTTCTGAAGATGAACTGATAGATTAATGAGGTAACTGTGTCTTTTTTTATAATCCCAGAGCCATGTGACTTTGATGATGGCCATATAGCAGCTGTCCCACTTTTCTTTCTCTTTGTCTTTCTACTATGGCTTGAAGTTCTGTTTTTTGTTTGTTTGTTTTTGGGGGGGGGTGTTTTGAATGTGTGCCAGGCATGTGCTTCCCATGACAGAGAGGTGGTCCAAGCTTTCATAGAGCTCTGCTCCAGAAACCCTCCGTCTCTGACCTTTGTTGCTGAGACACACAGGCTCCATGCCAGGCAGCAAGTACTGCCTTTGCAGCTGAGGCGGGGGTTGGGGGGGCACGACGGTGTCACCGGCGGCATAAAGGCACTGGTTTCTCGGACAACATTAACCTCCTGCTGAGCCAGGCGGAATTTTTTTGCTGCAGGACCATCTATTTCACATAGAGTAATTACTCTGACATCAGGCTGGTGTGACAGTAAATGAGTTCAGTTTACGAGGTTGGGGGAGATAGAGAGATAGAGAGAGAGTGAGAGAGTGAGTGAGGCAGGGAGGGAGAGCGAGCGCTCACAAAAGAGCTATTTACCAGCAGAGGGAGTACGGTGTTAAATGGCTTGATTATGACCCTGAATATGCTCTAAAAAATAATCCGCCCGTAAATCCAGCCATTAACAACTCTCATTGCTGTGGCTTTTGACTCGCTGCTACCTTATTAGCCTTAATTTAAGTAGACCCTCTTTGCAGTTTGTACAGATTCCTATTACCATGATGTCACCTACAGGTTTTGCTGTTTCCCTGTGCGACCCTCAGGGTGTTGACATAATGCGCCCCCCAGCTGGGTCAGATGTTTACTGTGGAGTTGAGCCAAGATTACCAGGCACTTTTCACCTTTGCTCTGTAATCCCTGTGAACCCTGCATTACAGCTCGAGTAACAAATTACAGAGAGTGAGGCGAATATTAGCTGGTTTCAGTGATCAACAGAACATTGAGGCCTGCTTCTCAAATGTGACAATATGCTGTTTTTTTTCCTGTTTTGATGTCAGTTAGCACTGAACTTCACTAATCATCCCATGATTGATTAATTTTTTCAATATTTTAAAATACATTTTTAAGCCTATACAGAAAATAGTGAGAAATGGTCATCACAGGCTCCAACTGACAAAAGCAGGGACTTTCTTTTACTGTGAGAAAGCAGCAAATCTTAATCTTAATCTTTGAGACACTGAACTAGCAAAAGTGTGGCATTCTCCCTCAATAAATTACCATTAATCTAGACTGATGGTTGATCCAAAAGAGCTATTTGACAACATTGCCTTGGGCTTTTGATACTTGAAAGTTTTTAAAAAGCATGAGTTGATTGAAAAATTAAAAAACTGATAATCAATAATGATAGTAATGATTAGACAGAAGCGTAGGGAAGATGAAGAAGAATTAGAGAGGCATGGGAGTTCATTGCTTTTGTCTTCAAGGTCATTATTGAAAGAGTGTCTGCCTGATGGGTCTTCCTCCCCCTGTATCATTCATCAGTCTGTTCGCAATCACCATTCTGTTTGAATTAGCATAATTTGCCCACCCCAACTGGGGATGAATGGAGTTCGTGAAATGCCTGTCAATCACCTATTATTAAATGAACAATGGCCATAAGCTCTCATCAAGTTTTGCCCCAGGGGCTGATGTCAGAACCAAGTTTTGGCTCAGAAACTTAGTCGGATCATGTCCCCAACTCACTCGCTGCTCTGATTAAAACCATCCACTGCGTCTGGATATAAATATGTCGATGCATGCACTTTTTGCAGAAAAAAGTGAACTTTTAATTAGATTTGCTTGATCAACAACATGGGTCCACGTGAACTAGGGAAAGACCTGTATTATTTGGTTTAATTTTGTATACCTTTTTTGTCTTTGTTGACTCATAGTTCTACTTGCAACTGTCTGATTCAAACTCATCAGTCTGCCCTAATTAATCCCACATGCTCTTATTTCCATGCCCATTTCCTCATTGAGGTTTGACTAGGAACTAAACAGTGTCCACACATGTCAAACAATGGCGGAATCATCTCAAGTGTGTTTCCTCCGCACTTGTTTTTGCACTGTTCGCAGGATTTTGCATGTCATTCAAGCTGTCACAGTTTTCATTTTCCATCTTGCATGTGTTCGTCGGTGGAGAGGACTGCTGTTAGAGTGACTTTGGAGTATGTGTCCTTGTGTGGTTTTTCTTGCACCAGCCATCATGAAGGGGTGACTGTCATTAGGAGTGCTCTTTATTGATGCGTGCTCACATGTGTTGTCTGTATCCCATCTATATAAGGACCTGCACATGTGTGTGTGTGTGTGTGTGTGTGTGTATGGGGGGGTATGGCCTCATCAAGTTTGCAGATGAAAAGCACAGCATGGCATTTGTGTTGGAAAAGCAAAGACTGTTATGAATACATTATTTCATGGTTGCCTGTCAAGGAGTGAGTTGTGGTAACTTGCGAGAAAGCAGACTCTGGGGTTTAATAAAGCTGAACAGTTGTTGATTTGTTTGGGTGGAACAGAATGGTGGTGGTGGTGGTGGTGGGGGGGGGGGCTAAGAGTTGTGGAAGGGCAGTAAGAAAAGGACATCTTGAAATTTGCAAAGTCTGGAGGAGGTTCATCTGTTCCCTGGGCCCGGCAGCTCACAGCCTGTGGAGAATGCATTAATTTGGAGAATGTTGATAAAACCAAGACACGATTCACATCAGAACATGCCGACAGGTTGACGTCAAAATCCAGCCAAATTTTTGTAAAAAGACACACAACTCGACATCCGATGAGAATAGAATGACAGTAAGTAAAAAATCTGTTCATTTTTTCAATGTTCTTCTAACCTTCTTTATTTCCTGCCAATGAGTTGATAATTTTGCCTCTTCGTGCTTCTAAAAATGTCTGATAAATCTAGGAAAAATGATTGATTTGCTCTCAACACGCAGACGCATTCAGCCAGTGATGACGAAAGCTTCGTTTTTATGGAGGCATAAACTAAAAAGCCCACAACTCACCACGACCATGGGCTCCTGACCTTAAGTCTTATGGCCCATTACAGCCACAAGTTGCACAAGAGCTGTGAGTCGTTCAACCAAAGATGTTCCTATTTCAGATTGTTTCATTGAGGTCAGTTTTAAATCCTGAAAAGTTTAAAACCTCCAGTGTTTCTCAAGAAAAAGGCAAATACTGGTCAGAAAAACCGACCATGATTTTGTGTAACGAGCCCATGATATTACAGTGTGTAAAACAATGGCTGAACACACAGGAGGGAAAAGCCAAATTTATTTCTTCATTCAGTCATTGGTCTGTATCACATTTCAGTCACCCGCACGCAAACGGACGCACACGCTGTCACGTTCACACGTACACAGACACACAATCCTCCCACCTAGCATTGACTTTATTGAGGCAATATAAATGGCACAAGCTCTCCTTGTGTACACTGGAGCATAAAGGGAGTTGATTGTGGCCAGAACGCCGCTTTATTAAGACCTCTGTTTACTCTCTCCTTTATTGAACGTATAAATAAGGCCTCGGGTTCTGGTCCCGTTTTTACCGCTCCCTTAGTGCCACTGGTACCTCCTTATAACATTCTGGTGAACAAAAGCCACTTACACAGTGCGCACACCGCAGCCCCGCCACACTCCCGACTTTGCTGAATGTCTCTCCCAAGCATGTGGAAAAGAAATGAGCCTGCAGACTATTTCCACTAATATAAGGCCATTTATAAGTGGGAATTAAACCTCATTGCACACCACACTGACAAAATGGTTATTCACTGGAGGACTTTGAAGTCGGGGAACCGAACGCCGTACGGCTGTGAACCTCGTCTTCAAAGATGAAGCGGAGCATGCCGCAGAAAAAAGGGGAATGGCCGTTCCATCTGTGTTTGCCTCATACCTCGGCGAACCTCAATGTGGCTTTGACCTTTCTCTGTCAACCCCCCCTCCTCCTCATCTGTTGTGTTGCTGTACTTTTCTCAGAGGCTGTCATACCTTCCCTTACTCAGCATGCCTGCCTCCCCCAGACGGCGTGGTTTTGCTAAGACTAATGAGCATGGGACGCTTCTCCCGCGGTTGTGTATGTGATGCCGTCCCGTCCTTGCCACGGCCTGCTTCTCATCACCAGGGCTGGAACTGGATGAGGGCTGCTGAGCTGGTCACCTCTGGCACTCCGCTATCAGCTGGAGCGGCTCTGTGATGAACTCCAGAGTGGTGGTTTCCTCAGAGGAGGACCAGAACAAAGCTCAGCTGGGGAGCGCCATGCCTGACCTGGGTTATTATGGCTGGATAATAAGCAGACTCAGCAATTTGGCTGGGTGAGTCATGTGAGAGACAGAAGTGGATGTAAACTTTGAAGGAGAGCCTTGAATCTGCTGGTAATAAAAGTCAGAGATGAGTCTGTCTCCCTTGGGTGTGTTTTGCATTTCTATGTGTTTGAAACTCGATTCCAAATTAAGAGTTTCAATTTCAAAACGCACCGTTGGTTGTGCTCAAACCACACGCGCAGCTTCTCACAAGACGCTGACGTCACCCTGGAACTAAATCTGTTTCCCTGCTGTTTGGAAATGCACGACGGAGCATCAGTGGGAGAAAACAAACAAACAAAAAAACTAGCAAACGTTTGATTTAGGGTGTTTGCACTCAAACAAATGGTGCTAGCAACCCCTGCTGTTATAGTAAGAGACCCGAGCTTTGAAAGAGCTTGCCCGCTGCGGGGAACTGATTACTGCAGACACCCTGTTAGCATTGTCCTCCTGTGGCCCACCACTGCATTCTGCTTCTCTGTGTGTCCTCATGATGTACTTTTTAGCAACACTTCAGCCCTTAAGTGGTAGGTTTATTTATTTTACGCCACTTCATCACCCGACGGCACGCTCGGAGACATTGGATTATGGGACGGATATACTCTTAAATGACTGGCAACACACCAGAGCTTCAAGAATTGTGGCCACTCAGATAACACCCTGTCAGAACAGAGAGAGAGGAGATAAAAGCATGCTGGGAACAATGCCCCAAAGCTACGTCTAATCCCTGCACAGCATCCTGGACACTAGCCTTGTGCTAGGAGTTATCGTATCAGCAGCAGCAGCCCGAGCTCCTCTTTGCTCCATACTCACCATTCCCGAAGAACGGCTTGAGATTTATACACCCTGAGCGGCGGAGGGAGGCGGTTATGGTTTCGCTATGGGCTAACAGCTCTCATTGCTCGAGAGTGTCGATTACTGCTGTTGTGTTCATGTGTTTGTGGCAGAGGAGGCGGGCTCCGTGCTACCGACAGCGGAGAGAAAGGAGGTGAACATGTGTTCGGAACATGCGAGGATGAACTGGAGATGGCATTGTGTCAGTGTAGATAATTGTTAGCTGTGAAAAACAAAAACACTCAGAGCGTTATTTGCTTGTTCTGACACAAAAATCCACAAGTACTGTGATCTTTGTTTAAGTGGCACCTTGTGTTCGAAGGCAGCTGTACTGTCAGGTTGTGTACTGATGCTGCTAATGGAAGCCAGGTTCAGGCCTTCATTACCCACGGGGGAGGAAGTCATTATCAGCGCTGTTACCACTGTTTGTGTCCACAGAGATGGACATGGTGCAGTTGGACAGATGCTGAGACAATGCGAGGATGGAGCACTTTGAAGTTGTCTTTCTATTCTCACATGGTATTTGTATTTTCTGTTGCAGGGAGTGTGACTGTTCAACACAGACCAGCAGCAGCAAAGCACTATGGGACGACAGTACCTCTTCAGCTTGTTGGACAAGACTGGAAACCAATCGTCCAGCTCAAATCCCAGGTGAAGAAAATGAGTTCAGAGCTGTCCATTCGTCTGTCCCACGCAGATGTGGATATCTTGACATTACTCAGCATCGTGTCATGAAATTTCCTCTGCTGATGATTTTAAATGATTCTGATGACCTCTACGCATTTTGTCCAGTGCAGACAGGTCGAAATTTATATTCATGACATCGGCTGGAACAGCGGCATTAGGTCAAGATTTCCACCACTTCAAAATAAATTTAAAAAATTGGGAAACTTGATTCCTGTGCTTCCCAGGGGATGAAAGCTTCTTATCTTGGACGCTCTGGAGCTTTCTTCTCGCCCCATTACCAGGCCAAATCTTTGTACACATGAACCGGTGATTCATAATAATCCAGCAGGCAGATTGCCACAGAGTTTGTTAAAAACATTCATGTTCCCGAGGGGGTAAACCATTTTTATTTCGATGACTTTTTGGCCATTCATTGAACAGCAACCTCAGGGCAAAATTAAACTTTTTGGCCCCGCCGCTGGAAAGGCTCTTTGAACGGAAAAAATGTCAGTTTGCGTTTTGTTGCATTTTTTTCGGTACATCTTATGGAAGCTAGTGGTGAATGTCAAATCTTTCAAAACCAGGGTTTACAGTTAAACCTGCTGCATAAATAGGTAAAACTGGATTTAATATCAACCTAATTATAGGCAAAATTAGACTTTCTAGAGCTTCACTTCATTTTGAATGCAGAACCGAGCTGCTGCATATCTAATCAGCTGCGTGAACTGCAACAGGCTGCGATGAACAATTTTAGTTTGGTAATTGCTGTTTACATGCATTGCTAATTGAAGTAGAAGTCTTGGATAAACAAATGATTATCCATAAATTTCACGGTGCACTTCAGTCTCGTGCATCTCAGTCCTCACATGAGAGAGTCTGCAGAAAGAGTCGACTCGGTGCAGTAGGACCTCATACGGTCCTGCAGAGAAGGCAGTTATTGCTGTTTTTGTTCAGTATTTCAAGCACAGACGGCTGTACAGTATCTTGGAGAGAAAGAAAAAACACCACACGACTCACTGGAACATTAATGAAGTCCTTGGCACTGTTTGGTGTTATAATCCCAGACTTTATAAAAAAAAAGCCTGAATACATGGCTGCCAGGCAGACTTTAAAAACACAGCTTGAGTTTCCAGGTTGTTCTATTGAGTCAATTCATTTGTGGATTAATTTGTTCTGGCTTATCTGAACAGACGAGGTGCCACAAGGTTTCTTTGGGATCTTATTACCCGCAAAAAAACAAACAAAACCAAACCTCAAATCAGCAAACAGAATCCCTTCAGTGAAGGTTAGATTAAGTGCTAATTTGAATATATTACTCATCTAATAACGACCCCAAACATGCAGTGTGCCACATATGTTCCCATGAAGTTAGAAATGGCAGTTGTCATAAACCTTATGCACTGTGAGTGAGGTCAAATCATGCATATGCTGCAGAAAGCTGTGCAACAGGAAATAGCAGGAAGTTTAGTCCCACTGGGTCTGTGCTATGATGCTGCCTCAAACCTTAAACGTTCTGCTTCCATATCCTCTTATGATCCACAAGACATTCTTCTCCATGTGGAGGTGATGGATGAGTTAACCCAGAGCAGCACCACAGTTGACCCAGATTGAACTATATGTGTGAAATGTAGTTTGTGTGTGTGTGTGTGTGTGTGTGTGTGTGTATGTATGTGTGCACGCGCACAGTGCTAGCTCAGCGATATGGAGAATGTGAAACAGAGGATTGTTTTATGTTTCTGAATCTGAGTGAGAGTGCACACAGACACAGGAGGAGAGAACGGTCATGTGTTGACATGGAGATGAGTGTGGGCACGTGCAGCCACGTCTGTTGCACAGCATGACTGGCAGGAGTGACGTACGACTCAGTCCGCTTCATCTGGCCCAAACAGACACACGCGGTCTCTCTCGGTGTTGTAACTGGGGGGGCGCGTAGCCTCGTGGCTTTCAGTGGGATTAATGTCAAATGGAATAGAAACATAAGCTAATCCTCTCTGCTCTTGTTGTAAGATACAAAGTCGCCTCATAAGGATTTCCAACTGCTCCCATCAATTGAAAACAGCGGTGGTGCATGTTTTCTCACAGTGCTGGGTGGCTCACTTTTCTTTAGGATTTGAATAAAGGTTTTTGTTGTTATTTTTTTAGAAGCATTTGCTTGTCACACACAGTACCAAGTTGATTTATTTCCTTGAATTTAAAGTGATGTATGCAACAGTTGACTGGCAGCGGGAGCCATCTTTCCTCAATCAAAAGTGCCGTCTGCTTGACTCCAGAAGAATTTTTTTCTCATCCCCCGCCTGTCTGTTGTCTCTTCAGAGTCACCCCGCCTCGCTGAAGCTCCTGATTGAAGCGGAAGGTGAGCAGCTGCTCTTGGCTCTGGAGAAAAACGAGTAAGTGTTCCCGCCGTTCGCACTCAGCCTCAGCTCAGAGACCGAGAGCTTTCTGGGGGTACAAATGGGTGACATATGCGCTGCCCGGGGGCTACAACTGGGGCCGTGGCCAAGCTGTGTGTCGCACATCACAGCCAGGGATGGGGGGGGCGGAAGTCTTTCTGTCTTTGCAGTGCTAGCACAGACACAGTAGCGTTTTCCATGCCGCAGTCTTTTTGTGTGCTGAAACAAAGACTTGAAAGACAGAAATTCCTGAATACATCAGCCAGACGTTGATGAAAACCGACACCTTCCTCCTTCTTCTTCTTCCTCTGTCTTTTTATTTGATCTATCGGCGTAACGGGGGAGAAGGAAGGCTTTGTTTGAACACGGCAACACGCTCGGGTCTCTCTGTAGTAAGATACTATCAAAACAGTGTCAGTCAAGGGACTGGCAAGCAGGGGGAACATCATTTGAAAGAAATCAGGTTATCAGAATAGGTACTCTTTGACAGAGAGGTAGCTCTGGATCTGTTCGTGGGGAATATTTGTCATCTTTGCATTTTTACACGAGAGCTGACTGAACGTGGCCTCGGTCTCAGACAGCCTCTGAGTTGAGCGCATTGCCGAGAAGAATGGGACGTGATTGATGGAGCAATATGTTTTCCATCCAGCTCGGCTGCCACACATGAGCAACCAGGAACAAGCAGAGCTTTCTGTGCGATAGAGAGAAAGAGAGTGAGGGAGGCAAAAGAAGATAGAGAGAGCTCGGACGGATTTTTATGCAAGAGTCAGCCATGAATCTCACTTGTTTTCCAGACTTAATATATGTAAATTCCACCTGCAGACTACGGGACAAAGCTTTCAACACCAGCGACCGCAATTTTATGGCTTACCTACTTTGAAAATATTTTGATGGGAAGTCATACTCAGTCTTTCTGTCGAATAACATTCCTGCTTTGCACAGGTGGGGATTTTGCAAAGCTGACTTGCAGATTGTCAAATTTTCACCAGCCCCATTTATAGCAGGGAATTACATTCTCTTACAGGAAAAACATTTCATTTCGAAACGGGGACTCAACTTTCCCCCTGTGATCAGCTGCAGTGGAAAAACACCTTAACGTTCCCATGCATGGCCCACGCGATCCTCTTCCAGCTCGGGCTGTCCTCGTTGTCCAACAGCATTAAATGTGAAGTCCACGGTTGAGCTCGCACCCCGAGCCAAGAGGAACAAACAGAGACGATGGAGAGGTGCAATCTAGATCTTTCTAATGAGCCTCGGCCTGATGGAAAGACTTTACTCAAACAAGCCTATGTGTGTTCCAAATACCAATCTGACAGAATTTACTCTCAGCGCTTGCAGCAAACCTGAAAAACAAGGTTCAATTACCGGCGAGGGTTAAAATTTTTGTATCGTCTGCTGATTCTCGCACCCATCTGTGATAAGTCAAAATACTGCTCCAGAAAATCTAAGTAGAAGCTGCTCGATGCCATGCATGCTTGAGAAGACGAGTCATAAATAGCTTGAAAAGGATGCGTGCTGCTTATTGAGTTTGCTGTGCGGATCGGTGCAACAAAGCCAGACCTGAACCTGCTGTGCTGACATGAAGTGAAGGTTCTTGTCTGAGGTTGCTGGCAGACTGGCTGCGCGCCGCTGATGAAATCCAGTTGTTCAAACACAGCCGGCATCTGTCGAGCAGGGAAAAAAACAAAAAAGTGGTCCAGAATGAAATGATTTGAATTACCCCCCCCCAGATTTATTTTTGTTTTCTCAGGTCTTTGTCAATAAATATGGCTGGCAACAAAACATGAGCGAGTTGTGCCGCACAGCTGAACACGGCCCTTCCTGCTGTAGCGAGAGGTGAGCGTGCTCTCATCGTGTCTGAACTCACATCACCCCTGCAGTGTGACAGAGGGTAGCAGAGGTCGCCCGGGAAGGCTGGGGTGCGTGAAGATTTTATCGCAGACAGCTTGAAGCTTCAGGCCGTCTTGTGATGGGATCAGAGCAGCTGCGACGCCCGTTAACATGCTGACGTGCCGACCCGGGACGACTCGGCAGTCTTGCTTCAGCCGAGTTTGAAGATGGGTGTGGTCGAACTCATGAGTATTTCATGTCTTCTGAGTACTCATGGGTCGGCCGGTGTGATCTCGTCACAGAATGGTCTCAAGTTCTGGTTCGGTGCCTGACTGAGAGGTTTGAACTTTGACCTTTGAAAGTCTTGTGTTTAACCTTCTCATAAGTTTGTAAAAATATCCATTAATACTTTTCATGCTTTTTTCATGTGCAAGTCCTCATCATAAAGACAGATGATGGGCAATCTCTTTATTTTTTATTACTGAAAACTGGGGTCTCATGGGAAAACCTTGAGTTTAGCTGCCAGTGTTTTTGGAAGAAATGTATTTTTAATCGCTAACTTTTCCTCTGTGGTTGGAGAAGAGACCAGTGAAAGATGATACCATCCAAGTTTTGATACTATCCAAATGGAAGAGCTGATAATAAAATGCAAGTCCTGCTAGGGAAAAATTCAACTTCAAGTGAGTTCAATTGTTTTGTATAAATGCATATCCGACAGCCCCACTGTAATTTGTCCCAGTATCCCTGATGGCCAGTTTGACACTGGCTATATATATATATATATATATATATGTGTGTGTGTGTGTGTGTGTGTGTGTGTATCTTCATTAACCAAGTGCATTCATTCTTTTTTTCATGAAAGCTGATGCATCCATTTATTCAGTGTCCTGCCTCCACCCAGAGGGGACGATTGTTGAGCTTTGACCACTGGGTATTGAACCACTCCTGACCAAGCTGCTCTTGCTGCTTTGTGGCTTTGAATGGGAGGCCTCCAGGCGTATCACGATGAGTCCCAAGCTGAGCAGGCAGCACGCTCTCCATCCATGTTTCCTTTTCTAATGGACTGCAGGATCACTGAAAGGAGGCCCGGGGCTCGTCAGCTTGGGCGGAGGATGTTCTTGGTTGCCTGCACTCGGGGTTTCTCCCCGCTCATCATGTTGTGAAGCATAAGGGGCCTAGGGGTTTGGCTATCCACGTACACAGATGCGTATACACACAGTTGAATCTTGTCTTTTCCCTGGACAGAGGGCAGGCAGAGGTTATGTTTCCTGAGTGAATGGCCTGGCTGCAAACTTCTTCTATCTTGCTGGTGTTTGGAAGAACAGTGAAGTTCCGCCTGGACAGTATCCAGACACGTTTGCGTATTTGGTTTTAGGGATATGATTTACCGCCATATCTCAGACTGGACAGCTTCTGGCCTGTGACCTTATTGCTTCTCTCAATGAAGACGTCCTCGTGTCTCACTGAAAACATGGACAGGAAACGGCCTCTCCTGGGGAGCTGAGCAAACAGAAGGCTGAAGACGCCGCACAAATAACCAACCCTTTCTGGAAAAAAGACGTCCCTGTGACCTCCTTTGTAGAGTTATTGTCCTCGGCTGCTGAGCCACACACAGATTGTTTAAGAAACGTCAAACCCAAAGACACCCATGTGTATCAAATCCTTCCTCTTGTCATTAAGCCAGGAGTGAGACAAGGAGTGTATCAAATCCTTCCCAAGTCATTAAGTCGGAAAAGTCTTTTTCTCATTTGGTCTTCAGGGCTTACTCGAGTCGAACAGCTTAAAATGTGTTTATTACACATTTGAATGTCTGTAGTAACTATTTCGTCCTTTTATATTCCGTACACACACAGCTGCAGCTCTTTTCTTCATGGTTGATTCTTTTATTGATTGAGGCAACGTTTGACCAGTGGAATCTGTATTTCACTGCAGCACACATGACCAGTTGACCCAATTAGCTCTCACCTGGACTGGTTTAGGGTGTTTTCAGTAGTATTTTTTAAAGCTTTGAATATTTCTGAAGCATGTAAACCCCCGTGGGACTAGATTTGAATCTTGATTTGAATTTGAATGTAACGTGTTTGAATTAAATAAGGTGAGTTCAGACACCGGTATAAAAAGGTTTAGACCAACATACACAGAATTAATTGCTTTCAAATTATAGTCGGTAGACAATGGGCAAGGATGTAACCAATGATTTAAAGTCCCAATCCACTAAGGCGTTGAAGCTTGAAATACATGTGCTCTTCTCTGCTTTTCTCCTGTAATCACTATGGAGATGGCATCTAATTACAGCCTCACTCCGGATTATCTCATCTGTAGCCAGGTCACATTTGTATCCGTCATCAGAGCATGATTGGCTTGTCCTCTGCCTTATTAGCGAGGCATTTCCATCATAAATCGAAATGTATTGACAGGTAGACTGGGGGGAAGTCATGGGCAGCCATGTACTGTACATGGTAGTGAAAGTCCTCTCACTAGCCACTCCCTTGATATACTCAGAAAACTTGGAAATGCTTAAAAACCATTTAGTTTTCTGCATACACGTAAACATTTTTGTTTCAGCAGCAAATGTCAAACAAACACACCATGCTCTAAAATTCATTCAGAACCACCAAACATTAGTACCCAGAAAAGGATGCACTAAGGTTAACTAGTGTTTGTACCGTCCACGTAACCCTTGTGGCTGCGAGGCCATGATACAGTGTGATTCATTAGTTTCAAAGACAGGTCTGTCCAGAGCCCGAGCCTTTTAACTGCTTCCCTCAAAAGGGATTTTTTTTCTTTCCCTCTGTTGAATTACCTTTTCAGAAGCTGCAATTATTTTCCAGCTTACAGCAGTAATTAATAAGGTGGACCCACTACTCCACGCTTCTAATTAATTAGGAGGCACCCAGTAACACTGGAAAGCTCTAAGAAAGGCTTGTCCCTTCCCTCAGGATGGAGAAGAGCAAGATTCAAACACACGTTGTCTCTTAAAGTAATGGTTTAGTGTATGTCTGTGAGTTATGATTTCACAAAACAGCTTGTATGTACAGGAGTTAAACTCAGATTTAAGGTGAGCACAGAGAACTTTGACCCCTCAGAGAATGAATGTGTAAACAGTGTGGAACTGCACATCCATCATTCCACACTGCAAAAGTCAAACATCTCAATTGTAGTTACAATAAGCAAAACACATTTTTTCAAGTGGAGGGGGAGTTTGAGTACAAAACTGAAGAAAATTAATGAACGAGTATTTGGGGGGGGTCTTCACTTTGAGCCTTTTTCCAGATGGACTAGAGGAGTCTCAGGGACTCCAGCTGGTAGATTTATTCCTTTTCCTCCCTTCCTTTACCACACAGTACACAGCCAATTGAAACCTGCTGTAAGCAGATTCTCCCTGGAGTTGGAGCCACCATGCTCCTTCTCTAAAGAGCTTAGAGTCCTGCAGATACAGATGACCTCGTTTTGCGTTAGATGTCTTTATTGGGGCTTGGTGTATAACGTGCATGTATTTAAAATGAAAACTGTGCAGTTCCAGAAAATGAAATTACCAAAGCCAATTCCTTCTGATTATGCTTTCAATATAGTTAACTGGGGGTTTTGTGTCTTGCTCACAGAAACACAGTTGATGAGGCTGTGAAGGCATAGGAGCTGATATTTGCTGAGTTCCTCTGTGTAGGCAGTGCTCAGGATTTTACATTATTGCTTTTGTGTCTGGGAAGAAATGACAGCAAACAGAGAGACAACAAGACAGCACTCACCCTGTTTTGCAGTCATTTTATAGGAGTCCTTTCTTTGCATTATTATGAACCTGGTGTGCAAGATTTTGGTGCCGAGGTAACAAGTCTGGGGCTGAACAATAACCTGTTTCATTTTAAACAGGCGCTGATGCATCTTGCAGGATGAGATTGCATTAAAAGTTATGAACGGAGGGGATTTTGAGGGGAGACGAGGCCGCGTGCTTCATTTCCATAACTTTATGTAACTTCTGTCTAAAATTTAATGGAGCATAATGCAAGGCTTTATCCGTGAGAGCATTTATTGTGAGACTTTTCAACATATTTCAGGCAGCTGATGAAAAAGCAAGTATATATATATTTTTTCCCAATATTTCCAACTCCCCATCCATCTTGCAAATACATGTAGAAAAATTGAGTATGGGCATGAATATTTATCCATGTATGTCTGCTCTACTCCACCATGGCTTGATCAGACTTATAGGTAATATTTAGATTGGATCTGCTGTTGCTAAACAGCATGTAAAGTTTATGGCATCATATTTTGTTCCATGTCACTGTGACTTTCCAAAGACTAGTACGAATATTCTTCTTTAATACTAATATTGAATGGTGGACATTAGGTGTCAAAAACCATTATTACTTAGGTCCCTCATGATGCTGTGGTTTCTTACACATTTATTGGAACATGTTCACATTTAAACAACGAAGCACTTGTTGCCATCTTTTGGTACATTGCAGGACCATTAAACTGTATAAATTCTGTATATTCCCTTTGCACGTGTCTTTTTGATCATCAAACTTTCATCCAGCAACAAATGAGCAAGTGTTTTCCACTGTGCTTCCTCCTGTTGACTATTCTGTTTGCTGGGTTTTGAAATTAAAAAGACAAATCAATGGAATTTCATTTTTCATTGGATTATTCACTGTAAATATATGACAATTACCACAACTCTTTTTTAAAATTCAGTAAACGGTAACACAAGTGTAAGACTGCATAATATGAATAACACAAATCTCTGGAAAGGCCCATGATGACACTGCAACATGCAAGTTATGACTTTATTAGAGGAGGATTTTGTAGTTTTAACAACTGTTAGTCGAGGCCCTCTGTCTTAATATTTCTTTTGTATGAGCTTTCCCTCAGATAATCCGTCTTTTTGTGTTTTTTCTCTGGCTCACAGTCTCTCTCTCTCACCTATTTAAGCAAACACTCTCCATAAATCAAAGTGAAATCTCATTTTCTCAAGGCTCTTGGGTGCCAAAGGGAATAAACAAAAGCAGCCAAAGTTTCTGACCTCTATAGCTGCTGACCATAAAGATAATCAGCCCAGCTTCGCAGTCCTGGCTTCCATCCTCCCCCTGACAGACAGACAAATAGATTTGCCGCAGTTACAGTGTGAGTTAATGTCAGCGGGGAGGGAGCACTCGCTCTACTTGACCTCCATCCTGTTCTCTTCGTTCTCACAGCCGACTGACCTTCCTATGACCAGCACTCCCAGCATGTGGGGTCACTGACTGAGCGAAGAAGCCACGCGTGGTCATCAGTCAGACGGTCAGGTTTGGGCTGAAGGAAGACTGTGTCTTTCAGCTGATCTGGGAGATTTTTTCCCTCCTTGCTGTAACGCACGCAGGGCAGTGTCCTTGTGAGAAATGAGTGCTGGATGGAAAGCAAAGACAGCATCCGCTCCAGTTGACTAGCACAGCAAAAAAAACCCCACCGGCAGTAGTTTCCCCCTCTTGTACCGAAAGCGAGCATCTCCGCAGATGAACCTCTCCAAAACATGGTGAATACATCTTCCTTATTCCCTCCGTTTGTGTTCCTGCTTTGGACGCATGTAAAACTTCAAATCTGCAGTAGAGTCAACGTTAAACCTGCGTAGGAGTTAAAGTTCAGATGCTTCTTTCATCGCTAAATTTAGCTTAGTGATAAAAGGAAATGGTGCAGAGAAAGTTGGGGACCTGGAGCACGGAGTCGCCCCCCCCCATGTCATGCAGAAAGCAGATGCTTTTCGTTTCCCATCCCACTCGTCATTAAGGTTGTAACTCTGAGGCCCCACCGCGCTGAGAGATGGACACACAGGGAGTAGACGGAGGCAGAGGAAGCATGTGTGATGACTGGATTGGACTGTTTTTGCTTTGTCAGATGAGGTGTGAAGGCAGTCAGCCCTCTCCTCTGTCTACCTGCCTCCATGTCTCTCCCTCCTCACTTATTTTCTTGCCGTCAGCAAACTCCCCTCTGAGATATGGGACGCGGCAGGGTCTCCGTTGGTTGGCCCCCATACTCCTCTTCACTCACTCTCACCTAATCCCTCCAGCACTGGGGACAGGACTGAGCTGCCAACAACAATAGGAGCTGCCAGGGTTTGATGAAGAGGCTGTGGACTGCTTCGGGATGCCGGGGACCCGGTGGAATCGAGGCCCGAGTCCATGACACAATTGCCTTGAAATCATCAACAGAGTTTGGTTTCAGAGTACATGGGTCATGGGCAGGCTGTTAATTCACAGAGGGTTAAGCAGGAAACTGCGTCTGTTGACACTTGAGCTAAGGGAGAAGCTACAGGCCGTCCTTCCTGAAAAACAACAAAGCATATATTTATTTGGCAGGGGTGGATTCACTTGTTTGACGTAGGCCATAGCTACTGCTACGTAGGACACAGAGCGCCTGTACTCTGTATGATTTTCTGCAAATTTGGGGATTTTAGCAGATGTTGAAGGAAATTAAGGAATAAATCATCAATGTGAGAATGATAATCAGTCATATGTTTAGCTTCAGTGTGAAGCTGGAGCTAGCAGTCTGGAGATTTATCATAAGCCTAACCCCCACACACTCACAAACATTTCATTTCCAGTGGATTTGATTAAACAAGCAAGGTGTAACATGTTAATTAGTGACCTAAGAGATGCAGGCAGGTAGCTGTTACTACCAAACACAGCTAGGCTAGCTGTTTCCATCTGTTTACAGGCCTTGTGCTAAGCTAAAATAAGGAGCTTCATACTGTGCTCATCTAACCCTGGCTATGAAACCCAATTAGCATATTACCCTACATTTTCCAGTTATTACTTTAATATTGCACAACTACAAATGTCTCATGGGGGAATATTTGACTGGTAAATTCCTTGTATTTTTAAAGTTCATATATTCAAATTAGCCATTAAATAAATAAGTATATAAATGATTCATTGGTATTTCCCCAGCAGAGCAGTGTAGACGAGGCTTGGAAAGAGCAGTTAGACCTTGAGGTTGGGAAATAAGGTTCACAGAAAACATATTTGAAAATGTAACCGTATCAACAGAATGTTAAAAACATTTTGGGGGTTGTACATGACCCATAGCCTCAAAATGTCTATAATCCGGGTTATTGCCCTAGTCTGGAAATGGATTTCACTCAAAATGCCAATGAAAATGAATAAATGGATGTCACTGTGGTTGGGATGCAAATCAACCACGCTCACCTTTTATTTATGCTCGATGGGTCATCGATGCTGTGAAAATGAACCAGCCCCAGCTGTGCGCTCCATCTGCACATGCTGATGTCTGATATGTTGTTTACAAACAGTCTCTCGGAGAAAGCCAATAATGTTCCGCTTTCCCTGGTGCATCAGCTGAACAACAGGAGCTGCATCCCTCAAAGGGACCAGTGGAACATGGATGATCGATGAGCTGGTAGTGCATTATTGGGAAATCAATCATCAGCTTTAGAAACGGAGCGAAATGATGTTGAGAGCTGATTTAAGGGACCGTGACATAACAGAATTTTTTTTGTCGGCATTCACTGCCGAAAATCAGTTTAATGAAAGCTGGTTGAGATTTATGAAAGCTGTGTGGTTAGGAAACGCATTGCATTGCCTAATAAATTGGACATTTTGTGTAGACCACACCTGTTGCAGATGCATAAGGATTCTGACCTTGCACGTTACCACCAAAGATTAATTTCTCTCTATATAATTCAGTTGCTTTTGTTCCATCTCCTCCAACTCTAATCTCCAAGCCTTCTCCTGTCAGTCCTAGGGTCGGGTGCAATACCAGACCCACCTAATACATCAAAATCAGTCTCGTATTAGAAAGAGGGAGGACATCTCCCACGCTGACACCATCAGGGGGTTGAAAGACATGAAGGGAGGGAGAGTAAATTTTGTATTCTATCCTTAATTGTTTGATTTCCCCGAGGGTGTGCAAGGCAGGGGAGGAGGCTTTACGAGTACAGACAGGTTTAATTAATTGAAATACTGCTTTTTTTGTATGTGCATTTACCTTGTGAAAAGAATCATCGGCTTGATTGTTTGAAGTTCCCAAGACGCTCATTAGTTCAAACACGAGGTTGCAATGAATTGAGATGCATGAGCTTTGGGCCTTGGGCCAGTTCTTTGCAAAGCATTTGAATTAATGGGAAAGCTCAAAGCTGTTGTATTAGCATGACCCATCCTGAAAATGACTTTGCATTCACCCCTCCTCGGTACCTCCTCCCGTTCTCAGCCTTAACCCACATAATGATCTAAAAAAAAAACAAAGAAAAAACAATGATGTAAAAAACAGACAGAGAATTGTTTGGAGCCATTAAAAGATCCACACAAGGTTTATTGTTTCCCTTTGGAATATAAATGAATAGTGAATTCTCATGTATGGGCTTTAAAATTTTCTTGATTTTGATCCAGGCTCGAAAACATATATGATATCAAAAAGGATTAATTAACCCGGATTACATAAAAGACATGTTTTCACTTCTTCGGTATCAAGCCCAGGTTTTGTGATATCCGCCTTCATGATTTCTTCCATCACCTCAATGAAATGGACTTAAACCAGCATCTTTTTCCAGGAGCATTGTCCTTGTTACTCTGTTTAACCCACAGCTTCTCCCTCAACAAATTTTATGATTTTATCAAGACTATTTCTTTGGTACAAACTAGTTCCAATAAAAATGTTTGGATGAACCAGCCAAACATTTTGAGTTTGCAGAACACTTCAGGAAAGCATTACAGTTCTGTAATGACTTTTTGATTTTCAAATACAGGAAGTACTGAGAGTTGAATAAGTAGTTTAGGAAATCAGGCAGGGAGTGTTGTGGTTTGCTGATAGTGTTGAAACAAAAGAATGCGTTGCATGATCTATAAACCATGGGCCTGTGTGTGTGTGTGTGTGTGTGTGTGTGTGTGTGGAGCACAAACACAACCTGTGTTGTGGAAAAAGCCCATGCAGTGATGCCTGCATGTGTACAAGCACATGCAAACACACACAGACACACACACACACACACACACGCATGTTCCCGCATAGATGCACATAAATCATTTCGAGCTTCCCGCGTATCATGCCGTCGTTCCTGCACACAGGCAGAGACACACTCTCTCTTTCCATCTCTCACACAACCGCACTCGCAGACACACAACTCGTCCTGAGGGAGATGAAGAGGCAGAGCCGAGGCGCGCTCTCTGCCACAGAGGAACAGAACCCCCCGGGGGTAGATAGGGGTAGAAAGCAGGATGAAGGATCTCCCCTCCAGTGATCCAGAGCAACAAAGGCGATTTGAGAGACTGCTGCTTTGGCACCCGGTATAATTAGCTTCAGATAAAGATGTCACTGACCCATGCCTCAAAAAGTTAAAGAAAGAGAAACCATCCACCTGGATTAAACTGCCAAGTTTTTTTATACTTTTATTTGTTTTCCTACCATTTAAATTTAATTGTTATCACTTTGTTTAATTGCAAGCATAAGGACTATTTAAGCTTTATTTTCTACTTGACCCGAATTGGAGCTTTTAGGGTTCACACTGTGCAGATCAGCTGCCTTTGATTAGCCACATGTGATTACTTTTCCCCTACCCTTGGGGATCGGTGATATCATGTGAATAAATTGGCTATTAATGCCTTTTTCAACGAATTTAAGAGAGGCTTGCCCTGCTGTAAACCACGAGTGAGCTGAGGATTACGATCTGCAGGGCGATCGTTGTCATAGACACCGTTTGTCCTACATATGCATGCCTTTAGGTGACAGGCGCTCTGGTGTAAGCGAAACATGAGGGCCAGATGTTACTTGACGTCACATGTCGACAAGTGACAACAGGCAAAGAAACAAAAGACAGATCGGGCGGATATGTGTAAAAACCAAAAGTGTTCATCTGCTCTTATGTGTTTTGTGACTCTCACAATATGTCTGTGTGCAGAGATGTTGTGCAGCCAGTGAGGAGTTAAATAAATGTGGCTTCTTATTGTTTTACTTCATATTCATTGTTCTTGTCAGACCAGAGTGATTGGACTATGTGTCACTCACACACGCTGAGCTGTGGTGCAGCGATAGACGAAGTGTCCCCATAATATGGTGAGGCAGCAGCACGTGAGCTGAATGTGACACAGGATGCGACTGTGTTAAGGAAAAGCTGATGGAAAACAAGTCCTTGTGCCTAAATGACATGTTTGTCTGTGCCCTCCAAGCTCATTACCCACGAGACCCTTCCAAACACAAGTCATGAACCCGGTCTCTTAAACTGCTCGGTTAAGATCGTGGTCAATGGTTATCAGCCGCTTTCCACTCTCACTCAGCCTAAGATCATTTGTGGTGGAGTAACAGTATCACAGAATTTTCTACTTAGAGAGTCATTTGTCTCGCAATGGGAGGAGCTTACTTGATGGAAAACAATAGCCACAGGTTTTTCAAAGTGCTTGAGCAAACAACCTGTGCTGCCGGTGTTCTGCTGAGGACAGACTTCTGATTTGTGCGTCCACACCAGATAATTCCTGAATGGCACATCTGTTTCCTCTCTGGGTTTTCTCTATTTCTTGGTCCACTGATCACACTGTATTACGTGATGTACATAGCCAAGCTTCTTAGCTGCACAGTTGTGGTAGTGAGCATGACTCACATGTAAGGATGGCTGGCTCACTCACTGTATATGTATGTGTGTGTGTGTGTATATATATATATATATATTTTTTTTTTTTTTTTTTTATTCTAAACTACAGGGCTGAACCTTTTGGTCAGTTGATCTCGAGTGCACTTTATGAGCTTAGAGACATAAAAACATTTAAGAAACTGTATCATCTCTTTTTTTTATAGTAACCAACAGACCTGCGTATCTACATCTTTATCTTCACGCGTTATCGAAGATTAGTGGTGCATTTCTGACCTCACCACAATTATCTTATCCATTGTTGGGGTGGTATTCATCATCTCGTCTCTGTAATTGGGATCCTGTGGAGTCATCCATCACACAGACATTGCACAGAGATGACACTTTATTGATTTCACGGGGCATGCCTGGGCTTACCCACATCAATCTCGAGGCGACAGTCACTGCAATAATTGCATGCCACCGCTGCTAATGGCTATTCTGTTGGACCATCTTACTGACCAATTAAACCACACAGGTGTAAAGAATCATAATGAGGCTGTTATGATGAGTTGAAACAAGGATAAAGCCCGACCAGACCTGCTTTTTCAGTGAAAAAAGAAACACAAGAACCTTTTTATTTTTTGCACTTTCGACACAGTTGGCTTTCTTGACTCCTTTGCTGCTGGACTAAATGTTGACCTTTGAGCCACAGGGTGACTCGAGGCTGCATGTTATATCGCTACTGAACAAGGCAGCTCATATAAATGAAGTCAAAACCATCTGCCTTGACTTTTGGTGCTGTTTTTTCCCCCTCTTTCCTCTCTCCTTCCTGAGCAGAAATCATTGGCCAGCATGCTCTAACGGGTCTGTTCATGACATGCTTCATGAAGACTGGGAGTTGCATTGAGCTCAGAGTAAGCAGGGGGAATTCTGCTTCTCTGCTCCACTTGGCACCAGCCTGCAACACCGCCTGATGTCAGACAGATCACAGCCAGTAAGACTGGCCCTCTTCCCTCGCTCCTGGAAAAAAAAAAAGTTTTTGAACATTCAGACAAGGTTTTTTGGCTTGGGTGGGGGGTGGAAGGGTACGCTATTGTAGGTTTTCATGCACATGATTACGCTTTTTCCAAGTGAAGCTGGGTTCTCGCCACTTGCCACATAAAAGCAGAGGGACATTATTATTACTACCACATTGCCTCACGGGTCCCTCTTTTGAAATGCAATGTACTAATTGGAGCTCCCAGATTAGGTTTTCACGAGAAACGTATTTCTTTGATGATGATTTCATCTGCCCTAAATGTTTATATTTACATCTGTTCTAAATAACTTTCTGTTATAGAGCAGGGCTTATGAGTGCTAGAAAGCTACCAGCTCTCCAGAGGCCCAGTTCCTAGCTTCTCATTTATCGTAGCTAACTCTAGGATTTGTCCAAAACTCCCTGATTAGGTTGTCTGAGTGCAGTGAGACACATCAGAGCCTGTGACTGGGGCGTCACTGCACATTGGTCCATCTTATATTCTTATATTTGTAAGGAAGGCTATGATGTAAGTACATCGACCATAGAAAGTTCATGAAGGATATTCACCTCATGGACTCCAAAAAAGGAAGTTACTGCAATCTTTGAATGACTTCTGTTGTTGTTAAAGAATATGTGAATTCTGACCTTTTCTTTGCTCAGTTATATTTACAGCCCAGTTGGAAAGAGAGAGGAGAGCAAGCAGGGAAGTTGAAAACCCTTTGGTGACCCAGTAACTGAAAAATTCGATGTATTCTGCCAAATAGATGTTGCCCACAGCATCCTATAGTGCATTTCCCCCCTAACTTTTTTTTTTTTTTTTTATCTCCGTATTAAAGGCGCCAGACAACAGCTTTGCAGGGAACACTTTCTTTCTCACAATAAAATTTCTCTTCCTCGTCTTGGCCTGCGGTCACATAATCAACTCAGTGTTTTGTTGTTTTTCCCAGATTTGATCGAACATGTCCTAAGCAGCTTCAACTCCCCTCTCTCTCACAGAGAGCGCGTTTTTACGGGCCTGTGAGCCACCTCGGCTCAGCCCCTGCATGCTTCGCTGTTCATTCATTGCCAGTACCACACAACAAATGTTTTAGTACAGGACTGTAGTGTACAGTCCCATGTTACGATCAATAAAAGGACCGATGTTACATTAGCATCGGAGAGCTGAAAAATGACTTCCTCAGTGTGGAGGGTAAATGTTTGACATTCAGTCAGGACCTCTCTTTTGAGGTCACATGTGGCACTAACCTACAAATGAGACCTCCCTTTCGCTGGTGATTGATTAGGCTCTAACTCCAATTCATCAAGCCTGCTGCAATTAATATATCTCACACACCTCTCCATTCACTCTCCCTGCAAACAAACAGAACAAATGCTAACTGCCACAGAAAGGGGGACTGATAAATCACACAAGAGATTAATGTTTCACGTACAGCCCGGTCATATTTTCTCAATTAAAACTTACACAGCAGGGGATGTGTCAGAATGGTTGTTCGTGACATTTACAGTGTTTTCTGGATGTGAATGTATTCCATTTAGATAAAGCGCTTGCGCAAATCCTGGCATCATTTCCCCATACAAAGACAGAGAGAGGAGGCTGACAATGTCGAAGAGATACAACAGAAAAATTATGATAATTTAATGCAGGGAGAACAGAAGTGACATTTAGTAGCTGGCATTCAGGATTAGCTTGAAGTGACTTCATTGTCTTTCTGTCTGCATTGTCAAATCTACTGACAGCCAAATGTGACTCTTTCCCTCCCCTGATATATTTTCCCTTCAAAAAGTTATTTTGGGTTTTTTTCCCCAGCCTGGAGACAGCATGACAAAATGTAAACACCACAACTGTAATTATGAGTATTGCACCTGTCAGTTAACAAATATTTCTCTGTCAGAGTTTTGAGACAAGGTCATGCAGCTTTAGCACAAATCTCAGCGATAGTCCACACACACAGGTTCAGCGACATTAACAGATGGAACGTGGCGTCTTCTTGTTGACTCGTGGTGCCTCAACCCAATGGCGAGGCCCCTGTCAGTCAGACGGAGCCCTGCTGGAGGCCCGTCAGATGTGTAATGCATTTTAAATGGGGTGGTAGTGGGGGACCCCTGTCCCCTTCCTTCCCTCATGCCTCATTAACTTTCCACTGATTGATAAACGCTGAGCTGCTGCTGCCATGCGGGACAGGAAGTTTGTGGAATTAGAAACATGATATACTATTTCTGCACTTAAAATCTGAGGACCTCTCACTGAGGTCAGCATATACAGCAGCACAAAAAACAATGAATGGCAGTGACAAGCCTTTCTTGAACAACTCCTGGCCTGATGAGCCATCTGATGGAGACCTCTGGCCTCTCAGTCCTATTTTTGACACTTCTATTGCTTCATAGTTGTAGAAAATTTGAGAACACCTTTTCTAAGATGTAAAAAAGGAAACAACCTTTGGTTTTCTTCCTACCTATGCAAGAAAGTATATAAACAAGATTGTTAATTCTCATGAAAAGCACATGGGCAGTTTGTCCAGCAGCCTGGAACCCTGATCCCTGTGCACTGTGCTCAGGTATGGTTTCTCAGGTTTAACTGGGAAAAAATGTTTCTGTTGCCCAGTGTGTGGGTGAACCAGTGTTTGAATTGACCTGAACTCCTATGAAAGCCATGTGACAGATGTGAGACTTCATTGTGTATCAAATGGAGCTAATCTATACCTTTAATGCAGCTTTGCAGCATCTGTTTTGAAAGGGGCCACTTTAAAAGCAGGAAGTGTATACTTCCTGTTTAATAGACTGGTGATATTATATAATATCTTTGCTGTAATCCAACACAATTAGATCAGACACCCTTAAGTGAGATTGCTTTAATTCCTGCAACAACTGTGCATCCTCTCTAAGTGTCCTTCAACAAGACGCTAATGCCCCACGTGTATTCATTGAATGTAATAGGAAATGTAACATATGGATGACACATGGGTGTCCTGCATACCCACAATCTCCCAGAGTGTGACGGACAAGCAGTGAGGCGGACGCATGCACACACTAACTACAATGGATTTTCTGTTGTGGGCAGATGTTGAGGTTGTGTGTCCGACTGAGAGCGCAGACCTAATTAAGACTGAAGAAACACATCATTTTATTTGGCTCTCTCTCCTCTTTGGCCTCGCTTTGATCCAATGATTATTACCAGCTCTTTGGCTCGGTCGAGAAGTAGAGGGCGGGGAAGCATTGTGTCTCATGCTGACAGCTCCCAAACAAAATAACCCCCCTCCCTCCCTGGGGTTGTTACAGCTGACACTCCCAGCTGGGTTGTCAGTGGTGAGGTCAGTAAGAGAATCCAGCTGCCTGCTGAGGTTTGTTCCTCTGCTGTGCATTAGCACCAGTCAACCTTCCGCTGGTATCCTGCAGTGTAATACTGTATGTGTTGTACATGTACAGTACACGGTCACATGAAGGCACGGACACGCTCGTCCTGACTCGCACAAATCATGCAAACAAACACATGCTCATGCTGTGATAATCAGCCCAGAAGGGGCCCACATTGCTTTTTTGGATCTCATCTTATTTGTTAATCTCTCTGTGCTTTTGATCCATTGTCCCACCAGCTGAGTGTCCTTCCCTCCACCAGGGAGAGGGGCAGGGCTCAATAACCTCTGTAGGTGGTGAGAAGGGCGGCTAAACCCATAGCAGGGCTGTGAGGGTATAGAGGTTCTTTTTGTCTTTGAGGTGCCAGGATGGCACAGCCCGGCGGGCATGTGGTCATTGCCCCATGTAGATTTGAAAAGGCCACAGGAGGTTCTGAAAGGTTTGTAGGTCACTGGTTGGAGGACTTGCACAACAGTTGCAATGGATTTTAATGAGCCACAGCAGTCCACATAAACTTCTAGAACCAAAATATTGCAGCATAATCCTCTTCTCCTCTGTTTACAGTATCCGTTCAGTATGTTCCAAACACTCACTGTTTCTCCAAAACAGTTCTTCCCAAAACGCCTTGGCTATACAGTACCTGTGCCAGAGATGCCTGTAAGGAAATGTCCTCAGATTCCCTGATGTGGGAATTTGTTTTTCCCAAAAACGGGAACAGCTTTGGTGAAGTGTTGAAAGCAGTTTCTTCTTACACCAGTCCTCTCTGCAATATTTGAACCTGGAAAAGAAATATTTTTACACACTCAGGTGTTAGCGCAGGCTAACATCACATCAGTGAAGGCTGCAGGAAGCTATAGCTACTTTAAAAATGCAGTCTCACAGTAGCTGTGTGATGGTGAAGTAACTAAAGGAACATTTAGAAATATTTATAGTTAGAATACGTAAGTCAGTGCTTTGTCCACATTAGTAAAAAAACAGAAGGTGTTCACCTTCCCAGAGTTTTAGATGGTATTGAGCAAAACTGGTAAGAGACAGCAGTGCAGAACCCCTTGGCCGGCCTGCAACAGAGCTTTGCTGTGCTGATTTATTGAGCTTTCTCAGTATAAACAGTAGGTGGATCACTTGTTCAGAGTCTCTTTGCTGGATCCCATCTGTAACTAAAAGTGGTATCTTTGCTGTGTTCTGTTCAACATTTTTATCAGATCAAACTATAATGTCCATTTGCTCATTGCTTGTTATTGTCTGCCATGTGTAAGCTAATTACTGTTCTGCCCTGTCACATGGGATGACTTATTGACTGATATCAAATGATCCTTCATGGTGCATGTGTGTGGCGTGAAAGTGGTTTAATAGAATATGTCACGGCAGCCTTTTATCCATTTTCTTCCTCCATGTCTACAGCTGCCCGGCTCAATTTATGCTCTCCCTGAGTCGGGTTAAGTTTTAAATCACATCAGACTATTTATCTTTCGCGCAGGTCTGGCGGTGGTGGAATGGCTTAAGACACTGTGATTGATTTTTTTTTTTTTTTTTTTTTTTGGATAAAGCCCCTAAGGGTCACTTCTGAGTGTTTGTTGTCTCTGTTTATCCTTTCTAGGGGGCTCTTTGCAAGTAACTACACAGAAACCCATTACCTGGAAGATGGCAGTGCGTTCACAGGCTCTCACAACTTCACGGTATGCTTAAACAACTTTTTATTTTCTGCTTTTTTTTCATCAAAGCTGACACAATAAAGGTATGATCTCAAATCAGGGATGTTTTCTTCTTTATCTCCCACCCAGCAGCTTTCATGAATGTTGACCTTTTGTGGAGCTTGTCTTCTTGTCAGGCTCTGCATCATTGTGCTCCTGTTATGGCCAGTGAGGAAGTATAGAAAAACTGATCCTGCAGTCAGACCCACTTTTAAACCTCTTGGAATATATAAGCCCATGTAGGAGAGTGGACCCATTTTCTTTGTCTGCCAGCAGATTCATATTTGATGAAATAAAAGGCAGACAAAGGTCACAGAACAGGCTTGGTCTTAGGTAGCCGCTCAAGCCTTTTATAATGGATAAGCTTAAAATTGTCCCAGATAGTGGTTTGTTATGCACATTTGCAAGAACTACAGAATTTGCGAACACTTAGAGGCACTGGACTGTGCAATATTCAGCACCTATCATTACACTTCATGAGCCGTGTACTTGTTAAATTGAGATTGCACTTTCTATCTAAAATACATGTGTGAAGTCTGTCAAATGACTTGTTACGAAATAGGGGCAGATGCATAGCTTCCGACCACCGCTCCAACAGGGTTCAATGTCATCTTTTTTCTTCTTTATTGAGGATTGAGTTATTTACTTAATAACATAATTGTACTTCCTAAATTGTGTTTTTTTTAATCCATTCAAATTGTGATTCTAATGGATATTTCCAAACAAAGCGGGTCTTTAAAAACATCCTCCATGAATCCATAAATATCCTTCTCTTGGAGGTTATTTATTTTGGTCTAGAAACAGCAAGGCTATAGGAAACTCATACCGTAATGAATGACTGATGTGGCTGAATCACATGAAACAGTTTTTATGCCTCAGAGCTTCCACCTGCTTGCCTGATTTCAGGAGTATGATTATTTTGCAGTTTGGAAAGCAATTAAATGTCTAATTTATGTTCATATAACCAGAGAGCATAATAATAGACAGCCTGTGAGGTCTGTGTACAAAACACACAGCCCGCTTACAGCTCATATCCACAATAGAGGACATTAATGTAATTCAATAATGGCCAACCCACACAGTAAAAGGAATAATAATTTCCATTTGAGACTGCTCTGAGACCAGTGCTGGACCATCCCTGGCTGGGCTTGGCCAACTCATCAGCATTGCTGCCATTCCAGAGCATAAAGACAATGAAGAAGTTGCAGCAGGTCAGCGTCAAGCCCCAAATTGATTAATCGATTATGGAGTCCTGCACTGGCAGATTAAAAGATGGATGGATGCACCAATGAACCACTGCCAGTAATCTGTATCTACCTGCTCCATGTCTTTAGCTGCTTGGTAACTAACAGACATCTTTCAACCTCCATCCCTCCTCTCATTCCTCTCCCATGACCCACAGCCAGCTCTTCATGGGAGGGTCTTTTTACTGGAAACAACCAGATCTTGAGAGACTGATCTGCAGTTAATTTATTTGTCCTGCCGGCAGGGAGGAGACTGATATAGTGATCTGGGCAAGGGGATCTGGAGTGTTCAGTTGTGTGTCAAAGGCAAGGTACTGCTGGGAGTGACTTCAGCATGAGTCAGCCCTCCCTTAGTTACCTCTGTCTGTTTTACATCCTTTCCCTTCCTCACTAAATCCATCCACATATAAATACAACAAATGAGTGCCATGTGCTGTATCTACTGGGAATATGAATCACTAGCTTGGATAGCAAAGAGTTAACTTGGAAATAAGAAATGTGTACACACTTGTGATAAACAGTGTTCACACCCGGGTTGCCTCCCACAATAACCTGGGTATTAGTTATTAATCTTGCTTATTTCAGATCTGAAGGCGTGAACACTTTCCTTTCTCATTTCTGCCTCCAAAAACCTTAGAAGCAAAAAGTCTATTTCTATCCCTAATACTGATGCATCACAGTCATGATCTCATCAAAGAAACATGAGATGGTAGCTTTAACTCAGTGTAATAAAACCAGCCCTCTTCCACCCCACCACACCAAAATTTCATATTTCATGCAATGGGTTGTCCTGTCTTTGCACCTTTTTACTTTGCTATAATGGATTGTTCTCTTTCGGTACGCCTCTAGGTGGAGATATGGAAAGCAGCCAAAAAAGTGAAGGCTGTTAAGGTTTTTGGGTCTATTTCGTTCATCTGAAATAGATATTGTTTTTTTGAGCTTGGACCACAGGTCTGTTTTGCCAAATGCATTCACGGAACACATTATTAGGAACTCCTGTCAGCGTACTTATGCATGCAATTATTCAATCAGCCAGTCTCGGCAGCAGCGCAGTGCATGAAGTTGTACAGAAACAGGTCAGGAGCTTCAGTTAATGTTCACATCAAACATCAGTATGTTGGAAACAGTCTGCATTATTTTTGTCCCATTCTGAGTAAAAACTAAGAATCCAGCGAGTGGCAGGTCTGCAGACAGAAACGCCTTGCTGATGAGAGAGGTCAGAGGACTGTTTGGAGTTGACAGAAATGCCACCGTAACTCAGATAACCACCCTTAAGGATTCCTTTAATGCCAGAAACACATTCAGACCCTGAACATGCAAAATCAGCAGCTTCTGGAAGTTAGCCGTGTTGAATGTGGCGGGACATTGACATTTATTGCCTGCACTCTAAATTTAGAGGCAGTCAAAGAGGGGTGGAAAACTCACATTTCCTTGTTTTGCAGAGCAGGGTGGCAGAGGGGCTGCTGGTCAGACCTCACCTGAGCCAGCTTGTCCAACTGTAGAAGGAGGGCTGTTTTCACTCTAAACCAGACACTTCCTCCCTGCCTTTTCGCTGTCGGGCCTGGTTCAATAAACATGGGTTTAATTCGCTTTCTTTGCTGCCTGCCACAGCTTGACAGGTGGTCCATGAAAGCTGGTACCTGGGAATGCTGCAGCAGGCAAAGATTGTGCTGGGAAATGTGAAACTTGCGCAGATTTCTGTCACCATTAACCTGTGGTGATGAGTGAGAATGGCTCTGACTCGACCTGCAAAAGGCTATTTCCCCTGTGTTAATTTGCTCATATTTCACAGTTATCAGCTGGGACTGGTGTCGTTGAACTGAACTTAAACCTAAACACATTTTTTTTTCACATCAGTTCCATGCTTCCTGTCTTGAAATTTAAATCTTGAAGTCCTTTTTGTTTGTTTTTCCTCAGGCAAACTGCTACTACCATGGTGAGGTGGAGGGTCATGTCGACTCAGATGTCAGCCTCAGCACCTGTGCTGGGATTAAGTAAGTGTGTCTGATGCATATTTCTGACCATAACTCTTGTCTGTTGCATTAATGAAAAACCAGAGAGGCAGACAGAAAACCGAAAGCAAGAGCTTTGTTTTACTAACTCACCCTGTTGCTCTGACAAGGGAACAATTATGGAAGTAGTAGCAGAAGGTTTCTCGTGTCTTTAGGGACAAGTTCAAGTCAAATTGCATGCCATTCAAGAAAAGTCAAGTTACAAGTCTCCACAAACAAAATAGAAATCAACACACAAATCGATCAGGTCTCTTAATGTTGACCATTAAATTAAGGCACAGGCTTAAGAACTAAATATTCATGGTATGAATCCCAGTTTGCAAAAAAAATATTTTTTCCCTCTATACTAATAAGCTGGGATGACGCTCATATTGCAGGATAGCAGTAAACTTGACATATTGTAAGGCTTTGGACAAGTGAGCAGTTTGAGTGTTGGAAATACTGTCTGCAGATGTCAAACAGGAGTAAGGATCACAGTAATATCACTGCATACCATCTGGAAGGTTTTGACAAAACAACCAAACACCCCCTGCAGAGTGTTTCGCCTGATTGTCAAGCCCTTGCTGTTGACCTTGGTTTTTCAATTGTTCTGCAACCTGTCTGCACAACGACAGAAGCAACAAAGTTTTCTTTCTGACAGACCTACACATTGCTTGGCCTGCTCACTGAGACAAATAGCTTTTGGTTTGGGTTGGCAGTGCTTACGCTTTTGGGGGAGTTTAGTATGAGTCCATGTGGTGGTGAATATTGTGCAAGGATTGTGAGAATCTATCTTTATTCAGGCTCAGTACACGAGGGATGTCACTTTAAATCACAGAGGCCACTGTTAAATCATGAGAAAAGTTAAGGAAGAGGAAACAATGGCTACAGCAATGGAAAACCTAAGAGCTGCTCTTTAAGCAGAATTTCTGCCACTTGATTATCAAGTGCTAATTCAAGTGGTAGACACTATTATTAAACTGCAAGATAGTGACCGAATAGCATACTCATCCCTAATGATGTATCATCTTTTCTGGTTAAATTAGGATGTTACGCATTAGTCAGGATCACTTTTATAGTAAGATTAAGTTTATTTGCTTTGTTTCAGGGAAATTCCAGTATTTTAATTCTGGAAAAAAGAAAAGTGCATATGATGTAACACCCGAGAGATCTTTCTAAGCACTTCTTCCTCTCTTTGTAGGGGTTTCATATCTCTTGAAGGCAAATCCTATGTACTGGAACCATCTCCCGATCACACGGATGGGACTCACTGGATCTACTCAGCTGAACACCTCAATTTTGCTCCTGGCACCTGTGGCCATGATTTCAACATATCATATCCCACTGAACATAAAGACAGCGGTCCATTCAGGGCTTTCAGCACAAGGGTGAGGATTATTAAACTATGTGCAATTTCACCTTCAGGTACAATAGGTATAGGTGTAGTGCCTTTACTGACAACGTGATTTGCTCAAAACCTACCTTCAAGATTTCCTACTTTATTGTTGTGCCTTCATTTCCAAGTTGACAGTAGATAGATGACAAGAAATGAGGGAAATGAAGAGTGACATGGCAGCAAAGGTCCATGGCTAGACTCTACTCCACTGATTCTTTGGTTCATGGTCGGCATCTCAATCCCTTTTTTTACCTAATCACCAGCATTTGTCACTCAGAAGCAAGGTTCTTTTTATTCTCAACACTTTTACTATGTTTATTTGAGCATTTTCAGCCTGACAAGGCCAAATTGATCAAATAACCAGTCCACTGTAAGCATATCAATGAGCCATGTCACTATAAACCATACATATTGTCAGTGAACCTTTTTCATAAACATCCTCACCTGTGTGTATTGATGGGGCTACATAAATCTGCATGATATGATGTTTTTTATAGTCACGACGGGTGGAACTGTCAGCCGGTCAGTGCACCACTTTTGTCCTGATTGAAATGCTTTATCTGGTCAACTTTTGGATGGATTGTCATGAAATTTTGTGGAGGCATTTATGCTTCCCAGAGGATGAATCCTAATGAGTTTGGTGATGCTTTTTCTCTAGCCCAGCCACAAGGTTTTAATTGGACTATCTCAATAATGATTGGTCAGATTTCCATGAAATGTGGTACAGATTAAAGTATTCATTTTCAGGATTTTGCTGAACAAGCAGAGGAAGGCCTTAGTGCAGCTTCACAGAGCTACCAAGACTGTAGACTCTTAATCTTGATAACCTTTTGATATTCTGATAAAGTATGGGGGCTGTAATGTCAAAGCACATTTGTCACCAAACTCTCCTCAGAATAAGTGGTTATAGATCAGGATGGCTGAATGGATAGTGATAAAGTGGGTCTATCTGTAATCATTTCATTATGTGATGACATTATGTTTATTTACTCTTAGGACCGTCTCTATAGTGAACCAGTTGTAATCAATTTGCTTTTATTATTTCTGCCCTTAGGACCCTGTGTCTTTTTTAAGCATTAATATGCCTGACTTAAAGAAGGCTTTCAACATGCCTTTTCTATGAACTCATCTGAAGAGAATCTGAAGAACGCCTCTTTTTAATGACCACGTTTTTTAAAGACTCCTTTAGGCACCTTTAAGCTTCCCAAGCTTTCCTGAATTCTACCTTCATTTAGCACCTTGCTTTTGCTTTTCTTTGTGTTATCACTCATTTGTTTCAGCTTTTGCTTTTATCACACTGTGATCTGAAAAGGTAATGTGAAGACAGAAAATCCTGTATGAAAGAGCTGAAGTGAAAAATGTTCTCATCACTTGCTTGTCAATTTAGAAAATGTGGTTGGACTGCAGTTCATATTTCTTAGTGTGATCTGTATTTGGATTCCAACTGGACAGAATCTGAAAGATTGCTCACCTTAACCCTCTTTAAAAAGATCATTTGCAATGGAGATATTGGTAAGTGGCCTGCTATATGTATTAGAGGCTACTACTTGTTGAATTATTCACTAATTTCTTCCATCTGATCTGACGGTGTCCATTAGTGATGTGGAGTGTACGGAGAGCAGGGGTTGATAAACGCCCATGGAAAGTACATTGGCTGTTAAGTGGCAACATTTTCTCTGAAAGCGTGATCAGTCTGCAGGCTTCTACAATAGATCACATCTCCAGCAGGACCTGTCCATCCAGAATTAAACAGATTGCCTTTGAGAAACCCCACCTCACACCCTGCATTTAGACCCATACTACCCCACTGACCATTGGGATAAATCATAAGGACCGTGGTCCCAGGGACACTCTATCCTCAGAGGAGTTGGGCTTTAAAGATGATGAGTGCTGGCAAGTGGAAAATACAGACTCTATTGATCTCTATCTGACTGGGGAGCGATGGCAGGAGTGGATGAACATGGGTGATTTATCAGGTCAATACAAAGAGACACAGAGATAGGTGGTATAAAAGATGAAACAGATGTTCCAAGACTCCAAAGGAGGCCAAGCACACATATCATAATCGTGATGCAGCAGAAATGTGAGGGACTTTTCCATTTTCTTAAAAAGGATCTGTATTTTTGCAATTGTTTAATCATTTCATTAAGGGTATATTGAACCACAGTGTGTCTTTAGGAAGCAGGCCAAACATATGGCTGTGCTGGCTAAAACATCCCACTTTTTCACATTACTAGTTTTTATTTATTCATGCAGTAATGGGGAGTTTTTCTGATGTTTTATTGCGCTGTTTGATTCCTGTTGATGATTATAGTGCTGGCTTCAATGGCAGCTATTGTCTGTGGTGTTAAAAGGGCTGCAGAGATTCAGCAGACCCAAACAAATCCTGACAACAGCACAATGCAGAAGTTCCCTACTGAAAGAAACAAAGGGGGAATGAGATAACAAAAGAAGATGAGAAAGGTTCACATTGATGACTTATACCAGTATGAAAGATATAGTTTAGTTCTCCTGGATAAGGGTTTTTTCAGTCTATTCTAATATATTTTATCTGATCACAGTGTCCCCTTTCATTTGTTTAAAATACTGTGTCCCTTCCCCTCCTATCACAGCAAGAGATGTCAGAGATAGAGGAGAAACATCTCTACTAAGTGAAGACAGATGTGGCTTATAAGGGAGGTGGCCAAACATGGTAATCCTGTTGAATATTTTAAAAAATGAAAACAGATAAGATAGGGAAGGGTATTTTTCAGATTTTTAGCTTGGAACCAGAGGAGCTCGAGGTCCTGTCAGTAGCAGAGACAAGGCAAACCAGACAGATTTGCCGGACTTGGTGGCATGCATGCAAGCTCACCTCACAGGGGCACCGAGGTGTGCTGCTGCTGCTTTGATAAGCTGCGATGTGCCCTGCCGGGGGGCCTAAAGATAAAGAGGCGTGTTGGCAGACTACCCTCGGATGAGAGTCAGATGGGGTAGAGAAGGGGACAGAGATATGATGGCTAGGTGACAGGAACTGCACATCAACAACACGAGTTCCTGCAAATCTCTGCTGTCACACGATAAAAGAATGCGACTGCAAGACCTCAAATCTGAATACAACTTGCAAAGCATTTCGAGAGTGACTCATCTTCTGTGGTTGAAACAGTATATTGGATATTATATGTGGCAGGATAATTTTGGGAATGTATCAGAGTGACTATAACACATATGGATTGAAAGAACTCTGAGTACTTGGATGAGAACCTCAACTATGTAAAAAGCATTTGAGCACCAAGGTTCATTGTGGGTTGTGTTTTGTATGTGGCGAAGACAATCTAATCACGAAGTTCCATTATTCAGCTTTCATCTTCATCCACACCTGAGCCAGGCCCATTTACTTAATGAAGACTGTGAGATGTGGTTGAAAGCTCTGAGGCTAGTGAGCTTTCCTTTGTTCTTAAATTCACTTCAACGTATAAATGGTAGAAGTACACTGGAACCCTTTCTTTTCCTTAATTCTCTGATATTGACAAAGTGACGAAGCAGTGGTGTGTAAAACACAAGCTATGGGGAGATGGGGAAGACAATTTTTTTTGTTCTTGTTTGTCATTTATATGAAGTTGAAGCTTTAAATGTTTACAGGGTTGTTTCAGTCTATTCACGTAGATTTCTTTTATATCCATGCACTGAATTCGATGCAGAAACCAATATTTTCCAGTGGTATTTTAAGACAGTAGAAAAATGTGTTGTGAATTATGCGCTGTAACCTATAGCTCTAACTCAAAACAGGGACACACTTCACTGAGCTGAATGAACGTATTGTTCATGTGTGTGTCCTCTCCAGCGGCCTCCTAGAGACTTGGTAATCACCATAGGGTGGGTGCGTTTGCTCACACTTGCCCATCCTGGCTTATCTATGGAGGAGGCAGATAAGAGCAGAGAGGATCCAGGCTGCCAGGCCAGCAAGGATAAAGAGGCTCAGATTGAAAGAGGGCCATGGTGTGACGGCAGAACACTTAGCCAGCAGGATGGTATAGGACCTGCGAGTGTGCGAGTGGAAAGAGTGAGCTTGTTTGCACGTGTGTAAGTGTTTGTGTCGAAGCATGTGGCAGGGGGAACAGGCTGTAGCTCAATGTGTGGTGACTATGAGTTGCCTCCCACATACAGCAGGGAGAACAGCACCTGCTCCATGACAATGTTTGTCTTTGCACAACAATTTATGAATAATTTTTTACCTATGCTTTTTAAATTATTTTGTTGTTTTGTTGCAATCATGGGTTTCAACTCTTCTTCAGCAGATCGTGATGTTCATTTTGTAAATTGTGGTCCGATTTAGAGGGAAAATAGAGGATAAAGCAGGGTATGTTTCGTGGTGTGGCTGCGGTATGATTGACAGGTAGTACAGCGACCCACCACAAAAATACACAAGATGGCTGCGGCAAAAGCGCCAAACTGGAGGCATCAAAAACGGCAGTTCACAAACCAGTGGGTGTCATCACAGAAAAGTCCACTTTTTTTACGGTCTATGGTTTGGTGCTAATTATCCACGGTTAGCATCTTAACACAATAAACTCAGACAGAAGACAACATGATATCTACTTAGTGAAGTTAGCATTTAGCTCAAAACACTACTACACGCTGGTTGTAGCCTCTTGGTTTTGACATTTGACATGATAACCAGTTTGCCTCCATTGGGATGTACAATGCACTCAGGAGGCCATACCCCACTGGCTAAGTGTGTTGGTGGAGTCGCATGCTCTTTAAATTTTGGAGAGAAAAGCGGAGAGCACACACATTTTATATACTGTGTTCCAATGGTGCTGGCACCATTGTCCAAAAAAGTGATTTATTAGTTAATAAGCTGGTTCCTGAACAGTGTTTATAGAAGTTTGTGTGACCTCAGAGGCTCTTATTGGGGACAGACTCAAAGGGTAGCTGATTGCCGTGTGCTGTGTGCCACCCTTTTTTGTGGAGTGTAGTTCAGGTAAAAAGCCACATTAAATGGCCACCTGCTAAATTTAGGCCGCTCTTTCCAGAAAGCTGCAGTTAAGAGTGCCCTCCTAATGTCCTTCGTCTTCTCTCCCTGCTGTCTTCACTTCCGCCCCTCTCTTCATTTCTTGGTTTATCACTTTGTCATTTCCACCCTCTTGTTCCCACTCCCATTTACTGCTCTTTTTTTCCTCTCTTTTCCTTTCGCAGCACAAACGCCATGTCCAGACTACGACCAAGTATGTGGAGCTGATCATCGTGGCTGACAACAGAGAGGTGAGCAAAGGTCACACCGTCTCAACCTCTTCACCCTCTGCTGCTCGGGGTGGGGGCTGGGCTCACACGCTTAGCTGCCCATACATCCCCTTGAGACACAGAGTACCCCTGCTTTGCTGTTGCCTCTGTTGTATCTGCTAACTCATCCATTTTACTGTCCGGCCCCAGCTACATCCCCCTCATTTGACCACTTGACTCACAAATGAGCCGATTCCATTATGTGCACTCTGAATTATCTCAAATCTCAGTCTTAAGAACTTAAACACGGCAAAGAGGAAAAAGTGGTCCTCAGTGACATGAGGCATATAGGTCAATGTCACATACTAGAGCCACAGAGGCTGAATAAATGTTGGATATTAGACAAGGTGGCTGAGGTTATCTCTGTAGCCGAAACTCCACTGAGGAGCGCTTTGATGATAGCAGAAGCGCCAGTGGCATTAACGTGATAGCGATTGTAGCACAGCTCCAAGACACCCTGTGAAGAACTTGCTGAAGCTGACACAATGTTAATATCCCAAATAATGTCTTTGATGATAATCAACATTCAAGGGCATGGATCATCTCTCTCTCTCTCTCTCTCCCCCTCTCTCTTTGCCTTATTCGCTGTGGTTGCCTTGTTCAGTTTCAGAAGCAAGGCAAGGACATGGAGAAGGTCAAGCAGCGTCTGGCTGAGATCGCCAATTACGTGGACAAGGTAACAATCAAATCAACAGAGGGATTGTGGTGTTGGAATGTGATTTATTAGAGGTCACATCGAGCTTGGCAAGAATTAACCAACCCGCGAGCAGAGGCTGATTGGATTATGAACGGATGATCAATTCTATAACTTGAATGAGAGATGTTGTGAAGAGGCAGCTGTAATAAAATGTGGCGTGGGTGGTGGTTTAATAAAACAGCGGTGAAATATGATTAATTCATATGGAAAGCTGTACATTGATTAATGTTTAAGGATGTATTCAGAGCCCATCATTATTTTTAGTTTAACGGCATTTGTGTTGGTATAGGTGATTTGAAATGAAGAGAGTAACAGAAAGAGAAGCAGATCTTACAGCCTGAGTCTGAATCCAAACATCTCTCTCCCCGCCTACCGCACCCCTCCTCCCTTAAACCCTCAGTTCTACAGGGCTTTGAATATCCGAGTGGCTCTGGTGGGCTTGGAGGTGTGGAGTGACGTGGACAAGTGCCCCGTCACCCAAGACCCTTTCACCACCTTGCATGAGTTCCTCGACTGGAGGAAGGTCAAGCTGCTGCCTCAGAAGCCACATGACAATGCCCAACTAATAAGGTAGATCCCTTTTTGTGGTATCCACATGTGGTACTGATCTTTCAAATAGAGTTTTGAAATGTATTTATTCCAAAATTATTGAGGGCACAAAATTAGAACAAATTTTGTGGTATTTTTTTGAAGTGGTCTTTGGGCTTTATTTTTCCCAGCAAAATTAAATGCAATGTTTTGTAGTCTGATGGCTGTTTCCTGTTCTTTTGAACTACCCTCAAAAGTACCCTGCAGTGTGGAATTTTTTTTTTCCTTTTTATAAGTAACAGAAACGATGTTGTTTTGCCAATACAATTTAATTTCCTGCCCAATGAAAGATGTGTAAAACCTTATTTTGAATCAGTCTTGGCCATGGCATGACTTGAAAACCTCATGAGATGCTAACAAAAGGATGAGCGCTGACAAGATACTAACAAAATACATGTTCCTTTAATATCTTGGTTAAAATGACTAAGGTTAATGTCTGGTAGATGAGACGCTACTAGTTTACTTGTGAATATGAAAAGATGCACAGTGTGGTTAAATGTTGTATGCTAGCTGTCATGCTAATAAAGTAATCATTTTATCTTTAAATAACACAAGAATAAGTGTACAAATTTCTTTTTAACAGACTTTGAATATGGATAGAAGGGCTGAGAAAAAGAAGGAGAAAGAGGGAGTTTTAAAGTAATTGTTATTTACGGTGGTATGGACGGCAAAGTCGGTCGATACATCTCTTTGCTAACCCACTAAATTAAGAGGTGAGCAACACTGTGCCCAGGTAAACACAGCCTCACAGATATAGCACGGTTATAGCTCTCTTTGGTTTTTTAAATAACACGGATGACTACTTTATGTGCGGGCCTACAAGAATCCCATTAAAAATATATATGAAATATGTTAGCTTTGAAATGCTGACCTAAACATTAGCACATTCTGCTTTACCGTTCCACTACAGTAAGTGGGTCCTAGGGACTTGTACCTTGGCAGGTGAAATGTGGACACAAACTGTATGCTGATGATGTGATAACCTCTGTTTCTTTCCCCCTTTTTAGTGGGGTGTATTTCCAGGGCACCACCATTGGCATGGCACCCATCATGAGTATGTGTACAGCGGAGCAATCAGGAGGAATCGTCATGGTAAGTAAATGTGCCACAGAACGGACCCTATACGCTCAGATAGTTTTACACCATCTTTAATCGAAGCGAAGCAGAATAAATATTTGCTGTGCTGTGATACTGACTTCTAGAAGGGAAACCAGACTTATTCTGTCCTTTCACTCTTCCTCCTCCTTCCCCCCACTCTTTCTTTGCCTTGTTCTCCACTTCCCTCCTGTCTAACACTCTCATATTTCTCCCCCTGAGTCTCTTGTGTAAGGGTTGAACTGAGGATTCCAAGGTTGATATTAACTTCAGGGCGCGCACACACACACACACACACACACACACACACACACACACACACACACGTCTTTTTCCAGGAAGGCCAGAAGGAGGGTATGCATAGTGCCCCTCCACTTTGTGCTGATAAATCAGAGCGTGTATTGATTACTCGAGTGGAAACCCTTGCTTCTTGATGAGGTGCAACAAATGAGAGAATTGAAGCGTGCAGCGTATCGCAGCCTGAATGAAAATGCAGGGGCATGTCGTAAACGATCGCCCATTACAGAAGTGTAACCCTATACTGTGCACGCCAGTCATGTTGTATTAGTGCAAGTAATGCTCTTATTTTATGCCCTCTGTCTTTTTGAGTGGCTGTGTGACTTGGGGGCTGGCTGGCTGGTAGTAAGGTTTACAGCTAGTCCCCAGATGGTTCTTCACTCTCATCCTCCCAGATGGTAAAGTTGAGACTTGGTCATTATCTTAGCGCTCTACATGCATTCATGCATCAGGTCACAGACATAAGGATCAGTCTCAAACCGCAGACTCTTCTGCTGGGCAAATCACGACCCTGTGTTGTCTCTCTCATACACAGAACACCTTTGAACTCATTAATTGCCATCCCCGATGGTTGTCATTGTTATTATTCTAGGCAGTTAAATCTTAAACATCCATTTACAGACCATCTGGAATCTCCATTTACCATTTACCATTTGCCTGAATGTTACATTAATTTCATTGGCGTGGGAGAACAAAACAAAGACAGTGGCATGCAGTGCCCTCCTGAGCTTCATCAGTTGTCTGTTTTTCTAGGAAACAGGATCAGAGTTTTTTGGGGGGGGGTTTGCTTGATTCCAGGCTGTGCAGTCAGATCGCAGTGAGTGCTGACAGCTGATGACCGTTACTTTCAAAAGCCCCCAGCAGAGCAGTTCATCAGTCTGAGCTCAACTTGCACAGCACTCCTGAATAATGCACAGTGACGGAAGACTCCAGAGGCAAGGTGCTCTGACGCACAGCTCTGCATCCATGAGGAGCCGATAGCTGCTGCCGCTACATTATTTATCCAGACTCTTTATGTGTTCATGTTTTACACACCATGCAGGAAATCTCTGTACCTCAGCCAACTGCATCTTTCACTCTGTGTGCTACTCTTGCTCCATCTTCACGCTCTTTAATTTCTGTTATCTTTCCCTGATTGGTTGTGTGATTTTTAACGCTGTCCTTTGAGAGTCTTTCTCCGTCTTCGAACTACTCGCGAGTTTTGCTCCAAGGATGTTCATGTCTTTATTTGTGAGGATGAAGCGGCGCATCTGGCTCTTGTCAAAGTTTGCAGAGCAAGCTGGAGGTGACAGCCCGCAGTCTGCGCTTTCATTTCTCATCTCAGTGCCACGACGTCGAGCAGTGGAGATGCTCTGATAAGCACAGATCCAACAGCATTGTTTGTAATCTTGGCAATGTGCAATTACACTCACTTGTTCTGAGTAATGTTCCTTCAGTAGGTCCTGTGGGGAACAACAATTTGGCTAGTATATATATATTTTTTTATTATTTGTTATTTTCCTAAGAGTATGTAATCAGAAATGTCTGTTTTTAATTAGCTATTGTTTGCTGCAGCAGAACTATAAACTCAACAAATTTTGTTATGGGACATTGTTTGTAGCCTAATTTCTACCCGACTCGATAAATCAGACTCATAAAGTTGAGGTTTTGTAGGAAACACTGAAATGGCAAGTTCAAGTTCTGCATGTTCAATCTTTGTTTTTTTTAGGACCATTCGGACAACCCGCTGGGCGCTGCAGTCACTCTGGCCCATGAGCTGGGACACAACTTTGGAATGAACCATGACACGCCAGAAAGGGGGTGTGGCTGCAGAGTGACAGTGGATCGCGGCGGCTGCATCATGACGCCCTCCACTGGGTGAGTCATAGCATACATCTTGACAAATGAAGACTGAATAGATGTGTAAGATGGCTGACTCCATACTCATTACTTCAATATCCAGGAATGCAGGAATGTGTTTCAGCTAGTCACCTTCATCAGCCTCGAGACATATGCTATCATTCAGTGTTTCAGTGCGCTCCAGGGAAGCCCCTTTTGGTTAGCCTTTACAAATGAATGACCATAATGTCAAGCCATCATTAACTTTAAATTAATTAGGTCACTTATTAAGTGCAGCTTTGCTCAATAAGCCCAGATTGTAATCATATGTAAACATTATTGTACACGGTGTCCACTCATAATTAATTGTCTGTCGAGCAGTAAGCAAATGATGCCGTTGAAGCGTTGGGCAGTTGACTTTATGGCCGATTCAACAGCTGTGCTAATGCCCTGAGGCACTGTGACTGATTCTGAAGCCAATGGTTCAGTGGCAGTGCATGGCCGAATCAGCAGACATAGTCTTGCACGGACACAATGTAGTTGATCTGCAGCACACTAAAGAAGACAGCGCAGAAAGTGTACATTGCACATCGAGCAACATGTAAAGTCTAAGGTGGTTATTGAAGAATTGTTCGCCATGGATTGTAGTGTCTGACATCTATGCACACTGAGCAGAGGGGGAAAAAAAGGATGTTCTGGGTGGAAACATTAGGTATCAGTTCCAGCCAAGGTCTAGTGGTCTGTGGGAGCCTCAGACTGGTGTTTATGCTGGAAACATCCCTCTGTATTTGGCTTGGACTGGAATCATGAAAAACAGGGTAACACTATTCTTGATTATAGAGTTACTGTATAAAACAACACTGCAGTAAGATTGTAGATTTATATTTAACACTGATTGAGGGTATCCCTGGTCAAGGACTTTGTCCAAAAATGGCAACACAATGAACAGACAAAAAAAGAGAGAGAAATGTTTGTTGATGTAAAATTAAAGTGGTTTCGTCTTTCCAGCTTTCCTTCTGGTCTGTCTCTTTCTGGCTGTCTCCTTTCCTTCCGTATTCACAGCCAGTTAGAGTGATGCTATTCTTTGATATACATGCAACTTTAATGTTGGAAAATCTCTCTGCAGCTCCAAATAAATAGTTAAACACATCTGAAAACTGCCCATTATACAGTTTTTACGTATCACCTTTCCCTCAAAATATCTGAACCTGAAGTTGTAGGTAGCAGTGACAAACATCTCTAAATCTAAAAAAAAAAAAAGTTTGTACCAAACACAGACTTGTGAGAAATAAACCAAGGCATGAATATTTAGTTATTGTGTTCTGCTCTCCACAGAGACCGTGTGCCTCTTTTCTATTCCTGCTGACAAAAGAAAGAAATAATCTAGTCCTTGATTTCAAAATAATCCCCTCAATAAACACCTCCTTATGGTTCAGTATTTCTGCTCTGCTATTTAATCCAGGATTAAGGAAGCAATACATTTAAATAAGGATGTTTACGAACCATATATTCCCTCACTCATGCCTCCTCAGTTAATTCCAGGTCAGCATTAAATACTCCCCCTGAGGCAGTACTACATTTCCCACAGATCCAGCCCACGCAGTCCTGTGCTTTAAAACACCATGTGGCCGGGCTCTCCTGCATTCACCTGGGTGTTCATCACCCGGCTGACTAATGTCTTCTCCTAGAAAGGCGACAGGCTCTTTTCAAAGCACAGTCCGATCACACAGAATGGCTCTTCACAAGACCAAGGCTCGAATGAGTTGGTACAATAGCACCACTGATTACCAGCCCCTGCATTCAATAACTGAAAGCAATGCCGAAACCCACCTACACACAGTTAGTGAGGAGTACCTCTTTTGTTTTTGCTGTTTTGATTGATTTTTTCACATTCATCAAACAAAGCGCAGGAATTTCTTCATTGCAACCGCTGCTACATACAAACAGAATGCAACCACGCTCTCGTGGGCCTGCTGTGGCTCCAGAGACTCAGCAGAGTTGATAATGAGATCCAGTTCATCACTGGAGTTGGAGGTTAGGGGTAGGTGCTTAGAGGAGGGGGGGCAGTCAAACTGTAAGTTGTCCCAGTGCCAGCGGCACATCTGCACAGGACACTGCTTGTTTCCTGCTCACAATGGTCACGGCCAATTGTCGCGCCTCCCCCACCCCCCTCCATCCATCTCTCTATCCGCCCATTAGCTCTAAATGAGAACAGGCTGGTGTGTCTCATCCTCTGAGATTATATCTCCTTAAAACACACACACACAGCAAGTGAGCTGCCGCTGGTGGCTCCACAGACACAGGGACACACATACTGTATGTGTACAAATATATTCATCTGAAGTCAGAGAGAAATCTGTGCCTGGACATCTTTCTTTGTTTCCTGTGTGCCCCAGCCTTAGGTTTCCTATTGTTGTGACGCTCTACTTGCTCAGTGCATTCATCAACAAAGTTTGGCTGTTTACCACCAACACCAGTCACCCACCTGTACAATTCCACTGCCTGTTTTGAGGTATTGAGATAAAAAGTATTGAAAACGTTGCAACATGTACACAGCATTGTTTAAATATTCAAAACAGTCTCTTTGCCATCTAAGTCACTCACACAGGCTGAGCTACTGATGGACAGAGAGACTCCAGCGTATCCTGTGCAGGCAGGGTTCACTCACTTATGGGTCAGGTCCTGAGTAAGATGACGACTGTAGCTCAGTATCACAGAGACTGATGTATTCCCCTTGTCATAAAATAATCAGGAATCACAGAAAGTTCAAGACATGCCATGGAAATGTGACCCATGCCCGGCTGAAGAACAGGAACTCTCTGCCTTGTTTAATTGGGTCCGTGGGGAAATCAATGTGAAAATGCTCTTCAGTGTCTACAATGCAGTACCGGCTGCCAGGCACCATAGGCCATAACGGATCGTATCATCTAATGTCATCACCCAGAGCTCGGTCTCTATGTGCACAAACCAGTCCGTAAAATTAATATTAAATGTGTAGTGAAGCAATAATGAAATATTTGTCATAGTCACAGTTGTCAGGTTTGAATTAGCTTTCATTCACATCTGTGCCAGAAGAGCAAAGTCTTCCAAAGTGTAATAAAAACTGTGATAACAAAAAGAAGATAGGATCCCAGTCAGCATTTGCACAGTTTTTTTTTCTTGAAAAAAAGTTCTCATCATTTCGAGGATGGTGGAAAATATTTTGGCCGATGCATCTCTGGAGAGGCCAGCAGATCTGATTCATAGCCTGATCAGTGTTTCATGGCTGAGACGACGTGACATAAACTGGCTCTGTAGGATACGCTGGATGGGTTTCCCTGTGTTGTCTGTGATCCGAGCCACAAGGACAGACAGGAGGAGAGAGACCCCTGCACGGCTCAATTTGAGCTAAAGGGCTCTCTGTATTTAATGTGATACTTTGCCTTAGAGTGCTCCGTTCGCTGCTGAAATGAGGTTTTGGATTTATGGCCTGCAGCAAAGTCACGCTTAAACATGACCTTCATGTATTGATCATGCAACAGTTTAACAAGTAACGTATGTTTTGTTTTTTTTCATAACTAAAAGTGCTGAAAGGTTGAATTTTATTTTTACACACTGTTAAACTGATAAACATGAGTGACATCAAGCAGTTTCTGTCTTGAATACAATGTTTTTAGGCAAAACAGCAGGTCAGAGGACAGTGGGGGCAGCACAAAAGAAATGTGTGTTTGTTTTGGTTGTGAACTTTCAGGTCCAGCTCACATGGGTTACCTGCCACAGGTCATCTGCCCCCTTGATGAAGAGCTGTGAGATGTTTGAAAGTCTCCAGCTCTGTCGTCATATGGCAATGAGGGGAAGATCACAGAGGTCTGCAGTAGATCTGGAAGTGATTCCTTATCACCAGACCTCCCACCGATCCAGTCGAGTCTTGTTTAGCTGCGGCTTTGTCGCAGCGATTGCTTTGCACAATCGAATGCAGCACCTCCGAGGCTCAGGAGCCAACTGTCAAATACCAACTGCACGTTAGAGCAAATGCAGAACAGAGGAGAATTGATCCCGTCGTGGAAGCGGAGCACGACCAGAGGGAAAAGTGTGCGGCAGTATGAGATGGGACAGAGAGCGGTCTCAGAGACCGGGCAGAGGTGGACTCGGCTCATCCTTTGTAAAACAGCACAGGATGAGAGGAAGCCCAGAGGTCACAGAGTCATGCCGGGTCTTTTCTTTTGAGGTGGCGGTCCAGACTCCCTTGGGACGAGCGGTTGTCTAGAGTGTCGTTAGTTTGCCATGAGCCCCAGATGTGCACACCGTGACTGGCCCTGGCACCGCTTTACTAGCCCTGGGGACTGCAGCTGCTAAATGCCATCGACTGTAATTCATGGGTGCCTCTGCCTTTTCACAGTCATTATTCCTTCCTCCCACCCCCAGACTGTTGCAGGGTAGACCAATTATTTCTGTATTGCCTCTCATAAAGAACAGCTGGATCTTGAGCTGCTCGTGTATCTCTAAGTTACCCCAAAAAAAACAAGGATGTGAGTGTATGTCATGCTTTGCATGGGCTGGTAACTGAAGAGCGGGGCTGAGTTCCTGGAAATTGAGTGAAGGCAGCAAAAAAAGAGTGCGGTGCAGCTTGAGCGAGCAATTTTGGCCCGTGCTTTTGGGGCAAAGAGGAAATCAACAACAGCAGTTGCTAAGGAAGTGGCCTGACCGTTGAGCGGCAGCCCTGACAGCTGTTCGTCATAGCAGGATCCCCTGAGGTGTTCAGACAGGAGACACGGGCAGAAAAAGAGGGTTCAATTATAGCAGTTATTACAGCTCTCCTCATTGCGCTGTCCTTTTTCCATCACATTTAACTACAAATCCACTGTGATCTTTTGCTTTAATCCTGAGTGCCTGGAGATCTGCTTCGAGGTGCCACGCTTTCACCTAACATAACCTCCGGATAGCGCTGACATTAGAGAGCAGCAGGCTGTGTGAAGGGGGGGTCAGCAGCAGGAGTTGATGTAAGCTGCCTCCACACATGACGGAAATCAAAGGCAAGCTGGGAATGAGGTCATGTCACAACATTCGCAGAGCGTCATGACATATTTAGAGCTGTATTAGATGTGAAACCCAATCAGAGGAAAAACACCGTTTCAAAGGGCTGTCGACACTGAGCTGCGCAAAAACGCTTCCTGCTCGGGAAAAGGGAAAAACTCCAAAGAGAGAGTGGTTATTTTGCAGCTTCTGTATCAATACAGCTAATGGGTCTGAGTTCAAGGCTCAGCCTCGCAGCTGAAAACAAACTGGCAACTCATTCAAGCCCATGTTTCGCTGAAGTGGCACAAGCTCCTCTCGAAATGCTCTCCTTGTTACCGATTGTGCTACAACCGTGACATGTCTGCCTCCGTTTCAACACTTTCACTTCATAAACCAGTAACACTTTCTAATTTCCGGGCTGTCATTCTGGAAAATAAGTTACGCACCGAAAATATGGAATGTGCTTGATTGACTCTGTTGACATTTTGCTTATCTGGACCTCCCTTCTCCTGACAACCAGCTGCTGGGCGGGTTGCGGCTGCCGTCACTGGGTGCACGCTCAGTTTGTTTATTTTTCCGACAGCGGCAGTGTTAAGGGGAAAGTCTCGCTGACCTATTCAAAAGAAAGAAAATCAACCGTTTGAGCCCACAAGGCCCCGGACGGGCGAGTGGGCGGCTGAGGTAGGAGAGGTGCAGAGGTACGATTGATGGCATACTTCACAGAGCCTGTTGAATGGAAACATTTGGGTAACTGACCTGGATCTCCCACTTCATCCATACACTCATCTGTGTGCACAAAGACCAGCACAGACATACTGTAAGTGTGAATATTGCATTTAGATTCATCCCATTCTGGCCCCTGCGGTGTGGGTGGGAGGTATTAAAAACCTCATATGGTGCTTTTTTTTTCCTAAGAGCCGTGTAGAGAACAAGATACAATCTGCACGTATTCGTGCACACGTCACGTGCACGCTGTCATCCCAGGCACTATATTATCACAGAAAAGCTCAATAAAGCCACATGAGGTCTGTAACAAAGCTTTTGGCAGACAGCACCCTGGGCTGTGTGCTTTCCCCACGGAGCAGACCACCCTCTTTGTCCACTCCAAAAACGATATTAAAAACACACAATCCCCCCGTTTCTCCCACATTTATGGGTGTTGCAAGTCTTGCAGAGGAAGCACTTTTTTGGGGGGTTTTATTTTTTCATGATTCACCGTCTCATAAAATATGTCTTATCAGATCTCTCTCTCTTGGAAACGTCGCTGGGGCCCTGTGCTGCTCACATGCTGGTGGAGCTTTGGAGAGATTGCTGAGCTCTAGTGGTTAATTGATTTTGTGATTAGCAGCAATTAGCTCTGATTACATCAGAGTGAAGAGGGCCCTTGTGTGTGTGTGTGTGGGGGGGGGGTGCACAGTTGTCTTCCACCTTTTTCTGTTTGTGTCACTCACAAACTTTGTCTTTGACCCGCAGGTATCCGTTCCCCACCGTGTTCAGCAGCTGCAGCAAGAAGGACCTGACAGCCAGTTTTGATAAGGGTGTCGGGATGTGTCTGTTCAACATGCCCGAGGTCAAGGTGCTCTACGGCGGGCAGAAATGTGGCAACGGTTACGTGGAGGAGGGAGAGGAGTGTGACTGTGGAGAACTGGAGGTGAGCATGTTATAGGTCGTGGGAAAACAGACTTTGTTGTTTTTTTATCTCCAGACCTCCCACACTTCTTCAGCATTCTTGTTTTACTGTATGCCCCCTCTGCCAAAATTGAAATCTCTTTCCTAACTGCTACCCGTAAATCATTTTTAATTATATTTCCCACATTTGAGAAATGAAATAGGCAGGACCGCTTGAGGGTGTTCCTGTAGCTTCTCTGGCTGACGCATAGCACAAACTAACATTTCCCAAAGCAAAAAACAAATAGTCTACCTCGATGTTCATCGCTAACGGCGCAGAGCTCTCGTAATGCAAACACAGTCTTCAGAAATTGACCTTAGAGGTATGAGCGTCGATTTATTCATTCTGTGCACCGAGGACGTGTTTGGGAGGAGCTTTGTCTGATCACAGTGCAATTCGCTGAGAGGAAACATCGCTGACAGCTTCACCCTGTCAACTGGTGAATTATTTAAATGAATCTGCATTGGCATGCACATACGTAATGGTGGCACACGTTGCCAACTGCTCTGACTGCAGGATGATAAAACAGTTAATCATGATGCAGCTGACAATCAGCGGAGGCAGGCTGACAAGAACAGACCCATGAAATATGAAGGAGACATCTATTATGATTTGGAAGGATGTTTTTGAATTATGCAATGGCCTACGTGAGAGAATGCCTTGTTTTTCCGCCATTTGTTTATACCTTGATGCCCTGAGGGTCTTTTTGTGAGCTGTTCAGGCTTCATCCAGGGCCGGGCTGAAAGTGGCCTTGTCCTTCAAAACAAAGAACTGACATAAGCCCCACAGGCCCGAGCCAGCAGCGATAATAAAGCTCTCCACAGAGTTGAGCGGCGTCAGGCCAACCCAGGCCAGATCAGAGTGCTCAGACTGCACCTCTCTCCACCATTAAAAGGCCTCATTAAAAAAAAGTCTGGACGCTGTTCCTCACAATCACGGGCTACTTCTTTTCAGTGCGACTCCTCCGCCTCCTTTGGCCCAAGGGACCATGGGAAAGGCCCTTAATGGTTGCAGGGCTGAAAGAAGTTCTGGAAGGCCCATCATGTCGGCCATGTCCCCCGCCAGCTCCATCCATCTACTTCCTCCCGAGTCTCACTGTGCGTTTAGACCGTGACAGCGAGGGGGGAGGAGATGACCCTCGGGGGGTCCGGTCAGCCTGGTGCTGTGTGAGATCATACACGCACATACACATCTCATACTCTGATCCTTGATTGAGTGCTTGCTTCCATTCGTATCTGACGGCAGAGAGTCGCTGATTGGTGCAGGGCATGGCTCGTGATAAAGACTAATGTGAAACAGATGGGCCTCCATGGTGGGAGGAGAAATGTTGCAGGGATGATACGGCGCAAAAAGAACATCTCAATATCTTGTTTTAGGATGATTTAATCTCTTTTTTTCACTACAAAAATAAATAAGCCTGGCAGCTTTAACATTTGATTATTAAACTGCTCCCAGGTGCTTGATTCTTCTTAGTAAAATATTTAATCTGTGTTTTGGATCATTGCTTACAAGAAATATTGGTGTTAAAGGCTGATTGCATGCCTGTCACACTGATATTCCAAACAGCTATTAAGATAAAACAAAGGGGTTTTGCAATACCACAAATACGCATTTTTCTTAAACAGCCCACTGCAAAAACAATATATCAAGCAAGTCAAGTAAATAAAGTGAGCGTAGATGTAAGGTCTGGTCGGACTCGAGCAGGCTGCTTCATTTGCATTAAGAGTGATACCTGAGCATAGGAAATTCCTGAAAGACGTTGAGCGGGCCTTATTTTATGAGGGCGCAGCACATACGGCTTCAGTTCCCGACCGCAGTCCATCCTGCACCTCTTACTCCTACCTGATGTAAAGCTGTGTGCGTTACAACTTGCTGGTGAAACTCCTTGCAGTAGTTTGAAAAGGTAGAAGAATCTGATACACTTTCTCTTGGAGTCTCATTGGTTTTATCAATCAATCCGTTTTATGGTTTTAGACGTGGCAGCTTCACTTTTGCTTTACTTCACTAAAAAATTTCTCACTTACTCTATTTGCAGTCTTTTTTGTGTAATACTAGCCATTTACTCAAGATTACACAATATCTTTGCTTGTTTGTAGAAGGTATTATTTGCAATGTGTTTCCTTCACCATCCAGCTCCCGGTGCCAGGGTTCTGAATGAGCTCGTAAGTCCCGTCAGATGGAAACGTTGTTTTTAGTGAACTGGAAACTGCTGTCTCCTCTCGTCTGCCAGGTTTCTTACTTGCCACGGCGCACAGCCCTGCTTTAGGGTTGCGTTCCCTGTGATAACAAAGTTGAGCATTTGCTCTCAGGTGAAATATGATCTCTTGTGTGTTGAATGAAATTTTCTTTACTTTTGTTCCCCCTCATTTACATTCGCTTTCTCTGCTTGCCTTTTCTTCCCCTCCATTCTTTTCCATCTGAAGGAATGTATGAATCCCTGCTGCAATGCCACTACATGCACTCTGAAAGGGGATGCTGTCTGTGCACATGGACAGTGCTGCCAGGACTGTCAGGTAAGAAATATAATACACTACTGAGCCATGACAGTACTTTGAATATTCACTTTGATATAAAGATATGGTCTCTTAAAATGAAATTTGGTAGATTTTTCTCCAGAGCTCGTTGCAGCTCAGTGCATTTATCTCAGCTCTCCTCTGGGTCTTTGTCTCGTTTCTTGTTGTGTGTTTCTGAGTGTAGCTGAAGCCGGCGGGCACTCCATGCCGCGATTCCAGCAACTCTTGCGATCTGCCTGAGTTCTGCACCGGCACGGGCCCTCACTGTCCCTCCAACGTCTACCTGCACGACGGCCACACCTGCCACAACGTGAATGGCTACTGTTACAATGGCATCTGCCAGACTCACGAGCAGCAGTGCATCACGCTGTGGGGCCAGGGTGCGTGGAAGGCTGGCCCTCGCTTGCTTGTACAGTCTGTAAATGGTTCGGTCGTGGTCGCCGGCTTTTTAATGCGTTGCGTTGTGTGTGTGTCGTAGGGGCAAAGCCAGCGCCGGGTATCTGCTTTGAAAGGGTCAACTCAGCAGGAGACCCTTACGGCAACTGTGGCAAGGACTCCAAGGGCTCCTTTGCTAAATGTGAAGCACGGTAAGACCTGATGTTCCCATAGAAACCAATGAATTCATGTAAATGTATGTCCTTTGGAGAGAGCAGTGAAATGCATGCACTGTAGTTACTCTGTGTAAAGAATTTGTGTTTGAAATGAGCACACATTCAAATGACTTTTCCATTGGTGAAGACTGAAGTGTATGTGATGAGTTGTTAAAGTAATTGAAAAAGTAAAAAATACCAAATTGCAGCCTCTGAAATGTGAGAATTTGCATTATTTGTCTGTTGAATATTTTGTAACTTACAAATATTTAAGCTAATTGTCTGTTGCCTGGTTAAAACAAACAACTGAAAGATGTTACATTGGGCTCTGGCAACTTGGGATGGGCATTTTACTGGTGAGACTATTAATAAAAAAATAACTGACACATTAAGCAATGGAGATTATAATTAGTCGCAGCCCTAATTGCAGTTTACAGTGTCTGTTGGTGTAATGCAGCAGTTTAAAAATTCTCTCAGGTTGTGGTCTGAAAACAGCACAAACAAACTGCCCGTCCTGCAGTTTCTCTAATTGGACAGCGAGAGTGAGAGCAAAAAATAATTGCATATGCACATGTATGGGGGAAAACAGTGACATGTTGTTCAATTATCACATTGTTATTCTCCCTGTTCTTCATTCCGTTCACAGAGATGCTAAATGTGGCAAAATCCAGTGTCAAGGAGGAGCTAACCGCCCAGTAATTGGCACCAATGCTGTTTCCATAGAAACAAACATACCCCTGCAGGAAGGGGGGAGGATACTGTGCCGAGGCACTCACGTCTACTTGGGTGATGACATGCCTGACCCCGGCCTGGTCCTGACGGGCACCAAGTGTGGCAATGGCATGGTGAGAGCCGAGGCCTGAGACAGATAGACACAGCCAGTCCAGTATATGTGCACATACAGTCAGCTTCCTGCTCACTCATAAGCGCTGTTTGATGTACCGTTGTGAGGTGTTGTTCTGATACGTCTATACTTCGACTCTACTAATATTTTACACAGATTATCAGATTACTACTAAGCAGTATGTAATTGAACTTGCAACAACATTAAAAACTCCTGAAGTAAGGAGTAAAGAAGTGCAGTATTGCTATTTTAACTTGAGAGAACATTATGACCACCTCTACCACCACGGCTAACAAGTGGCGGCTAACCCTAACCCTGTGAAAACAAGATGTAAATGTGCTGCCCCAATGCTGGGAAATAAGAGTGGAAAAAATGATGTGGAGTGACAGGCCATGACTAAGACATTTGAAGAGGGTGTGTCCTCTTGTCATTTCAGACTCATACGGCCTCGGATACTTAATCGACTTACCATTATTCAGTCTATTTGGCATCTTCCAGCGGTAATCAATTTAGCCACTGGTCACTTCAATGATACAATTACTCCATTTAGTCTAATTTACTTCTCTGTGGGCCACCGCCCTTAAGGAGCCCCCAGCCCCCACCCTCATCTGTCAAGAGTTCTGGCATTGCTCCGTGCCCACCGCTGCCAAGCTCATCTTCACATACAGCCGGGATATATTTGGGCGTGGCACCTTTAAGGCGCTATATAATAACTTTTTTAAAAATCGGCTTTAATTTATCCTTGAAAAATCCCACTGTTAACATAATTATGTTTCCTTCTCCGTACTTTTATAGTTGGAGTGGTTTGTCAGTGGCAAATTAAAAGAAATGGCGAGCTGGATCTGTGCTGGTCTTCTCTCTTAAAAGATTAAAGGGTTGAGAGCTTTACTGAAATGCTCTCTGAGCTCAAACTGTCAATTTTTAATGTCTTTGTCTGCTTCAGATGTGTCTGAATCGTCAGTGCCAGAACGTCAGCGTTTTCGGCGTGCACGAGTGCTCAGCCAAGTGCAGCGGGCGAGGGGTGAGTATGTCTCATCTTATTGCAAGAACAAGTGTGATAGGTGTCTGTCCCCAACCAGCCTCCACCCAGTGTAGTTCCCATTCCTCCTTCATACCGAAGCTCATTTTGGTTATATGCTCAAAACGTCCTGTACACAGTGGGTAGGGGAGCTGTTACGAAGCTGTGCGGTCAATCATTCTGGAGGCTGAAAGGTTCAATCAATTAGATATAATGGCTTCATTTATGTTCAGCCTTATGTGCCATTCATCATGCGCTCAGGCACGTTGTCCTTGTCACAGTGTTGAAATCTGAACGCTGTGCTTTATTTGGTCAAAAGCAGGCAGCAGTGACAAGCAGTTTGACTTTCAGCCAGGGAGCGTGGCTGTTGAGTTTTTCTTAAATGCTCCCCATCAAACGTCTACGGGTGGTCCTGTTTGAGATGAAGCATGTAGCTTAGTTGTATTACCCTTTAAAATCACGGGCAGGTCCCAGAGGCTTTGACTGTGACCCCTAAAGTTTTGCCCCCATCAAAACGACAGAGGACACATATTTTACAGTCTCTTAAAATGAAACATCTCCAGGTATTGTTATACGATCATATTTGTTTGTCTAGTTCCTATTAAGACATATCTATGAAGTGGTTTTACTCGCAGAAATAAAACGATGTTGCTCCTTTAGGAGACAGGGCACCGCTGCACGCTCAGATGAGATCAAGATGTTGCCTTGGAGAGGGGCCCTCACCTGCTCCACATTACCCTGCTGGGGAATCCTCTTAAACTTTACCATTCCCACACTCTGCAGGACAGGAAGACAAGAGAGCGAGGGATTATAAAAACCTGCTATAAGGCAAAGGCTTTGCTCTGATTTTTATACCAGACGTTTTTGCCATGTTGAGCCCCGCGGCGCTGGCTGCAGCACATTGAGAATGAGCAACATGAGTATTTGTTGATATCTCCTGCTGAGACAGACAGACAGACGGGAATGAATCAACAACAATATAGATAATCAAATAATCATTTAAAGTCATTTCTCAAGCTAAAATCCCAAACATTCACTGATGCAAGCTTCTTAATTTGGGTTCATGGAAGTTTTGATTTTAGCAACTTTTTTGCAGTTTTTTGAATATTGATTAATGTTTGATCACAAAATGAATTAACAATGGAATCATAATCATTAGGTGAAACCCTAGCAAAGTCAATCAAGTCTGTACATCCTCTTGCATAAACCTAACTTGTGAAGTTGCTACATATTAAAGGAGTGCAGTGTAGGAAAAATAATTCAGACATGAGAAAGCTGAGGCTGCACTCGGCCTCATCTGACAGTTAATTTTCCTTTTTAACACGCTGCAGGTGTGCAACAACAACAACAACTGTCACTGCGAGGCTCACTGGGCACCTCCGTTCTGTGACAAGGCGGGTTTCGGCGGGAGCGTGGACAGCGGCCCCATCAGGTTAGCAGGTGAGTCGACAGCTGCGAGTCCAGCACATTGAATTGCTGATTTATGGTAGTTTGGGTCACGCTGTGTCACAGGTCCTTGGTGTGGAATGTTTGAGCTTTTCAACAATAGTATATCACTGGGTCACGCTGTGGCACATCTGAGGCGTCCTAAAACACTTGCTTTCCTCTGCAGAAAACCAAAGTTTAAAACGAATCCTTCAGATCCACAAAGTTCAAAAAGCATTAAAAAAGAAATCTGCAGAAATGTTGACATGTACAGTCCTGTTATTTCTGTGCATGTTTGTCAACAGACAGCAGGAATCTGACCGTGGGCATCCTGGTGGCTCTCCTCACTGTCCTGGGTGCTGGTCTGATCATCTGCATCAAGAGAAAAACTCTGCTGGGCCTGCTCTTCACCAGTAAAAAGAACCCGATGGAGAAGCTCCAGTGCGTCTTTTTTGATGTAGCGGTGTTTGCAAATAGTAAAAACAAACCTGTGATGGATGCTCTTGAGTGGGAACATTTTTATTACTGCTCACACTGTGAAGTCAGTTACTGCATATAATTTGTTTGGATTGTAAAACCTGAAATTTATCACCTTTATGACTGATGACTGATAAACGTGATAAAGTGTATAATTAGCGTTTTATAATTTCTTCTTTGTATTCCAGATCAGTCAGCGCTGCAATCAGCAGAGCCTCCACACCTAACCCGCCTCCGCCGGTGAGCACGCCATCTCCGTCCGGACCGGCCCCGCCTCTGCCGCGCAGTGCCACCATCTTTAAGGTCACTGGCTCGAGGGTTTGAGAGGCCCATCGCACACACACAGATAGATCGCACACAGACCTTTGTGTAATACGTGTCTCAAACGAATGGAGGATCAGGGGCTGTAGCGCTGTTTTTCTGGAATGCCGCAGCTTTTTTCGACAGCACACATCATCCTAGGCAGGATTGACGCGTTGTTTTCACACAAATGGCAGCTCATTCAAATCCAATTAAGCCGTGCCTCTCTGTGTGGACATGTGGAGTAGGCGGTGATAATGGAGTCCATGGCGAGCGGGCGTGTTCGCGACACTTGAATACATTTCTTGTCATTAACAGTTGTCTGTTAAGAGCGAGATTGTTACATCTGCATGTCTCCCACATGAGCAATGTGGATGCAGCTACTCGCTTCAGATATGAAGTCGTCCCGTTGCTGATAAGTGGAAGACAGAGCAAGAATGTTTTGCTGTAATGGCGACATCACTGTATGCCTTAACTACTCCATTACTGCCCTGACGCGCTTTGTAATGGGAAGTGACCCGTGATCGATTATTTTTTGAGTTGCGGGGGCGCTGCAGTAAGAGGAGCCGTGTCCCAATCGACGTCCGTTGCTTGCAGGATGGCACACGAGCGAGGCAAGCTGTTGTGCATTACTGGGAGATTGGTGTTTTCGGTTAGTCGCATGTGGTTTTCATTTGGGGTCAGCAGTAAGAGGAGAAAGGATGTAAGGCTGTTTGATGTAAGCACGGTGCAGGTGAGGTCATTCTCCAGTTGTCGGGAGCTGTGCGACTGGATGTGCGCATGCCTTTGTATGAGTTACATTGTGTGTTTTTGGCCTGTGCACATCTGGCCAGGTCTAAATACCAGGCAGACTCATATTTTGGCTCAACCCTGTGTCTGATCTTTCTCAGTGGGAGTGTGTGTGGGCTCTTTAGCCGAGCCCATCTTTGAACAAGGCCGAGCGGGTGCTCATGGCACAGTACTGTTCTCTTCCCTTTGATAGGTAGCTGGGACAGAACTTGGGGAACGGCGAGCACTTGATTTATACGTCTCTGACTGTGTCAGGAAGAGGAGGAGAATAACATGACTGTTTCTGATAGGAAGCAGATGGCTTCTCATCTGACTGATTCTTCTGTCTTTCATCTTTCTGCAGCCTCCTCATCGGAGGCCAGAGGCGGCGGCGGCGGCGGCGGCGGTGCTCCCACCAGCGCCCTACCCCTCCCACAACCTGCGCAGACTGCCCCAGTGCCCCCCGGTTCACCTCAGCCACCCCGTCCCCCTGTCTCTCACCGTGTCCCTCTCCCCCGGCCCCGGGCAGCTGAGACCCCTGGTGCCTCCGCCGCACCGAGCCCCTCCACCTCACATCCACGTCGCACCCAGGGGGGCGTCGTTTCGCAGCACGTCGCGTCATAACTCCTGCGGGATGGTCATGGTGAGCACACTCCCTGTTCCCACCACTGGAGATGTTTTATTTGATGATGTTACTAACTGTAATGTCCCTGCTGGGCCTGGGAAACTTTCATCATAACACCTAACCCGGGAAATGATGTTGTTCACCCCACCTACAGACGACTGTCAACTGTATTCATGGTTCTTTTGTGTCCTATAAAAGTATATCCATGTTGACAGTTATGCACAGTCTCGTAAAATAACGAGGTTAACGCGGGAGCTAGCGCCATCCAAGCGAGGCTGCGACTCTACAATACAAACCACTACATAAATAATGGAAACAGAGCCAGGCGGTGGAGGAGGTGGGGGGTTGACAAAGAAGATGAAACAGCAACTGGAGTGAGCAAGTGTGTCCAAATATCGCGGGGTGATAAACTTGCTGCCACTTGTATTCCATGGAGTTTAGTTATGGCATCGTAGGCTGTCAAAGTTTTTTGGGGGGAGGGAGAGGAGAAAGCCAGAGGTTTGTGGTGTTAAATCCCACTCGCTCAGTGATTCTCAAAGTCTCTTATTTGCCTTTAATCCAGTTTGACTTATACCCCGGTGCCAGGAGAGACAGAGAGAGAAAGAGAGCGAGACAAATGAAAAAAACATGAAGACAATGTGATAAAGTGACACAGGGATGCTTGAGGTAAAGAGTGACAGAGTTAATCAGGGACAATTTTTTTTCAGCGCTGTGTCCAGGCTGTCCAGTGTGTACATTTTCAGCACTTCACAGTTTTAGAACATTGTAAATATTGGTTTTGGACAATATCAAGAAGAAAGCGATGGGGTAAAGCAGTCCGGCCTTTAAGGACAGCGTCAAAGCGTCCCCACGCCAGTGTCAGGCTAATTAGTGGGGCGTTCCCCAGTCAGAGGCATTATGGTCATATCCAGATTAATGGAGGGGTCACAGAAGAAATTTGGCCTTGAAACACAGTTCTGGAGCTAATGCACATCACATGTGATGGATTTTATCAGCACTCCATAAAAAAATCAGACAACAGCAACGTTAAAGAACATAACACAGAGAAAGTCTGTTTCATGCTTTGTTTCGAAGTGTACAGTACATTTTCCAGACAGCACTGACTTTCCCACAGTTCCTTGGTTTTCGCAGACCTGTAGAACAGGTGAGGTGGAGCAGCAGCAGCAGCTCTTGGCAGTGTTTTGATTTCACAAAGTGGATTTTCCCCTCTCAGCTATTTAATGTCAAAGTGTGAAACTGAAAGAGATTCCCGTTGGCAGCAGACTTCACCAACAGTATCTTTAGCAGCTGTTTGGCAGCTTCGAGACATTGACAAAGCCCCCCCACACACACACACACACACATACACACAGTGATAGAAAGATCTCTGCTGGGGGCATGGAAGCATTGTCCAGTTGGACCTGCTTCAGTTTTTGTTTTTTTAGACACACTTGGATTCGTGAGATATGCGTTCAGTCACTCTAAATTGAAACTGCTGCAACATTTTGTGCCGATTAATCGCCCCATCAGATGCGCTCCATTCATTTCCCTGCATTTCACTTCACTACCATTTGGAATTGTGGCGATATTTTTCAGATGGAGCTGGGCCCATTGTGCGACAGCTCTGGCTGTCGACGTGATGAATTCATAAGGCTGCAGTTTGTCACGATACTTGACCCCGTGGATATAAAGTGGAGATGATCTGCATCCTGCACTCAAGTCTTCACTGACAGCACAATGAAAACATTACATTAGGACATCAAATTTGCTTTGGATGCAGTTGTGATGTTTTGAATCAGCAGACCTAAAGTTCGAGGGTAAGTGAGGTCTGACATTCGACCGTGTGCCTCTGTGATTCTTGAGGAGGCTTCTCTCCATCGAGAGAGAAGAAGAGGAAGTGAATGGAGACCAGATGGGGGAAAGGTAGTAGGCTTTTATCATGACCTCAGTCTTCAAGAGAAGATTAAAACCACATGACAGTTCCTCTCACTGCAAAGCTGCATGGGCAGCGCTGATGCCCTAGTTCATCTGAGACCAGGACACGACCGGCAGGCCTGAGCTGCAATCATCTGGCTGCGAGTGCCACCTGGTGGAGATGCTCAGCCATTGTTGTTGTTTTTATCTGTGTCTGTCCTCCGTCAGGAGTTGGAGAAGCCCAGTCCTCCACAGAAACCCCTCCCTGCTGATCCGAGGAGCTCTCGTCTGGTTAGAAGTCCATCTGTAGCGCAGGGCCACACCGTAGTCCAAGGGCCTTCTGCTGTTTGTGGCCTTGCACCAAAACCCAGCGTACCAAGACCCCTGCGCCCTGTCCCACACCCCAACAAGTGAGTTCCAGCCTTCCCCAGGTTTGTTTAAAAACAGCACTGCCACTCACTGACAGGTTATTTTTACATATATGTCTCACTTTTCTCCCTCTTTTAGACCCAGTCCCAAGCAGCCTCCAACACTACCAAAGCCTTGCATAATTGCCAACGTCAAATACAGCAGCTGAGACTTTTGCCGAAAGGGACATTGTTGTGATTAGACACTTAAGAAATTAAAGAAGAAGAAGAAGAAATTGCACTATGACAGCTCTGAAAACCTTAAAAAGATGGTGGCTTCTCTGAGTTTTGAATCAGGAAATCTGCCGTGTCCCTTAGGTGCTCTGTCTCTGAATGGTGCTACGAGTCTGAGCTCAGGTACATGTAAAGTATTTATATTCTGTATTTATTGCCACGCAGTGCACAGTGCCAGACACTTTTACTACATGGTAGCAACTTAGAAATTTTAATTTGTTGTTTGCATCAATTTTTACAACATCCATATCAACTGAGAAGCCAATCTGTGAAATTGTGATTGCAGAAATGTTTTTGTGAAATGTATTTTAATGAAGGGAACCCTTGACGTGATATTTGTTCTGTACACAAGAGGAAGACTTATAGTGCAATGAGGGATGAAAACAGAGAAAAGTTCAGACTTCTAGTTTATTTACAGCTCAACGGGATTTTTTTTCTTGAAGGGTAAATGCTCTCTGTAGCAGATTTGAGCCAGACTGAAAAGGCTTGAAACCACCACTGAACAAGAAAACGCTGCCATGATATCACTGCAGCTGCTCTGCAGCGTGACTGTCAGCATGATTAAACGGCAAAAACACTGAGTGGGAATTTGAGGGGCTGAACATGCAGCTGAAGTGCAGGCCTGTTTCTTCTTCATTTATATTACAGAGAGGAAACAAGTGGGATTGTTGAAATGTCACTGATTTGCCATTTCCTTTTGCATTAACAAGATCCAAGGAGCTCACTCAAGGGATCTGGGTACTGAGGTGTGAACCGAGCATGGATCTAAAATGATCAAAGATTCATTCATCCCTCGTAGAGTGTAAACTTCTCCGGAGCCTTGCTCTGCTAAAGGTCACGCTTGTTGATATTTGCTCCCTGTGTTTGTCTGCAGCGAGGATTAAATCACAGGAACCACTAAAGGTGTGGCCGTACAGGCACGTAAGCAGCTGGTGTCCGGCTGCAATGTTCACGTGTGGATGTTGCAATTGTTTTTTTTTCTGCAATGGGAAAGGACGGTCTCACTCGACAAGGAAACATGTCAAGGTCTTTCTGCCGCTGAAATGAAGTTCAGCGGTAACTCAACGTCCAGTCATACAAAACATCATGTGCAGTTCTTCATTTTCTATTTTTGTACCTTTTTACTTTGGCTATTGTGATTTTTTTTCATTTTATTTTCAACAATCTACATTCTAGATACAACATCTTACATAAATCAGAAGTGATAATCTACTAACGTTTCGTTACTTTTACAGATTTATTATTTTACTGGATGGCAATGCACTATATATACAGTACATTCACACAGCAACTTTTCCTTTAAGCACAGCTCTTCACAAATAGGCAGAAAACTGACTTGGACCGAACTTTGAGCTTTTGTTACTTTTGATACGGCTATATTTTTATTTTAAATAATGCACTAGTTTTACATTCATTGCTTTGTTTACTTTTGCTTTTTCAATGTTATGTGTCCATGTACTCATAGACAGTATAGTATAGTCCAGCTGCCTGGCTATATGTTACATCCACATGTTCCTTGTATGTTGTTTTACAGGTGAACGCAATTTTTTAATGGAGAATGCTTTTTTTATGATGACTGTTTGATACATCATATGTAAAGAAAACACTTCAAGTGTCAGTGTCCGGTCATGGTATTTTCAACACTCAAGCAGTATTAGTAAAAAATGTTTTTCAAACACTGAAGAACAAATTTTGTTTTTGTGCCCAGTGATGTTTTTTTTACACAGCACACATGTTTTGAGTAGATCAGTTATATGAAATACACAATTATTATTTGTCTGTTAAAAGTACTTCTGAATGCATGCAAACGACGGCAGCTTCCCTCCAGCAGTTCCACTTTGTAAGAACACAAAGAAAGATTTAATACTTTAATACCACAACTGCTTTGACCTTTCTGTCTAGAGCCACTGGCTTTTCTTTTACATGTGAGCCAAAAAACCCAACCAGCAGATTGGATACTGAAAACCTTAATAAGTGCAATTTAATATTTTACAGCAGTCTTCTTTTTCAGAGATTTGGGGTTTCAAAATGGTTTTACCATTTAGCACTGACAGCTGCAGAAACTTAGCTCATTTCAACAGCCTAAGTTTTTGTCTAAAGGTTATTTGACAAGGTCTTGGTAAGGGTTGGGGGGCACTGCTTCAATCAATACAGATGTGGGATTGTGTGGTCACAGGATGTGTACAGAGAAACAAATCCTGTGCTGATGAGACATCAGAGAAGGTCCACACAATAACAAGGACACACACAGTCTCTGATAAGAAGCTCATGAAGGCAACCAGCCTCAGACATCATCACTGGGAGGTCATTTTAGTTTCATTTTATTTGTCCAAAAAGGTCGACTGTGATGCAAAGGCCTAAATCCTGTGTTTAGTGCTGGATATGTGACATATGTGTCTGTAATACCTGAGACATAGCTTGTCTGACTGAAGATACATTTACGACGGGTGACGTGTCGAACTGGACTGATAATAACCGAACAGCTCCCCCCTGAGGAGAATCTGCTTAAAGTGAGTGGGTCCAACTTTATCCATTTGGCGCTTCCCGTGTAATAAAATAAAGTATTATTAGCAATTAAAACAATATGGGCTTACACTTATGAAAGCCCATTTGCTTCATAAGTTGAAGAAAATGCCACCATCGTTTTTTCATTATTGTGTTTTAATCGTGACATATTGTCTCATAACTTTGAAAAAGTTTCTCACTGTAGGATACTGTCCTATGATTGGGACTTATTGACCTATAACTATAACTAGTCTACTATATATTTCAAGTGGTGAGAATGAGCTTCTATACACAATACACTGTTTTCTACTGAATACTACTTGGGCTCTGCTGTACTTATTGAACGAAGAATGCCAACATTTGCATTTTATCTTTTTGACCGTACATGAATAAAAAAACACTATTTTCGAGGATCCTGGCAGCGGTGGGAACATCCACCGCTTAAGCGTCTTCACCGCGTTACACGTGATCATGTGGATAATATTCAGGCGATTATGACGGGCTCGTGGCTCAGTTGTGAATGTGTGCAAAATCGAAACACGTGTGGAGCCACGCTACGGAGAAATTACGCACCGGTGCGCGCAGCGGCGCGTCAGCCATCCTCACACTGGACAGGTCCAAACTTTCGACAGCTTAATGCATGCCGTTTTAGCAGTTACGGGGCCAAAGACGGAAACATTGTGCGTTTACGACCCGGTTAACGAATATAGATGTGTCATGTCGGAGGAAACTAATTCAGACATTTACCCTGAGAGCGAAGACTGTCCCGAGGAAGATTCATTCGGCTTTGGAGACGATCTGGAGTTAAATCAGTTCGACGGATTACCCTTTTCCTCGCGTTACTACAAGTTACTCAAAGAAAGGAAGACTCTGCCCGTGTGGAAGGTCAGGTGCGAGTTTGAGGATGCTCTGTTAAACAACCAGCTGGTCATTGTGTGTGGGACGGCAAAGACTGGGAGGAGCACACAGGTAAGACTCCATGGTCAATAATAATATTATGTTCCCAGGAAAGGAGAGCAGGATGGAGAAGATTTCAAGTTTTGATTTAATTTCATGTGAGATTGCATCACCTAGAGAGAAACATGAAGTATTTTAGGGTGTCAGGGCCTCAGACATAAAGAATGGTGCATGTGCCTTTGTTTCTCCATATTTTTCTCTGTTCAGGTACATCAACACTCTTCAGACTGGACCCAAATACCAAAGCATAATCCAGTTTTTATGAGTTGCATGCAGTTTGCTGCCACATACTCAGTGCAGCCAGGTATCAGCAAATCTGAAAAGCCTATTCTTGCTTGGATTTATTTCAGGAACATCTTTTAAGTTGTGTTTTCTGTCCAATATTTCCATGCTCATCCAGATAACAGCACAACTCCTTTCTGAGACAGAGTTTTGAATCCTGTAGCTTTTTAAAAAATGAACTTTTGAATGAAGGGGTAGTATGATGTGAGTCTGTGTGAACAGGCTGCCCAGCTCAGCAGATGCTGTTGTGTCGCTGTGATGCTGTCCAAGCTCCGGCCTGCCTGCCTGTCAGTCAGCCAGCACAAAGGCTCCAAAAGGGTTGTTAGGGGACCTCCTGCTGCTAAGCCCTGATCCGCTGGAGCCGCCACATGCTGCCAAAGCAATTTTGCATTATGAGCGATAATACCATAGGATATCTCCTGTCACTGTTTGTTTTGCTCTGTGCTTTTACAAAAGCCACTGATACAATCCCGAAAGGATGCCTGCTACTGAAACCCAAGTTGACAAGAATAAAGAAATGGTCTGTTTCAATGGAGAATTAGTGCTCTCGCACTGTCAAGACATATGATGATCAGTGGCTGTTCTCTTCCAGATCCCTCAGTGGTGTGCAGAGTACTGCCTGTCTACCCAGTACCAGCACGGCATGGTTGTGTGCACACAGACCAACAAGCAGCAGGCTGTGGATCTGGCCTTGCGCGTGGCTGATGAGATGGACGTCAACATAGGCCATGAAGTGGGTTACACCATCCCCCTCGAGACCTGCTGCTCCTCCGACACTGTTCTGAGGTTGGTTCACAAGCTCTCAGTCTGTCTTTCCCAGACAGCGGCGGCTGTGGTGGCGGCAGCACTCTTGAATGACACTTTTAATAACATCCACAAACTATCTGTCACTCTCAATTTTTTTCATACCATGCCTCAGTCACTTCATGGATACACACACACACACACACACACACACACACACACAGACTGCCTGTGAAGATTCAGCTTCAGTCTGGAGGAAGTGAGCAACTTTAAGTCATAACATCTCACTTTTCATTTTGTCAGAGCAATGTCAGTCATTTAGCCCAGGTTCTAGCTTCTCCAATGTGATGTTTTCCAACCTCTCTTTGGTTCATCCTCCTGTCCATCCATCCCGTCTTAGCCGCCACAGGCAGATGTTTTCAGTAAAAATTATAAAATAAAAAAGCTCTTCTCTCTGCTGTACAGTACCTGCATAGCAAACAGGCAGCTTGACAGCTGTAAAAAGAGTGGAGTATTAAGCACCTAAAGAGCCAGATATTTTTACAGGAGTTGGTGGAGACCAAAAACAGAGCTAAAAGAGAGCGAATACTCAACTTTTACTTATCAGGTGGACACAAACACAAGTCCAAATGAATACTAATGCTGCTTCGTAACAATTATCATGTTCAGTAGTTGTCACTTGTGCAAAGCAGCAGTTCATAAAAATAAAAAAATCCATTAACCCCTGTGATGGCTTTTATTACACAGATATTGCACTGACGATATGCTGCTGAGAGAGATGATGTCAGACCCTTTTCTGGAGCACTATGGGGCCATCATTATCGACCAGGCCCACGAGAGGACAGTTAGCACGGACATACTGCTAGGTCTCCTCAAGGACATCCTGCTGCATCGGCCTGAGCTCAGGGTGGTGGTCCTCACAGTCCCACCCATGACCGACAAGCTGCTGGGCCACTACGGCAGCGTCCCGCTCATCCGTCTTGAGGCCTCGCGTCCCTCTGAGGTTGTCCACAGCAACAGCAGCAACAAAGACTACTTCTACTCAGCACTGAGACTGGTGCTGGAGATCCATCGAACCAAAGAGGATGGAGATGTTGTTGTGTTTCTTACCTCAGCCGAGGTAACAAATTTTGTATTGTTATATCCATGAGTGGTTTCATTGGGCTTAGAGCATAGAGCTTAAAGAATACGAGTCTGACAAATTTCTCTTCTGCAGGAGGTTCACTGTGCCCAAAGCATCCTCCAGAGAGAAGGCACCAGGCTGGGGGCGGACTTGGGCCAGATGTTGCCTGTGGTCCTGTATCCAGGCCAGGAATTGCTGGTGCCTTTCCTGACCACGCAACCAGACTCCAAGACGTCCCGGAGAGTTTTCCTCTCTTCCCAACATGGGGAGGATGTGTGGTGGTCGACAGATTCTGTCAGCTTTGTAATTGACACAGGAGTCCAGAAAAAAATGGTAAGCAATTACTTCCAGTAAGACGTATCTTTGTAAATGAATATTCGGCTGATATTAATTTGTACTTGGTCATTACCTTCTACTGTAGGTATATAATCCAAGAGTAAGAGCGAACTCAGAGGTACTGCAACCCATCAGTCAATGTCAGGCAGAAATACGCAAGCAGCTCTCTGGGCCAACAGGTATGTCTGATCCCCTGCTAGCTGGAGAATAGTTGAACCAGTGGAAAAGGTTAAAAAGGGTTGTTTCTGAGAAGGTCGGATTTGTATAAAACATCCTGAACTTTTGATAAATAATGTCACAGTTTAATAAAAAAAAACATCAGCACAGTTTGGTGCATCAGCTTTTTTGCCTTCCTGAATTGGGTTCAATTTATTTCGTAGGCAAATGTTTCTGCCTGTATCCAGAGGAGAGCCAACTTCCTGCAGAAAACTCTCCACAGATCTTGCAGTCCAGCATTACACAAACTGTCCTTTTCCTAAAAAGGGTGGAGATAGCTGGCCTCGGACAGTGCGATTTCATCGACAGACCAGGTACTGCTCTGGACTGAAGCATTTTTATTTTAGGTTACTGGTTCCCACCAAACTCAGCTCTCTCCCACCCTAAAACCCAACCAGGAGTGTAGGAGGGGGAGTTTTTTGGCTTTAGGAAGTACAGACGAATTTGCTCTGTGTAGCTGTTTGGGCCCAGTCAGCCATGATTTAGCTGAGCTGACAAGGCCTTGCTACTGACCATTGTCTGAGCTCTGACCCGCCCTAACGCGAACAGAACAAGCCAAAAGAGGCCAGCTCATTAATGATTACACAACAGGTCTCATTAGGGCAGTGCCAGACAAGTACAATGAAGAGCAAGTACAAGCCAAATGTGCAGTATCTTTAAATTCTTGCAGAATTTGGCACAAAAATGACATGCAGTATCATTATGTTCACTTACGTAAGAGTTATGTGGAAAAGTGAAAGCCAGTTTAAAGATCTTTGTGTGATTGTAGTAACTTACAAATGATTCTGATGGCAAAACATGTCATGTTACAAGACACGCAATCATGCCCTATTCACAGATCCTGAGGGTCTCATGCAAGCATTAGAGGAACTGGACTACCTCGCAGCTTTGGACGATGATGGCAACTTGTCTGAGATTGGAATCATCATGTCTGAAATCCCTCTGGACCCTCAGATGGCCAAAGCTCTGCTTGCGTCCTGCGAGTTTGACTGCGTGAGTGAGATGTTGACGATCTTGGCGATGCTGTCGGGTACGTGTTGTGCCTCGCATTCATCATTAGTTCATAATTGGAGTAAGGAGATCCTTTTGTTTACATTCACCATATGGATGCTGTTGTAGTTGCTCTGCTGCAGTTTTTTTCCCTCAGACACTGAACCCAGATGGTCTTTGGTTAGAGTGGCTTGTCTCAGTGATGTTGACCTCGTTGCTTCCTCATCTTTTTAGCACCGAGCTGCTTCCTGAAGCCACCTGCTGGCATGACCCACGAGGCGGTCCAGTGTCACAGAAAGTTCCAGCACCCTGAAGGTGATCACTTCACCCTCATCAACATCTACAACGCCTTCAAACAAAGCCAGAGAGAGAAATGTAAGGCAACAGAACCAGTCTACTCTCAAGCAAAATAGTACACTTTCAAATACGTATTCTTTTCACTTCGACTGTGACGGTCTTTCCCCAGACTTCAGTACTGAAAAGTGGTGCCAGGACTATTTCCTGGATCATTCTGCCCTGAAGACAGCTGAGGCCATTAGATCAGAGCTGACGGACACTTTAAATCGGATAGAGCTTCCCATCTCCGACCCCTCTTTCGGAACCAAGACCAACACCCTCAACATCAAGAGAGCTCTACTGGCAGGGTTCTTCATGCAGGTATGTAACGGAAACTGAATTGCAGCATTGGTGAATCTGCCCACAGTAAACTGTGGTCACAGTGTCTTTTCCCTTTTTTGTAGATTGCTCGAGATGTGGACGGTTCAGGAAACTACTTCATTTTGATGCACAAGCACGTAGCTCAGGTGCACCCTCTCTCTGGTTATGGGGCTCAGTCACAGAAGCTCGGGCTGCCAGAGTGGGTTGTTTTCCACGAGTACACTCTGTCAGAGAACAACTGCATGAGAACAGTCTCGGAAATTTCCCCTCAAGTGTAAGTCAGTCCCTTCTTTAAGACCAGTACCACCATATTACGCCATGTGTAGAAGAAGATTGGAACTGAGTTCTGCTAGTTTATATTTTGTTTTGACTGTTTTTGTTATTGAGGTAAAACTGAGCCATTCTGTCACATTTTAATCCTAATCTTTTTAATTCTATATAATCTCCAAAGTAGTTGCTTTAGGATCTTTGGTTTCCACATAAAAAATAAGTAATGATCATGTCTTTTTTCCCCAAATAATCTCAATCTCTGTTTGTCCTCTCAGGTTCATTCAAATGGCACCGCTATACTTCTTCTACAATCTGCCCTCTAGTGAAAGCAAAGACATACTGCAAGAAATGTTGGGCCCAGATGGATCCAGAAAATGCAAAGATGAGAAACAAAAAGCTGCAGTGGTCAGCAGCGACGCCAACAGCGGCTGCGCGGTGATGCCGCAGACTTATGACAGATGTATGATTCAGTGATGGGGAAATCAGAAGTGTTCAAACCTGGGCTCCAATCTTCTCACCAAAAGTTGTTTTGATGTACTCCATCACATGCTGACTGATTCAGAAGGTGTAAAAGTATTAAACAAATCATAAACACCTCAATCAGCTGTGAAGAGAAGCACGTGGAGGCTCGTTTTCTGTTTTCTGTTTTTGGCACTCCCTCTGCAAACCAGTATCCTGGCAGCTGTTTAGATTTTAATGAGCAGCACAGGCGCTGTGAATGGGTGTTGTCTGTTACTGTAACTTTTTAAAGGAGAGAGGCAAAGAAATATCCCATCACATTTCTTGTGCACATAACCAGGAAGATGTAAAAGACTGTCTAGCACTTTGATACATGCGCAAACTGCTGGAGAAGTAAATTTTCATCTGCTTCCTTTCCCTTGGTTCTTGTGCAAAGGTGTTCAGAGGTGTTGGTGCACCTTCTTCAGATTAACAAGGTATGTATGAAACATACATGAGTGGTTGCCAAGGCATGCACTCCAAACACCACAAGTTATTGTGTATTTGATTTAATGTCAACAAATTCAACCAGATTAAATTATTTTAATTTTTTTTTACCAAGTTCTGTCATCATGGAAAATCTGGAACTGTTATCAACCTGGTAAATTTACATTTATGATACAATAATTTGACTTAATGGTAAATGACACATCCCTTCCTCCTCCATCTGTTCAGCCTGGACTCTAAACTCTCTCATCTCAGCTGCTGTAATTAATGCAAAAGATTTATCATCTTTAATTGTCGTGGCTAACGACCTTATTATAAAAAAGTCTTTGTAAAAAAAATTTACTTTGTATTCACATTCACAAGTTATTCTGCACTGTTTCTTAAATGAATGTGAAAATGTATCTGCAGTTGCCGAAAAAGGAAACCATCACTGTACAACATGTACTGTCAGGTTTGCAGTACAAAACATTTTCTCTGGAGTCTCTTGAGAAAACAGTGAACCGTTTCCATGATGCTGGAAGTCCTTAGTGCGTACACGGGTGTCTTTGGTTTATTGTGAGCTTCACACAGTTAGGTATTCTTTGAGTTTGTCCATGATGGCAGGCATTCTGTCCGCTGGAATCAGCATCACTGTCCTGAAAGGCTTCATGGGGACGTCATCGAAAGACCACCGGCCGCTCAAACAGGAGTCTGCCTCCTCCTGCACCGAGAAGTGGAACTTCATGATGGCTTGCTGTAAGAATACAGAAAATGCAAGAATGATTAGACAGGAAGAGAATGTTTTACATCACTTATGGTGATCTGTATTAAAAATTAGATTCAATTAGATCATAAGACAGGATTTTTTACTTGTAAGATAACATCTAAAACTGAAAGTACCGGCTAAACACTGCTCGAATTTATGTGACTTTACCTCATAGAAGAATTCTTCCTCTGCATTGACAAACATGTGTTCTTCTTTGGGGGCTCCCCCTCTGGCTGGGATACTCTTGGTTGCCTCTTTGCAGGTCTTGCTGATCATCAGACAATAGTGACACCTCCCACTCGGCTTATTTGTCCTCTGGGCCTCAGCTATTTCTTCTCTGGACGACAGAATGAGAATCATGAGCAATATTCCAAATTTAAATGGGAGTGCATGTCCCCCTGACACGAAACACCAGGGAGGATTTAGAAGAACTCACTGGAGCTGTTTGTGCAGGGGGAGAGCGATCTGGGGAGGTACATTGATGAAGCGTTCGCTCAGCAGTAGCCCCACAGGCTTGCTGGTGTCACTGAGGATCTGCTCTAGCTGTTCTGTCACACTGTGGGTAGAGTTCTTCTCACACTGATCCACGATCAGCTCCTTCAACTCTTCCACACACTGTACACCCTGCCAGCAGCATCAGACAGACATGCAGAATGAATGGTAACAGCTCAGGACAGCCTGTAAGGTGTTTGTAAGGCGTGTGCCCTGGTGTTACCTTTCTCTCTGTCAGGTTGAGCATGGTGATGAAGCCAAACACTTCGTCTGGGTCGTCATCGTCGCTGTCCTCTGGTACCTCAGCTTGCTGCAGTAAAGTGAAGGCACAGGTGGATGCATGTCAGAGCTGTAACTGCTGAAAAGTCAAGTGGAAAATTTGACATGAGATTGGACTGTTGAGCCACTCACCTTGATGACACTTCCAACGTGATTCTGTTGAATGATGATGTCTGTCATCTCTGATGTATTTACATGAGCCTTCAGGAAGAGCTGTATCCATAGCAGACGAGAAGTGACATCAATGAAGGCTTCACCTGACGCGTTACATCACCGAGCAAATTATTAGGAACACCGGTGCGCCTGCTTTTTCGCGCACATCAGAATGAGATAAAATGTGACCTCGGTAAATGTACATGCTGCCCCAAACCTGTTGCAATAGTTTCTTGATGCCATCGAAGTCGTTGCCTGAAATGGTGTGGGCTTCGAAGTCCACCATGACCTCCTGAATAAGAAAGAGCCACAAAGCTGTGTAGAGTAAGTCTGAGATAGTATACACGAATATAATAATGTTACTTATTACGTAGGATGTTCCAGTTTATCAAATATGCTTATATATTTCATATATAGATAAAAACTGCCTCAACGCAACAGTAACTACTACTCATGTCGACAGCTGGGTTAGCTAGCTAAGTAGCTGGTTAGCAAGGCCGATCGACGAATTATTTTCCTCTCACACCTCATTGATCTCTTCCTCCGATGCATCGCTGTCCTCCTCCTCGGAATCGTCATCATCCTCCGGAATCTCATCGGAGCTGTTGTCGCTTTCCTCGGGATTTTCACCCAAACCTACTGCTCTCCTCTTAGCCGACGAAGCCATGCTTGAAACTGGTACCACGCGTGTCAACGGAGTGGGCGGGGCAAATGCTAACGCTTCATTCGCAGACAGTCAGGAAAGTGACGCCATTGAGCCGCCATTGCGGCGCCTAAATGCACACGATTTACCGATTGCAGTTCGACCGTTGGAGCCGTCATGTCGTCCTGTTGCCTGGTGGTAAAATGGAAGAAACCATTCAAAAAAGGGGTAACAATCTTTAAACTTAAACTTAACAATTACACTACTTCTATAAATCGGTATTCAAATATTTGTTCATCACTGTTTATATTATTTTGTAGTTCCACGTGCTTTTTACATACAAATTACATTAAGATAGGTTAGTGAAATATGCAATGCTTTTGTGTCCCCCACTGTACTGAGGCTTATGCATTGTGCGCTCAGCTGTGAGCAACTCGAGGTACAGAAATCATACTGTGAGTCATATTGTCTCCTTTTTTGACCATCTGTTCATAACTTATGATTGTATTACATGAGCATGATACATTATTCGGTTCTCGTCGCTTGGTACACGGACAGGTTCTGTTAAAAGGGACGGTAGCTGTAGCTTAACTGTCGCTCAGCGTGTCTTGCTAATGTAAACAACACTGGAGACATAATCCAGGTTTTAGCTGCATACAAGGGCTTCAGCCAGCAAGTAAAACATATTAGTTTTTATATTTGCTCCCCATTAACAGTCCAATTATCGTGACTCCACACCGTCGTTATCAGCAGGTTGCATATGACGGTTTTAGGGTGTAGCTTAGCTTGCTGTGTCCTCACACCCACTGCAGTTCTGACAGCAGTGTTCACTGTTGGGTTCTTCCCTATTTGTTTTGTTTGTCCTGGGTTTTAAGCTCAGTATCAGGATGCACGTTCTGCTTCTCAAAGAGCCAAGAGATGGTCAGTCTGGACCGGATCCTTACATCAAGGTGGGGGCACTTTCTATATATTAAAACAGAGACAGTCATTTTCAGTCCAGGTCCAGCAGGAGTCAGATTTGAATGCACATTTTTGAGTCTATTATTTTCATTCCCCAGGAGCTGGCGTCACATGGTCATAAAGCCACCTTAATTCCTGTCCTGTCCTTTAAGTTTGTCTCACTAAACACCTTGTCAGATAAGGTAAATTATACTGACAACGTAAAATTAGCATTTTTGTCATTTCATTTTCATATTTCACATTCCCTGTTCTTGTAACGTGTCTTTATCTTTTCAGATATTCCAACCAGAAAAACATGGAGGTCTTATATTCACCAGTCCGAGAGCAGTGGAGGCTGTGAAGATGTGCTTAGAAGCAGAAGAAAGAAGGGAAGGTGAGAGGATACAGAGAACTACATAAAAGAAACAACCCTGTACCTCATTGATATAATATTCTTAACTCCTGAAAACATGTTTGTTTAATTAAGAGTGGAACAGCTCTGTAAAAGACAAATGGAACACCAAGTCCATCTATGTGGTTGGGAAGGCAACTGCTGCCTTAGGTGAGTGAACATCCTTTGTGCACTGTGCTTCTTATAAACCTCTGCTGCGTAATGGCTAATTGCTAAAGTGTGGCAGGCACCTGGCCTTCACAGGGAGGTGTCAGGTGATGTTACCACCCTCAGTCATTTAGAAAAAAGGTGCACACAAATGACAGTTTGCTGTGACACAGGTGGTCTTTTGTTCAGTCAGCAGATTGACCTCTTTTTCACATTTTACAGTTTCAACATATAATTTGCTCTGAAGAGACATCGCAATTGAGTATCTTATAAATCTCTTTTTTGGGTTTTTTATCCACAGTAAAAAATCTGGGTCTGAACCCTCTGGGTGAGGACACAGGGACAGCAGAGGTCTTATCACGTGTCATCATAGAACGTAAGATATGACTTGAATACTTGACTATCCTTCACGACTCACTTTTATTGAAAATAAAATGTTAAGAAATTACTGTTCTGATAACTAATATGACCTTTTATTTAATTCTCATTACAGGAGAGGACACGAATATTCCGCCACTTTTTTTCCCCTGTGGCTCAATCAAAAGGGAGGTCTTGCCCACGGCTTTAAGGGAAAATGGTGAGCATTTCCCCATACTGTGCCTCACAATTAAAACTCTAGGTGATAAAAAATCCCCCTGGGCTTATACTAATTATAAAATAGTAATTGCTCTACCTTTTATCACTGTGGGGGATCTGTTTCAGGAGTTCCCCTGGAGACGTTGACTGTCTATCAAACAGCTGAACATCCAGATCTTGAGAAGAATCTCAAAAACTATTTCACAGAGCAGGTAAAACCCCCTACCACTCCTACATTTTTGAAGAATACTTTTTATGTAGAAAAGGCTCATTTGTATGTGCATTCACAGGGCACTCCAGCCAGCATAGCTTTCTTCAGTCCATCGGGAGTGAAGTTTTGCTTAGAAGTGGTACAGAGGCTGTCGGGCGGACAGCTGAGTCAAATAAAGGTAGAGCCTCCTTGTAGTCAAACACATGAAAGTTGCATCAGTCTATTGTACGTGGCCTCTGTCAATCACTTAAACTTCTTTGTTTCCAGTTTGCAGCCATAGGGCCTACTACACAGGATGCAATGGCAGCAGAGGGCCTGTGTGTCAGCTGTACTGCAGAAAAGCCCACAGCTGAACACCTGGCAGCAGCAATAGCCAAAGCTCTACGGTAACCGGCCACCACCAATCTAAATCCATCCACTTTATCTGGATTTTTAAAATGTATTATTGGTTTGTTTTCCTTTGTCGCTTATGTATGTATATTTTGCACTAAGAAATAAATGGCATCTTGTGCCATAGAAGCCAAAGAAATGTAAATTAATGTGATTCTATTTATGTTGAGCTTGTTCAAGAAAACAGTGTTTGTCTTTGAAAATAAACTTTGGTCAGTGAGACGATATGAGAGGTTTGTGTCATGGTGGTTAGTCACCGTAAAACTTGTGTCCTATTCAGAACTGGTGCTTGCAGAGGTTATTGTCCACATGAAAGCAAAGGTTTTCACTTCATTCTACAGCTTGACAACAGTCCATTTAAAACCACTGGAGCGTGTATTAACATACAATCTCATCAAACTGAGCAGCTGCAGACAAGTTTACTTTTCACCAGAGGGTGAGAAAAGTGGGCCACTTCCAGAGAATCACACCTTTTAGATGGGTGTGACAAAACCCAGGGTTTGCCTATAAAACACAGTAGCTTCTTATCATTTCACCCGTATTCAATCTCAGGAGTGAACCAACGCCACGATGCTGACTTTTACCCAGCTGATAATTTTACTTTTTTGGACGAGCATTAGCTCTGCTGATGCAGAGAAACTTTTCCACAACCGGGATCATTCCGATGTGCAAACCCTTAACGCTCACCAAGCTGAAGTCATAACAGACAAGTACACAGCAGAGGTAAGTTCCTGCAGTCTTTTCAACTTTCCCATATAGGACTCAAAATGTAACTCAACCCATGTCTTGTTGCAGTTATTTCTCTCTAGATACGGATTCATGAAGCCAGTGAACTGGGAGCAGATCCAGTTTGAAGATACACATTTCAGTGATGACTTCCTGGATGAACTTCAAGCCACGATCCAGGAGGGGACCTCAGTGCCTCATTCCAGGGATGCTCATCAAGATGACCGCAAGAGACCAATGGAGAGTGAACATTTTATTTTGGCACTTAAAGAGTTTCAGAAGGTGTCGGGCCTGTCCGTCACCGGCGTGTTTGACGAGGCCACCAAGGTGGCAATGAACAAACCGAGGTGTGGGGTCCCTGACAAGGAGATGGACCTGAACACTGCTATGGCACCTGAGAGCAGTGGTGCCTCAGATATGGGAAACAGTCCCAGGGATGATTTTAAAGAAACTGACAGTAACAGCACAGCAAGCAATCCAATCAGTGGCATGTTTTTTGGTGCTGGGAACTCCTCTGAAGATGACATATTCAATTTTAATGACACAGAAAGTGTACTCTCAGGCAATGACACCAGCATGAATTACACAGAAGAACTGAACTTATTCAGTGACACCTCCCTGAACAGCTCACATGTCATCATGGACAATCAAGCAGCAAATATCAGCGTGAACCTGCATCAGAGCGAAGCAGTGCGACGCAGGAAACGTCACCTTTTCACACTCTTATCCAAAAGCAGGCGCAAGAGGGATTTGACTGAGGCCGGTTACATGGCCTTCTCTAAGAAGGTGCTGAAGTGGAGGCTCATAGGGGAGGGCTACAGCAGCCAGCTGTCCATTGAAGAACAGAGGTACATCTTCAGACTGGCCTTCAGGATGTGGAGTGAGGTGTCTCCGCTGGAGTTTGTGGAGGACACACGTTCCCCACTGGAGGACGTTGACATCAGGCTGGGCTTTGGTACAGGTAGGCCTCTGCCAGTACATAATATCTAATCAAACTCATTACAGCAGACTGAGAATTTTATATTTTAAATGTTACCCATGTGGCACATGTAGTTATTTAAGTAAAGCTCATTAGCAAACAGATTAAAGTACGGAGTGTTTTTTTTCTCATGCAAATATATACAGAAAATACACTTTACATTTCAAAATTTAGTCATCATCAGTGTTCCATAGAACAGGACTATGACTGTGCAATAAAGATTTTGTCTTGCTTTACTACTTTTTCCCAACTATACTATGGAGAGAAGACAGTACAACTTTTAAAATTTCTGCTTCTGTGTCCCACACAGGAAGGCACCTTGGATGCAATCAGAGGTTTGATGGCACCGGTCAAGAGTTTGCCCACGCCTGGTTCCTGGGTGACATACACTTTGATGATGACGAGCATTTTACTGGTCCCAACGCTGGCAGTGGGATCAGCCTTCTCAAAGTAAGCAACCAAGAGTGTGGAAATCATCTGAAGTCCAGCTGAAGCTCAAGTCAGTCTAATGACGGTTTGGTTTCCCCATCATTTAGGTGGCAGTTCATGAGATCGGCCACGTCTTAGGTCTCCCCCACATATACAGACCTGGTTCTATAATGCAGCCCAGCTATCTGCCTCACGAGTCTGGCTTTGAGATGGACTGGATGGACAGGAAAGCCATACAGAACCTCTATGGTATGTGGTTACAGCACCATCTAGTGGATACATTCACATACAGATCCAGAGATAAAAAGGGTTCAGCTCTCATGGGTTGACACAATACCAAACTTTTCTCTCTCTCTCCAGGAGCCTGTAAGGGCCGGTTCAGCACAGTGTTCGATTGGATCAGAAGGGAGAAGACACCCTACGGCGAGGTGGCCATTCGCTTTAACACCTACTTCATGCGGGACGGCTGGTACTGGCTGTATGAGAACAGAAACAATCGAACACGTTATGGTGATCCAGTCACACTGCAGATCGGCTGGCGTGGCATTCCTGTGGACGGCGTGGACGCATATGTGCATGTATGGTCCAGAGGAAGAGATGCCGTTTATTTCTTTAAAGGTACCCTTGCATTATACTACATGTTTAAACGCATACAGATATTACACATATCAGGTGGGTGATGATTTTCTTCAAAAAGGTATTGAGACAGTATTGTTGTTTTGTACAGGCACTCAGTTCTGGCGGTACGACAATGAGAATGACAGGGTATTCAGACGGGACCCAGAAGGTCATCGCTATCCGAGGTTGATCTCTGAAGGTTTCCCCGGTGTGTCCAGCCCTATCGACACAGCCTTTTATGACAGGAGGGACTCCCACGTCTACTTCTTCAAAAACACACTCGTATGAATGGCATCCATATCTTCTCTTTAACGCATGATGAATGGAAAAGTACAAAGGGATAACATAGGGATTATTAGATTAGTTGAGAGACAGTGGCTTGGGGGGGTGGGTGAATCAGGACTCAAAGTGGGCAACTTCCAAACTCCTGTCAAAGATGTCCAGGTGCTACAAAAGCTCCAGGGAACTGTGAATCAAGTTTTGATATTTTCATTATTATGCAAATTTGTCAGGGAATATGAACTAAGGCAGGTTTTTTATTGCCATGTGTCAAAATTTAAATGAATCTGTTTGAATGAATCATTTAATCAAAATCAAACTCACCACAAACTGATACACAGAAAAGCTGGTAGCTATTATTACAGCAGAGGAATGCTGGTTGGTTTCTGGGCATGCAGCGATGCTACCATGTACAGTCTGCTCTGTGCTCTGTATTTAACAGGAGAGAGGAGGCAGCAGGGTACATATGTAATGCACTGAGGGCATTATGTATGTATCCTGGTGGGAAGTCTCACCAGGGGGGCCAACAGCTCATATATGCCCCAGGGCCCCTATAAAATTTTAATCCTTCCTCTGTTTCCTTATGTGATTTGTAATCTAACAATACTGGTTTGCAGAGGGAGTGGATATACTGTAACCAAAGTCTTAAAGCTCAAACTCATTCACTGATTCTCAGCATTAGGTACTCGTGCAAACACACCTGCTGCTGCTTCCTCTGTGATTTGACTGCGTGTTGTAATTGAATAAGAGCGGAAACAATTATCTGCTCAAACAGGTGTACGCCTTCGACGTTGAAGCCAACAGCTTGGCAAGAGGCTTCCCCAAAAACATCAGAGAGGTTTTCCCTCCAGCGGTGAGCGGAGACCATCCAGATGGCAACGTCGACGCCGCCTACTTCTCCTACACCCACAGCGCCGTCTTCCTGCTCAAGGGCACGCGCTTCTGGCAGGTGGTGGGCACCCGTGATCGCTGGCGCAGGCCCTCCCTGCCGCGGAACGGCCTGCTGCCGCACAGGGAGGTGGACCAGTACTGGTTCGACATCTGCAACGTTCACCCCTCCGCGCTCAAACTAACCCGCTGAGGCTGGTGAAGCACAGTTGCCCCACTGATGCTACTGATTTACCTGTTGTCACGCGTGAGTGGAAAAACACAATGATGTTTATTGGACAATCTAACAATCTAACAACTGACAAAAGCAAGTATTTTCTAGGTTATTTTTTTGTGTTAACTTATTCTTTATAAATAGGTGTCTCTGTAAAGCTTTGCATGCATTCATGTCTTGAATCAGAGGGGACAATTATGCAAGAACCAATGAAATCGTGTCAAAGTTCACAATGTGCACACTGAACAACGGCGTGACTTCTCACATCACATACATTAGACCTATGTCTTCTGAAAAAGCATGCATGAAAGTTTTATTATACTTAGAAATGTATTGAGGCGACCGAGAGTGGTTCCTGGGTAAGCGTACAGATTGAAAGCACGCGGGGTTGAAACAGAAATGCCATGCGATGATGTATAATGTACATTATCAGATATATTGCACACATTGTTTACCAATGGGGATTTACTCAGATTCCTTAGACTAGTTCTTATTTGCACAGTATGTTGCTGGGGGAGAGGGGTGGGGGTACAAAATTGTTACCAGATCCACTTATAACCCCGTGATGGTGATGGAAGTGAAGATATACTGGGTCTACATACATGGCCTCTTGTTGGCTTGACTATCTTGAGTGCACATCTGTGCCAAATGCCTGAAACTATCACCACTTCCCTCTGAATCACCTGCAGACGCTAAAAACTGTACCACGTGACCCAGAAACAAACAAACAAACAAACCAAACCCTTCACTATTCAGTCATGACTCATCCCGCGCAGTGTTTGGGGTTCATTTGGGTGGAAAACCCCAATGTGAGCTTTATCAATAAAAACCTCGAGCAGGTGGAAAACGTGCAGGGATCGATTTTTCTGAGTTCCTTCTTGTTATGAGAGGCTGGGTTAAAGGTTTACACGCGATCAATCGAAAACGAGCCTATTGCAATTTAGATTGAAGCAAAATGATTGTGAGAGGGACTCATCTCATTACTTATCGCCGTTTCATTTTATAGCAATCATGTGCGCGTGGTGCAGAGAAACAGACATCGACTCTGTAATCAATACGTTACTTGAACACTCTTATTAATGCAGCTCATCTGAGGAGATTAAGCTCCTGGTGGGCCCCAGATAACTAGCGTAGTGCTCCAGGCGCTCCACGGGCTATATTAATAAATTGAAGAAGAAATCAATTACAAGCAAAGGGAAGAAAATGTCATGGTAAGAGGAGCTGCAGAGATGTATGTCATGAGACGATGGGTTTGTGCGCACATGCACAGAAAGAGCTTCTCTACCAGTAAAGACGTTAACTGCATGCAAACATGCTGAGGAGGTGCGCTTGTTTTCCTCAGCTAATATTCTGGCGCTCCTTTCCATTTCTGTGGCATTTTGAGCGTTTGCGTGAATAAACAGGAGTGGAATGACTGAAGAACGTCACATTTGTTTGAATCTAATGTGCCATATGTTTGTCGCTGCGGTCCATCGCTGTGCGGTTGACGCCTCAGCGAGAATTACTGATAGACTAGTATTGAATCCGGTACTGAAGATAATGCAGTGCAGCGGAGACTTGTGACGTGTTTGTTTATCCCATTATGAAGCGCCATACATCCTCCTGCACCCCGGAGTTCAGCGTGCAGAGGAATCCTGAATACAAACTGTTATTCACACTTGGCGTGTCCCCGGCTGCCACGCTGCACAGCCCAGTGATCTGTGCGTTTCTGCACTAACAGCGCTGCTCGCTGAGCCTCCCATCCCTGCACCGCGGGCCTCTTTGGATGCGACTAGGATAAATGAGATCAGTCATGCTGATAGAGCCCGAGCTGCGGCAGCCCCAGAGAGATACAAAAAAGAGGAAAAACCTGTGTCATGGCACAGGAATCCACACAGGAGGCGCTTCAGAAAGAGGAGAATGGGACGAAAACATCCCGCAGCACATTCGTGTGACAAAAAAATCTCCCCAAACTCTGCCAGGATGTGAGATAACGTGTCTCACAGAAATGTATCATGGTGCGCGCCATGGGATTAGTTCAACAAACTGCTGCATGAAGATAGCGTGTTGCATTTAAATGCATCTTCACGACTCTTGACTGTGAGCTCTGGAGCCTTTCTTGTGCGGATGAATTAACAGGGAGTTCAAGGATCGTATCACCATTTGCATGTTCATTTATACAGTAAACAATTCCACCATCCACCTTTCCCCTGTGATAGAAGTTATACCATTTTTTCCCTCTGAGTTGAACAGTTTCAATGTGGTTTGATGTATGTCTTATCCATGGCACGTGTCATAATATTCACACAGCGCTACAAAAATCTTTTGTGCTTGCTCCATTTTCTGCCTCAGCAGAGGTAGGAAAATGAATAAACAATTCAATTACTTCAAGAGTACTGAGCGGTGTCCTGCATCCCACTACCCTCATCCCTCACTCATTATGACCCACCAACTGAAATTAGTTTTTCTGGTGCCTGGTCATCAAATGGCTTTTAACACATTTTCAGCTTGCGTTTTGACCTTTTTGACCTTGAGTCATGCAGTGAGTAGTCAGACGGTCATGCCTAACACAACAGCAATAACAGAATGGGCATAGTGCCATGTAACACTCTTCCACAACATGCTTGCACTGCATTTCCCCAATGAGCCGGTGCCAGTTTATTGATTAAAGGGGTATGGCAGGGATTTCATATTGATCTTCCAAAAAGTTTGGGGACACATTTAAAAAAGAGTTGGGTCAAAATTGGATGAGGTATGCAGACTTTTCTGTCCTCTAAATCCAGCGTATTCTAGTCTTCCCATGATGCAACTTGAAAGCATCTTTTTTATTAGAATATCCCTGTTTGATATTTAATAACTAAACTAAACTAACTAAAGCAATCCAAGCAAATTAAGGATGTACTGTGTAGTACTGGAACACCCTTAACAAAGCAAAAATGATAATTACATTTATAAGAAAGAGATAATATTCTGAAGACTGAAGACAGTATTCCAGGTGTATGTTCCTGCCTCCATGTGAACCCGTCCAAGTACTTACTTCTCCATATAGACACATTTTATCTCCATCAAACAATGCTGCACCTTTGATACGCCACACATTAGCATCTCTACCTAGCGTGAGGTCTTGTATAACTGCAGTAGGTCTATTAAAATGTAAATCCAGGAACATAACTCAAGTGGGTAAACTCATATTTCATGCTTCAGAAAAAAAATGGGTCAGCAGGGGGCAATCTCGACACACAGTAGGTTCAACTATACCCATATGGGCACACAATTAGTCTCCATCACGCAAGGGTGTTCATTTTCAGTGTACTGTTTGTAGGCATCTTTTGCATTCTTATTTACTCCTAGCAAACATGTTGCTGAAGTTACTGGCCTGAAAAACAGGAAATAAAATATGATAATATGTGTTCACTTATTTATTCTTTTCTTTTTTAATTTGGGGGTTTGAGCCAATGCTAAGGAATGTTATTCATGTATATTGGGTTGTGTTCATGTGCAGATTTTTCAGCATAACTGCTGTGTGGCCAGGGGTGTCTGTGAGTTCTGAATATGTCAGGTGTATTTTTAGAGCAGAATAAAAAAGGTGATTCTTTCCCCCATACTGTATGCGTCCCCTGTTGTCAGAGCCCTACTGTGAAAATGCTGACATGTGTGTGGGGTGTTTTTTTTCTCTTTCCTTCTTTGAAATGACAAGTTATGGAAATGCATTTACCTGGCTCCACACACGCTATGTGCAGTGTCCCTCTATGTTTCACTGCGTCTGAAGGGGAATTTGTAGCTACTGCCAGAGATTCCACGGCCGCACAGAGGCAGAGTACGGATCAGCATTTATTCGGCAGTAATAAGCGTGGAATTCAGACTTTCCTGAAAAGCGGATTTTGAGTTGAAAGTTGTTTTGAGCATTAACTCTGAGTGGCATCGTTAACGAGGCTTGTCGCTGGCTTGTTTACAGTGGTTCAGGAATCAAGCAGTCTCTCACCTCGCTCTGCAGGAAGACACACAGGAATGCTCACAAAGTCGCGCCCACACTCACAAACAACCATTTGTAAAAATGCATGCACATGTGTGCAACCTCATCAGTATCTCATACACGCACAGATGTTCCCCCCACATGTGTCTCCCAGCCTCTCCTCCTCCCTGTCTGCTCCTCTCCTTGCCCCCAGATAAAGAAGTTTGGATTAAAAGAGAAACACACTGACTGATGCCTTCATGACGGCCTCTCAATTTCACATTCAAATCAATATTTCAAAAGCTTCATCATCAAATAATGTTTGAGCAGAGAGCTACTCACTAAGGATCTTTAATGTTGAGAGAGGTAAATAGGATTTAGAATTCACATACCCAAGCTTTCATGCAGTCATTACACCGTGAAGAAGAAGAAACTCTTTTTGTGTGACAGAAAAATATGTAAGTCTGCAGTTAAAGCAGTTTTTTAGAGAACGGTACAAGTATCTTTGACTTTATATCCCTTCTTGGTTACACATGTAAGCAGGAATCTCTGCGCCAAATGGAAATTGTACAGTAATTACATGCCTTCTCTTGAGAATAGTCCATTTATCAAATAGACTAATTTGAATGAGGAGTCCAAATCATGCAAATGTAATTAAGCATTGTTTGGACTCATGCATAATGCAGCATTTAGGTATTGACTAAATACCTGATAAACAAATAGTGTGGGTGTGGAAGAGGATATGTTTGTGACACCGAAAGCAATCCCCCTAATAAATGCGATCCGGCCCACCAATTTGCCCCCATATGTGTGGTAAAGGAATCTCTCCCACCCGCCGCAAGCTGAACCTTGACCTTTGGTGAAGGAGGAGTCTTAGGGACAAAACGAGGGTCTTTCTGGTAACGTCAGTCTGAGTGGCAGCTGCAGGTCACGGGGAGGGTGGGGGGCGAAGCTGTCCCATGCATGGCCACACAGAAAGGCCTGCCCAGCCCCTCACCTCCATTTGGAGGCCTGGGAAAGTGACAGGAAACGTACGTGCCACGGTGGGCTTTGTCAAAGGGGAGAAAAAAATGAAAAGAAGCCTGGACGTAGGACTGATGGCAGAAAATTAATAAATCCAAGGCTTAAATTATCTTCTAGTTTCATATCTGCTTTGTTTACTTGACTCAGAATTTAAGCATCAATTTACCCGAATTGCAAAAAAAAAGAAAGTGGTTTCTCTGAAAACTGTTGACAGAGTTATGCTGTGGAGGAAACACTCTCTGCTGTCAGACTCAAAATGAAATTCAGTGCACCTCCTCAAGTTTCCTCAAAACATAAAACCCAAACTATCTGCCATGAGATAAATAACACTTGCACCGTGTGAGGGAAAAAAAATTTTTTTGTGTTGTAATTTGGGTGAACCAGCCCTTTAATTAGCCTGCAAGAAATACTGCTGTCACCACAAGCCGTTTGGTGAATTTGTGCAGTGGCTGTAATAGAGTCTTTTTATTTACCTTCAAGTTTCTCTGTTTATCATAAGTCCCAGTGTCACGCACTCCCACAAAAATATGGCACGGGGCTGTTACCACCTGTCAACAGAACTGTCTGCATCAGAGCAACCCTTTTATTCTCCTCTGAGCCGCAGAAACACACCTGCTTATGGGACTACTTCAGGACATTCAGGAGCACCAAACAAGGAATTTGTCAAGTGGCCGAACACTGAGGTTTGCCTTTCCTCCTCCTCCCTCCCTCCCCCTGCTCCCTCTAACCCACCGCCATCGGCCGTCCCTCTCCCCTCCCCATCCCCTCCTCCTCGTCCTCCTCCTCCATCTCCCTTCCATGCTGTCTCCAGATCCCACCCTGATTTTTATCCTCACCTCAGCACTCCCACCCCTCTCTCTTCCCTCTTCTACCAGAGGAACAGATGGGGTTGAAGTCGAGGCGGGGGGGGGGTTGAACAGTCCTTTACTTAACTGGTAGGGGGGATGGGTGTCACACTTTGTGTTACATGCCAGTCTGTGTGTGTCCAGGTTTCACTATTATCCTACACTTGGGCTGGAAAACATTAGTGGTGGGGGGGTCTCTCTCTTTCTTCTTGGGCCACTTCAAAAGTGACATTTTGCATCGTTCTCAGATTGAGACAGAATTGATTACTGTAACATTGTGCTTATTTGCCTGAACGATCAAACCCATTGACCCATTGACAAACTCCATTGAATATGGAGAAATCGCACAACCTCCTATTTTTATTGTTCATTCACCCCATAGTTTCAGTCAGCATACATTTGTGTTCCTGTCCTAAACCTTAGCTCCTGTAGCGTTAACAGCTAGTCTTAAGGCATAGTCCTGGTTTATTTCAACACAGGTTTTATTTTTATAGCATCATAATAACATTATACTCACCAAGCGCTGAGATCTGGGAACATGGCAACTTTGCTAAAACAAGGGCAAGGAACAAAGCAAGCACAATTGTTTAAACCAGTCTTTTTTTTTTTTTTTTTTACCAGTGCATGTATTTCAGGCTCACACAGTTCTGGTTTTATCTGGAAGTAAAGTGGTTTAGAGAATCCACTGGAGCAAGACCATTCCCAAGAAACACAAAAGAATCGGCAAATTGGCAAAAATGTCATTCGTTAACAATCAAGTGACAGAGCCCCCTGGAGGCTGTAGTATTTATGACTCCTATCCAAAAGGAAGGAAAAGTAGTGGGACTTTGCCACAGCAATATGTTTTTGTTTCCCTTTTCCTACTGTGATGCAACATCGGTTTCTTTTAACCATGACCACCAGATCCTTAACCCGGTGTTTATTATTGTGACAATGACAACAAAGCTCTCATAACATTAATGAAGTCATAATTTTTCCCCAAACCATGATCACTCCCTAACCCCTGTTCTTCTGTCTAAACCTAACCCAACCTTAAACCACAGCTGTGTCACATCATAAAAAAGATTTATTTATCCAGCTGTGATCTGTAACAGTTTTTGAGAGCCGCTGACAAAGCGACGTGTCAGTGCATCACATCAGAAAATGCTCACATTTGTCGTTCTACAGGGCAGTTACAAACTTACTTTGTCATTTAATTTGGCAGACTCACTGGGCTGAACTGTTGGCTTGTTGGCCTTTTGTTTTTCGCTGAGGACATTCTGACGTGTCACAGTTGGGGAAAAAAACCCAAACGTTGTACTCAACAAAATGAATGGTGGCAGGGTTCCATTTCTGTGCTTCTCTGCTAGAAGCCTGGTATTGTTCCCTTGAAAAGAACAGAGCCATTGTTAACGTCATTAACACCTGTGACAAGTCAAAATGTCCACAACCTGTCTAATTATGTCATTAGATTTCACTGTGGTGATGTTCGCCGATCTCTGCAGTTATACTGGTGTGAACGGTGTTATTGTAACCAACAAAAATGATGCCCAAACTAGAAAAATTGCGTCAAAAACAACTCTAAACTTTACAGTAGCATAGGAAGCTATGTTGTCCTCATTTGGTCTTGTCAGGGCTTCGAGTTCCCCCGTGCTTGCCACCCTTAACAAGGCCCCCCAGCCCACACGGAGAATAGGCCGCCCTTTCACACTCGCGCTGGACACAGCGAATGACTGCCACCCTCACCCCTGGGGATCCTGTGCCGAGGGGGCCAGCAAAATTTCGGCCCGTTTGCTCTGCCAAAAAGCTGTCACGTAATGCATCCTGGGATACCTGACAAAATCCTGCCACAATGTGAAGCATCCATCTCTTTATTTGTCACCAAGTGTGTCGTCAAATCATAATCTAAAAAAAAATATTGTCTCCTTTCCTTCCTTCCTTCCTTCCTGCAGTGTATATGTATTTTTCTTAAACATCCTGCGCTCATGAAAGATGCATTTCCATTCAATACAAACAGCAGGATAGCTGTTGTTGCAGCATCGCAGCTGAAACCTATTTGAAAATAGATCTCAGAGTTGTTCTCCTCCAAACAGCTGCCATTATTCATGAATGTCAGCTAAGGAATGTATTTCATATGTCAGTGTCAGGGAGATTATATTATGTTACAACCTCTGGCTGGTGTTGGTAACGTCCCCCCCCTTAATATACCAAGTAGTGTATCAGTAAAATAAATATTGCATGCTTTTCACCTTGAAGGATGTGTTATGTATTCTAACCTATGCTCCAGGAAGTGTTGTGTGTCAGCCATGGGAGAATTATTTCTGTAGAGGAGAAGCTCTCTCCTCCTTAATGTTCACGCATTAGATTTTGGAATACTCAATAGGCATGGATCTTGCTGGGAGCAGGAGCCTGGGCTTTGGCTCCCTCCCATGTAGGTCACACCTTATTATGGCAAATTTAAAAGTTCTTGCCATGACTCTCTGTTTAGAAAATGAGGAGGAGGTCCCCCGTGTGCGTGTGTGTCACGGATTTAAACAGTACCATTTCACCTCCTTTCTGGAGTGTTTTGTTTGATCTAAATGAGAATTCGGGGAAAGTGGAACAGCTCGTGAAGGAACGGTGAGAAATCCAGACTGACGTTGCCACCTCACAGCCCTGAAATTGTGCGGAGTAGTTGTGCCAGTCTCATTGTTTGGAGATTAATGTTGCGTCAGTCACATTCTTTGTATGAGGGACACTAGCCAAACTGCATGGTGAAATCTAGCTACATCAAAAACATCCATTCTGATGTAGAGGAAAATAGGAGAGCAGCATTTGGAGGGAATCATAAATTTATCTGACATGCATGGGCTCCCGCTGTTATGAGCTATTGATATTCTGCCAGTCAAAGCTTGCCATTTGTGGCATCATCAGCCTTAACTTTGCATGTGTGTCTTTGTATGTAGGTGGAAGATTGCTGGGTTGTGTTGTGCGGCCGTACACATGCAGCACTGAATTAGGAGGCCCCTCTTTCTTTCCTTTTCTGCAGGCTTTGCTCAGGGGCATGACACATTTCTGAGGGGCTTTGGATCCCCTGGCCTGATAATTCCTTCAATTATTCAATGGTTGGCTAGCAGATGAAGTGAGGCCATGAATAAAGCAAATCTGTGGGCCTACGAGCTCTGACAATACAAACACACTATTAGCACTCATTTCCTCTGCTCGTCCTTGACAATATGCCACGCCCTCAGACTCACTACCTGAACATTCAAACTCAAACAACAAAGTTAGGAGGGAGGGTCAGAAAGTCACATTGAATCCCTGCCAAACTCCTGTAGGAGTGAGCTTATTGCTGCTTGTCGGGTCGGTTCCGGGGCTCTTTTCTTTCACCTCCTCCGTAGGTCTTTGTCAAATCAGGCGAGTGCTTCTTCTGCACTTGCTCGCCGTGACTTGGTAGAAGTAACATGCATCAGATTATAGCGCTTTTCTTGTGGAGAGGCACCACTCCAGTGACAGAGCTGTGTCACCATATGAAAGGCTGATCTTCACAGACACCCCGTCCTCCTCTAACTTAGTGCAGTCAAGTGTGGGACAAAAGCAAAAGAAGGGGCGCTGTGCTCCGCCCTAATGAAGTTGTAGGTCTTGTTCCTCGCTGCGCTCTGTTGGAGAAACAAAGCTAATCATAGTGAGAGCAGCCCCAGCCTGCTACAACAGAGAGACCAGGTGCTTGTTCTTTTTTTTCCCCCTCTTCTTCTTTTCCTTTTTTTTCCCTCCGTCGAGCACCTGCCTTTAACCATCTGCACCTGCTGTCTGTAATAAGACAAGGTTGCAGCGCTCACAGCACTCCCTGGATGTATGATGGGATGGCACGGCTGATTGGGATGGTGCTTCAAAGACATACAGTGCACACACATCTCTTATCTTGTCCCGAGTCTCTATAAATCCTCCAAAAGGGGGGGTGTCTGACTCATCACTGACCCTCTTTGTTGCCCAAGCAAGAAACTGAACAAAGAAACGTGTCACAACAGAGGCATGTCCTGCCTCTTACGTGCATGCTAACATTAAGCAGCACCACTGTGTGCAGACAAAACTGTCAGGCAGTTCTACTCTAGACTGTTGTTGCATATATTTAGGAAACCCAGGCCCTTTTTTCGCTCCCTTGGCGTCCCATTGTTGCATGATTTTAATCTCCAGAGCAACAGACTCCTGATGCATGCGGTTCACAGGAAGGTCAAGGACGAGCCAAATGCCCCACCCTCCTCCTGCAACAAAGCAAAGAGGAGGAGGGGAAAAAACTGCCAATAAGTTGGAGGTGACACACCTACTCCTCAGGGGAGAAAGTCAAGTCTTGATGATTTACTTCGACTTTGACGAGTAAAGTTCTTTCACCAATATATCTTTACATCGAACCATGAACCCAAAGGCTCAATCATTTCTTTGGGCATGTAGTAAAAAGTTTTGCTGGCTGGATTTGGCCTTTAAAATCCAAATGCTGCAGCTATGAATAAAAAAAATGAATATACTAGAAATTATTAATTCGGCCTCTTCTTTTGAATGCAGGACACAATTGAAGATGAAACTATGCGCCACCCTGCACTTCAGTCTCTCACTCTGCTGCCATCTCTTTGATGTGGGAAGGAGAAAATCTGTGCACCTGTGGGGAGCATAAGAGGGTGGTGGTGGAGAGGGGACGGCGAGAGGGAGGTGTGGTGGGGCTGGTGGCGAGCGACCGCCAACTTACTTGAGCGTCGATCCACCTTGGCCTGCCGCTGTCGCTGCCAGCGTTGCCGTGCCAGACTCTGCTCGTCCAGATAAACAAATGCTAGACAAATTTCTCTTTGTTAGACCTGTGTCGACTGCTGCATGATAATGAAGGCTGGTGCTGCCAGAGCATGTGTCCAGCCAGTAATAATCCTCCTGTCTGAGAGGACAATGAGGAAAGAATGTAATGTATTCAGAACAGGCAGACCCCTCCACTGCTCTGCTGTACATTCTTCCTTCCTGGTCTGTCTTGGCTTTGGCGTTAATGCGCCTTTGTAAACACAGTAGGCCAGTCACTTGCACAATTATCCTTGAATGTATTCATAGCAGATCTGGGATGCAGCCCAGGGCATCATCCTTACCATTTTTTTATGTTGGCCATGACTTATCATTCAATTGGCTCTGATAACGCAACACTGAGGCTTTCAGCCTGTTTGCTTGCACTCAAAGGGAGACTGTTAAAATGAAATCGCAGCAGAGTGAGAATAAATCTCAACACTGCTTGACAAAGTGCCAAATCTGTGTGATCTCATGACTGAGATCAGTCAGGGCTCTCTCAATACCACTTCTCACAGAAATAATAATACAACATTAAGATATGCTTTTTTAAAATCCTCATCTTAGTTTAAAAAAAAAACATCTCTGCTATTCTCAGTGGACTTTATGTAATTATGCATGGAAGATGTCTGAGGGCTATGGAGGGGGGTGGGGGTGAGAAGGCTGGCTAGTGGTGGACTTAATGTGGCTCGAGCACACCGCTGAAGGCAGCCAAAGTCTACTTTGGTACCTGGCAGCTGGATCTCCCCCGTCCAGATTAAAGTTACTTTCAGAATATCATGCATCATTACGGCTGAAAAATTGGCCAGATCACAAGGTTACTGCGATAATGAGGAGAGGACGACGAGGTAAACTGCTGCAGCGAGAAGTGGCTTTAAATGCAACGCATATTTACCTTACAGGGCTGGTAAAGTGGCCATGTCTCATTTTCTGGAGGGCAATGCCTTCCAGAGGGCGTATCCAATTAAAAAAAATAAGATGAATGCTGCGCTCTTGTAGTGGTGTAAAATGCAAAGCGGCTATCCCCAGCCCCATGTAAAAATGCAAAGACTATCCAAGACAGTTTGATCATTTGAAATCTAACCCCCCCGCCCCCATCCCCTCTCCTCTCATGTATGTAACATCATCTTTGTCAAATATAATGTAATGGGACTGTGGAGAAAGCTAACACATGGTGGCCTTAGAAAAGGCATGTGTTTTCCTGTTGCGTAGCAGCCATGCATTTGATGAATGTTCAGCACAGTATTACAGGAGAAAGAGACGAGAACCGGACTAATAGGTTTAAAGTGTGTTTGTTCACTGACTGCTCATTTAATCATCTCAGCTTACTCATGAAATGTTTCTGCAGTGAATTTTATTCAGTACTCTAAACTTGCAGGCCTTATAGATTTAATACAGGGAGGGAAGTTGTCAGAAGCTTTACTTAAAGCTGCGCTGTATTAACAAATGGTGCATATGGGACTGCGTGTAATGTGAAAGGGCGTACTCATGGGGACAAACCCGTAGACATTAATCACCAGACCCTGCCAGGTGACCAGAAACACGACACTAAGTGAATGCTAGTGTTGCACTCTCTGCTGCATGTGTAAACAGGCTTTAACTTAAAAGGTGACAACATGTCAGTGCTTTGTTTACAGCTGGTCTCCGCTGCCCCTGAAGGAGCCAAAGATAAATAAAGATTTGAATATCAAAAGTAAAAGTGCTAATTATGCAGAATGAGCTCTTTCAGAGTGTCGTATTGTTGTATAAAGACTACCACTGTATGTAACATGTATATAGCAGTCTGATGAATGTGAAGCTGTAACAACTTTCTATATCACTGTGCAGTGTTATCTTCTAAAATCCATCATATGTTGTGGTTTCTTCAGGGAATTAGAAACTGAATAAAATAACTGGTAGTATGTAATGATAAATCTTTCAGAGTTAAGATATAAAAGAAGTAAAAGAAACATGTGCACAATGAAATGAGACACCTGTCATCTGATGGGCAGGTGACTGGGCATATGTCTCCTCGTGCTTGGTGACCGGAGGCTGGGGTTGTTTTGTTTTGGTTTTTTTCATAACTGCAGACCTGTTGCTGCCGCTGCTCCTTCAAATGACAGACACTCTGATTTAGTTTTTTATTGCTGAATCTTACTCCGGTAATGAAGTTGGGACTGTTATGTTTCTCTCATTACCTTTTCATTAAAGATATGACTAGAAAATGGGGTTGCCATGGTGATGGCTCCATTAAGTCTCCAAGCTGTGTGCAGAGCTGCATTGTTTACTCTTTTGCCAAGACTGCTGCCTTCAATAGGAGACGAAGACTCTTTTTTTTCTTCTTTTCTGAACCTTGTCTTTTTCCCTTTCCTTTATGGATCAAACAATGACCTGATGCAAATAGGAAATTCTTCTGTTGGTCCTGTTTGTAAATGCTGAGAGGTTTCATCAGCTTGCTCGATGCTCCCAAAATGACTCTGCGCGGTGAGTGGGGAGAGAAAAAAAAGTGATTCACAGGCTGTAAGCAGTAAATTAAGCAGAAGAGATTAAAGAAAATGGTATGGAGTCATTTTGTCTAAATGACAGCTGGGCTTAATGTCTACAAAAGCAACTGCCAGTTTGCTTGAGCATTACCTGGTGAGGGTGAGTAAAGTCTTTTACTGGAAGTGATGAATATGGATATAATGTATAAAGAATCTGACATTTACATGGATATGTAATGTCATGGAAATCGGTTTAGCTGATGTAACCTGTGACAGATTTATAGACAATATCTGGGAGCACTCAGCCTCACATATATATCAGACCTATGGACATACCCCAGCACATGAGCACATACCACAAAATACTTAAACTTACAGGCACATAACAATTAGTGATAATATGAAGCCAATACTGGATGAAAAATTACATTCAACCATATTCTATAGAATGAATTCCTAGTGTGGCTAAAAAAATAAGTCATCACTGTCTAATGTTTCATAATTCTAGCATAAATACCTGTATATCTCACTGCTAGATCATGTCCCATATCTTATGTAAAGAACAATTAGGTCAGGATATGATGTAAGGATGTTTTCATGGCCTTATGCAAAGTATGCTCACAGCAACCTCACCCATCTCACTATCCTTCAAGCCACGTTGCCCATAAGAAAGCTTCGATGTGACATTCAAGTCATCTTGGTGCCCAGTAGTAAGGTAAATAAAAGAGGGTAAAAGACAGAGTCGCCACCTTTTTTCTCCTCATTCATCAGCAGCATTTTCCAAACCATTAGCCCTGTCATTGCTTCCTGTACTTTTCATGTCTGCTGGCTGGCTTCACCCTCAGTACTGTGATTAGTTCAAGCAGGATGCCGCTCATCGATTTTGCTCCACTGGGTGTTAGTTAACCCTCTGCCAGCATTTAATTGCTTCTCTTGACTTGGTAAAGCAGTACACGGATCCTGCAGAAAAAGGGAAAAAAGAGGGGGTTTGAGGGGGAATGAATGTTGTCTAAGATCTAAGACGTGCAGGATGGCGCCTTTCAGGATATTCAAATGCATCGACTTCTATCTGCGCCATCTATGCGCCATATAAATATATTGTGCTTGTATTCAGGAATACAGTGTTTAATTGAATGTGTTACCTGCTGGCAGCAATTACCATCATGTCGAGAAATATGGATGGAGACAGTGCACAGATGAGAGAGGAGACATGTTTAGTCTCTCTCTCTCCATCTCTCTGACTCTCTCTCTGTCTTTAAAGCTCATTGTGTTCTCTGAAAGTAACATGGCTCAAGCATGATTGACAGAGACATGATAGCTGCGGTAAACAAAAGGTGCCGCATGTACACAGAGCGATGAGCATGGAATTGGTTTTTGAAAACAATAAATCACAACTGGAAGAAAAAGCATGCTGCCTTGAACCTCATTTGAATTGGATTATCTCTGGGTCCCTCATGATGTGGACTGTTCCAATCCTGTCATAAAAAGTGATTTAGATATATATTATAAGGTTACTAAAGGAATCTATCCTGCTTGAAGCTGTTTGTCAACAGCACTTTATTGTTTCTAATGAGCTCTGGCTTCATATTTGTATGGAGATTTTTTTTAAATTATATAACCACATTGCATCATCTTACCTATTATCTCAGTTCTTCCAACGTAAAATTCCAAGTGTCTCAATAATGAAAATATACAGCAGCTTTCATGATGCTAACCCAATAAAAAGATGCCAACGTTACACCTGTGAACGATGGAACTAATACATCTTCACATTTTGATGTAGATATCCATCTGCACGTCTCCACATGAGAAAACACTTTGTTAATGCCGGAGAGGAAATCAAATGGAGAAGTAGGCAGATGCGCCGTCATTTAGACAAATGAGAAACATCAACCATAATGAAAGATGATATATATGTTTTTATATTGTGTCTGAAATGAACACTGTAGGAAAAATCTACCAGTGGAAGTGTCATTACGTGGAAAAAAATGTCAGAAAATCATCTGCTGCTGGAGCAGTTGATGTGTACTGGTGGATTAAATTCAGCAATTTGGTGGCATGAGCAATTATTTTAAATGTGCCCATATTTGCTTGGAAACAACACCTTCTCTCGGAAGACAACATTCGTAAACGAGACTAATACATTTTATAATTTTATCAATGTTGACAGAAGTCCTGGAATATGGTTACGAGGGCCTCATAAAGGCAGCCAAGCAAAACTTCAATACTTTTCTAAACGCCCCTTTGGTTTTCCACTCCCTGTCATTATTTCAATGTTTTTTGAAGGTCTTTAATTTGCATCCTAATGTTGTGCCCTTGTTCCATTTAATTTACAATGCAGATGCAGGAGCGATAAGTGTGACGGAGGTTCATCCCAAGATGGGGGGGGGGGGGGAGGACGACGACGACAACAACACAAAAGTAAGCAAAATCATTTCACTTTTATATGACTCTCATATGAATTGAGCTGATAAAACATTCATATTAAACAAAAACCCATTCTGCATTAGCAAGTACATTATTAAAGAATACATGTGGAGCCATAAAATAATAATTTCCAACACTGCTCAAAGATAAAGGAATTTCAATGCATCTACTGTCTGACTGAGCTGCCTGTTGTTTCATAATTTGTTTATCTGCCTCATGTCTAAATATTTGTTTAGCTGTAATTTACAGTATGTACTCACAGTCAGCGTTGGTACATGAAGGCAAACAGTGCAGCACAGCACGTTTAAGCTGCAGAGCTGTTTCTCAGAGCTTGCACAAAGTGGAAATGACAATGAAGTCACAAGAAACAGATTGGATTTGGGCTCAGGACACTTTGGGCATTTTTTTCTAGGGAGGGGTGTAAAAAGTAGGTTGCAATGCTGGGGGTGAATGTGCCAAGCCCCCAGGGCTCCGACAAAAAAATATGGGGCAATCTTTCGCACACACACACACACACACACACACACTTCTTTTCTCACTCTTCATCTCTGCCTTTTCTCTCTCCCTCATTATATCTTCAATTATCAAGTCAGGAGAGAAACTCATTATTTTTGGAAGTCATTGCCCACGTCAGTGTTCTTTTTTGACACAACACAAGAGGGGGGCAGACAAAGTCCATCGGTCGTGATTCGAATCTCTTAATAACATTAGCTAATCGTGAAAAATAATCATCTTGAAATTACACTAATGAAAATATGATCCACACTATATTTTCACTTTTCCGCTCCGAGAATTAACCGCACGAAATGATCCTTTTTTTTCTAACCCTGTGCTGAATTTGTCATTAAACGGTGGAGAATAATTACCGGTGGGTTATTTTATGTTTGATGCGGCATTTTAATTGACAGCAGGGCATTTCATGCAAAGCCATGACCAGGCTGAGCAGCACGTGACCCCACCACAGGGACTGTATCTGATTTCATTATTAGCCCCAGTTTGACTGGCTTAGCTCTCATATGTACCATGAACACCTTTACCCTTGGGTGGCTCGAGTTAATTACTTCAGCCCATAATGCCTGAGATACACACCTAATAAGCATGGAGTGTTACAAATTATGATGCTTGGATTAGCTGCTGCTTACTCCCAGACTGAAAGCTTTCAGTGTTTGGAAGAAAGTGTGCTTATAGAAAACACATCAAATATGGTCCTTGTTCTGGTCAAGGGAGTTGTTGTTTTTTTCTTTTTTTTTCAGACATGAGTTCCTGTATTTCGGATTGAAGTGCCAGTTCACCCAAATTAATCACTTTCATGTACTGCTGGTTTGGGTTTTTGTCCAGGTTTTTTGGATATTTCCCTCTGACATTGCTGCTTCTGCACCAGTAATGATGGGTGTGAATGGAAAGTCATTTTTGCAGCTCACAGAACTGTGTCTTTCTTTGAACAGTGTCCTGGTTACTTTGCTTAATCCATAGACATCACTGAAATCCGTTGCCACCCATCTACTAAGCCAATGGAGACACTGGACATTGGTTTTACTGGACCAACTGGGATATAATGTCTGGAAATAAACACTGCTGTTGAGTTTCTAAAATGTTATGTTATTAGCACAAATGAAATTCTCCTCCCCTATCTTATACGGGATTATGTGCAGAAGTCTTTGAGGCAGATATCTCAAAACCTGGGCCCATTAAACCAACATGACGTGCAATGCCAGTTGCACAGGGTTTGTTAGAACTGATTCTTTAAACGATTGTTTTTGCATTTGCAGGTTTTGCATACAACAATCTTCTCATTTGACCCTCCCTGCCTAAAAATGTTGCTGAATTTACATGTCTCAATTTCCAGCTTTCAATTAAAAAATAGTTTTCCAAATTTAATTAGAAACACACAAGAAAGACCCCACACCCATTTTTTAAAATTGTTCTAGTGTCACATCTAGTGTCATGTGGGAAAACATTGGTCTTTCCGGTAAATGCCCCCAAACAACTTGTTCATTTTGAACTGACAAAGCCTCTGGGAGCTTAGGATAGATGGATGGGTCAACAAAACATTGGACTTTAACACATATCCAAACTGACAATACCTCACAACAATCCTATTTCAATTAACCCAAGATGTTCCTGAAGTGTGTTTTGTCAGTGCTGTAGTCGAAGGCCTCTGACCTCTTAGTGAGGTTAAGTTCACATTGTGTTACCGTCTACATGTGCAAAATTACACAGCACACAGATGTGCAGGCGAGGGCGGACCGTTTCATGGTGATTAGGTGTGTCTAGGGTGGTAGGTTTGTGACTACACGTGTGGGTTGGCAATTTGGGGGGGGGACTTGAGACAATGCTCCATTTCATGAGTGCACATCGCCCTCCCACACAGCCTTTGTTAAGCCCTCTCTCTTGAGCTGGCACTTCAGCCTCCCTGAGCCCATTGACTCCCACTGGATGCTCGCCGCTGTGTTTCCTGGGTGAAATATATGGGGGGGCTCTTTAAGACTGTAACATGCGTATCCATTCCTTTCATACATGCCCCCCTCTCAGCAAAGTGCAGCCAATACAATTTAATCCCATTTGTTAGGCAACTTAAATTCATCCAATTTCACAGATTAGGAGTTGTGGTCTGTGCAAAATTTAGCTCAGTTATACTCCTGATCTTTCTTTATCTTTAATTTCTGAATGCGCTCACACAGGAGAGGCATACAAGTAGGAAAAATGTAATGAATTTAATACATAATTTATATGTTTTGGTATTTTACCTAACCTTTCCTCTCTCTAATCTGTGCCCCAATTTTCATGAAGACAACATTCATATTGTTTATATTTTCCTTAAGCAACAGGCTTATTTCATTCTGGAGGCCTTGCTGCAGCAAATGTAGTTTCTATAACAACCATACCTCATAATGAAGCTGGAGATTCTCCATAATTAAATTGCATGCATGTACTGTACTGATATAATGGAATATGGCCTTACGCAGCGTTTGCTTTTAATTACAAACTTTTTTAAAAGGTTCATTGATCAAGCCATGAAACGGCAGTTAATGCTTATGTGGAGATGACTGGTAAGATTATGTGTTCAGGCTTTAGTTTTCCATCTCTTTGTGATTCCTGACATAATGTGTATTTATTATTTACTGTTTGCACAGTGGGCAAGAGACAGACCTACTTTTTTAACCCCCTTTATAATTACAACAGCCCCTCATAAAAAAAACAAAACTTTTCATTCCTGCATTCAGGATAAACCTACAGTTTAGTTTGAAGTGTGGTACAGTTTTAAGGATTTTTTTCTGCTCAATGGGAAACAAGAAGTGTGGATATTCTTTCAAAAAGTAAAACATATATCAATGTACTGGGAAGGAGTATGAGAGAAATGTGTGTGTGTGTGTGTGTTTCAGGGGGGCAACCTCTGACAACAACAGGGATCAGTCTGTCTTATGAGAACAAACACCGATGGTTTTAATTTACTGACTGCATTAGTCAGCTCCTCTCCAACCAAGCTCGGTGTTGTTTCGTTGGCAGCTGCAAAAGTTATTAATGGTGCAATAACAGGAGGCAAGTCTGGGCACAGAATATTCCATTCTCGCTTAGATTGTGTAATGATTTTCTACAAGAGGGAGGGCTGCCTGCTATTTCTCATAGCAGTTTTTTTTAATGGAGTGACATGGGGAGGAGAAGGAGGCAAACATGCTGCCCTTTCGGTTAATTGACTTATATCTTTCACAATTGGCATTCCATGCATGCATTTACAAAAATGCTTTACTGACATCGGTGTTGTCAACCAACAATCACCTGCTCTCGTGCACATGTGTGTCAGACTTTATATTACCCGCAGTTGCAAAAACATAGAAACATGTTAGCAAGAATCTCAAGTTTCACTATAAGGCACGTTTGCTACGGTGCATGTGAGATGTAACATGAAGCTGCGGTTAGTGACAGTGCACAAATAATGTAAAGGCAACTTTAATTAATACATAATTCAATGTGAAATGAACTTTTGAAACTGATCCAAACACGCATACAATCAAAGGTTAGCATTTCCAAATTGTGTGCCACTGAGTATGAATCAATACATATTCAAAGGCCTCCTGACTGCTTTTTTTGCTACGGGCCCTCATATTGATTCTATGCATGAGCCTGCAGAGTTATCACAAAACAAATTGCACAGACTTGAATTTGACAATCCCTTTATGAGGAGCGCTTCATTGATTTCTGGAAGGTGGCTCCGTTTGGCTCCTTTACAGGAGAGAGGGGAGGTTGTTGCAGAGACGCACAGCGCAGCTTATTCTAATTACCTTATTGCCTTATTTTATTCTTGTGGCAGCCTATGTAACACAGTGTCATAGAGTTAAAGTTAGTCAGTAAGTGTGTTCTCCCCCGTTTCCCCGGCCATGTCTGAGTCCTGCTGGGACCGGCACCGAGTTGCGACTTTTCCAAAAGGATACGACGTGTCAGCGAAATCTGTCCCGCAGTGTGAGGCTTGACACTGCAGTGACAGCGCAGCAATATTTCCCCTCTTGTTTCAGAACAAATTACCAGCAGCATGACATCAGAGGGTTCATTGTGCACCCACAGCCCCCTCCTCACACACACCACTAACCCCTTCTGCTCAGCTCCCTGGGTGAAACGATAGTCTCGTTGTTATATATATATGTTATATATATACTGTGTGAATTTCATTGTTTTTTCAGAGTCTGGTCACTGGTTTTCTTTAGAGTTTGGTCTCATTTGACACATCTGTATCAATCACTGTGATTGACTTGAAATTAGAGCTTCTCCTTATTATTTCTGGATTCCATAAATGTAACTCACCTTATTCATATACCTTATCAGTATGTGCTTTCATCAGGTTCAGTTTTATCTGATTGAAAAAACAAACATCTGGGAACATGAAGCTGCTGCAAATTAGACATAGGTCCCAGTAGGTTTTCCTCTGCAAACAAACGTTTATCCCAAAGCACTTTCCATTACCACCTTGACAGATAGGTGAGCAGCAGATATGCCATCCGTACAGGAAATATAATCAAATGGCTCACAGAAAACAGAGTGGAGAGTCTAATATGTGTGTCATTCTGCGCCCGTGAGGCCATCGAATGCAATTCACCTGCAGGGTTAAGAGTTTATCCAGAGATGCAGAACACACACCTGTCTTGTTTACCCTCCTGCATGCATCACATCGGCACTGGAAGGCCACTACAAGCCACTTTTCTGGCTCTGCAAAAAGTGGCGCTCGTCTCTGAACCTTCCTTTCTTTTCCACAGGGTTTTTTTAGGTGGTGAAATGAGGGTGAAACAATGCTGCCTGCCTTGCCTCCATTTTCTCCTGTGTGGAATAAATAAAGCTGCATTTTGAGCAGGAGCGCTGTCATGCATCACGCACTAGGAGGAGCAGGGAAACAAACAGGGCCAGATTCATCAAAACAGACGGAGTTGCTCAGCAGGATGGGGATATGTTGGGTGTTAATCAAAGTTGAACAGCTAAACTTGTTCTGTTCCAAAGGGAGATAGAAGGAATGGAGGGGAGGAAGAGTGCAGATCACATCTTCTGTCTTGCCCACAAAAGGGTGGATAGAAATTTTCTGCTGTCAAAATTGCATGTGATGAGATAATGTAAAATGAATAGCCAAAGATATTTTCTAAAGAGGGTTCATGGATTCTCACATGAACTGTGCTTCAAGTTTCAAGAATTCATTATGCAAGCACAGCTGAGGTCTGTGTACCCAGTTTTGCATATTTTTGCCCTGCTTTAAATATGCTGTGCCACCCAGTCACTCTGTCTTGTTTGTTATCAAGTCCTGCAGACTTTGATGTGGCTTGTAATCTCGTCCGGTCTATTAGGATTTTCAGATCGCAGCAGAGCGTAAATTAGTAGCCGACATCCAACTCGGTTTTTGGAATATTCCGCAGCTCCTAATTGGATGAATGGATTTATTTTGTTTTTTTGGAAGAACCATGGTTCTATTTAATCTCCACAGGCCCCTCATCTTGCTTCCCCACCCACTCACCAGATTGATTGTATCTAATACTAGACAATGGCATCAATGAATTCAAGTAGTTTTTTTCACCCCCCTTTTGGGTAGACAAGAAAGAGAATCATTTGCATGCAGGTGACATGTTCAAACAGGACAAGGCAAGATGAATCAAAATGCAACTCAACAGTTTCCTAATGCATTGACCTAATTATGCAGCCATTTTCTGCCTTTTTTCCCTCTACATTGGCTACTCATTCAACCATATTCAGGATGGGTTTTGATGGGAAAAGTCTGCTGATTCACTGCAGTTTTGCTGACTTAAACTGAAGTTACAGGAAGATTCAGTGTGTATAAAAAGAGCTGCAAGAGAAAATACTTAACCATCAGCTGAGCAATGACCAGATGAACCTTTTCTGTTATTGATCTACTGTAGTAGTGAGCACTTCCTCTTCAGGATGCTTTTAAGGTTGTACATATCGCCTTACATCCTCATCCTGACCACGGTAACCACAACATAAAAACCTGGTGGACAGGGGAGTCTGTACTCGTGCAGTAGACCAAACAAGCAACAAAGAGTGCAAGAGTCATGATGGCGGCATATTGATCCCTGGGGAAATTTAAATCATGTTTATGGGAAATTACTTCGATCACCACATAGACGCCAAGCTAGCTAGATGAACGTGTGCATGGTGGAAAGGGAGAAAAATGTTGATGAATGCAAAATGTTGAGTCTAGTCTCTAAAGTATGGGTGACAAGTTGTTGTACAAGACACTGATTTATAATCTATACTTTTGCAGTATAAGAACAACAAAGAAGAGAGACTGTGGCACAATAACTGGTTAAATTATTTATTTGCTTTTGATGCTTATGTTGCAGTCGCAAAATCTAGATATGAAAGTTGTCTGCTTTGTGGAGTGGTTTTAACAAATAATAGTGTTATCGCTCCGGTCCAAGACTGTTGTAACACACCACTGGAAAAAAAGACTCATACCATGTTCTGTTACCCTAAACTGTGTGTGTGTGTGTGTGTGTGTGTGTGTGTGTGTGTGTGTGTAGGGGGAGGGCAAGAAATAAAATAAAATGTTCCAGTCAATGCTGCCACCCTGCTCCACTGTCTGGGCTGACATTAACGCTGAAATGAGAATGACCTCATCATACGTTCAGCCAAATCATCATAAATGACATGATATTAACTCTGCCAGACAGCTTTATTTTTTTTCTTTGGCAGTTCTCCATTTTGCTTTAGTTTGTGGTTCTGTGTCCTTGTTATCTGGCCCTCCAGACTCTGCTCTCACTGTGAGGCAGAGGAGCAGAAAGATGGCAGTAATTCATTTTGTGCCACGCCACAGGCGAAGGCTCTTTTTTCCCTGCTGCCCATTACCTCCAGAACAGACTCAGCGTCTCAGCAGGACACCGCTCCCTTCCGCTCTGGCCCAGACCCACGGTACTCCGGGGTGGGGGGGGCTGAGGTTAGTGGACGACCCACTTCAGATTCTGTCAGCGCCACCCGCAAGCATCCGAGGCACTCCACTCCACCTCAAGGAAAGCAGGAAAAAAAGATGGCAGCCTCGCAGTCAGTCAGACTGGGGAAGCAGTTGCTCCCTTCACCCAAAATAAACTTTCACTACCCAAAAAAATATATCACTGCTTTGTTGGAACTTTGGCCTCTATTTTGCAATATTCCTAAATACAAGGGGCACATAACACAAATTGGATAAAATACTTTGCAGGGAGGCAAAATCTTGCAAATGACTGATTTAAGACAATTTGCACAAAGTCAAAAAAAACACCAAACATGTTCTGCCAAACTTGTAGAAAGATATAATTTTAGCCAAAGGAGAAAATAAGCTTTCCATTAGTTAGGACCCTCATGTCTTAAAGGAAATTGACCTTGGCTGGTAAGGTGTAAAGTGAAAATGAAAATTAGACTTATTTCCACAACAAAAGCCAAATTTTGTTTTTTCCATAGCAATTTAGCTTATTGGCAATATCCAAAACTAGCTATTGTGTTCTATTATGGTTTGATGTTTCATCGTAACAGAAATGGCTCAGTGTTTCTTCAAGGGTAAAATATTCTGTTTTGAAAAGGCATAAGTTTCAATTACAGCCCAGTGTTTTTAAATGAGGAGATGCCCATCAAATCCAAGATGCGTGGATGTTTATGAGTTTAGAGTGCTATGACGGAAAAGCTTTTCTTTTTTCCCTTTTTTCCCTTGCAATATTGCCACAAGACCTAATTTGTTCCCCCAGCAAGCATTTGGGTTTGGTTTTTATCTTTATTTTGACATGTTGTTGTTCATGAGGAGAGCAAAAGAAATATCCCATTAACAGGCTCTTTCCTATCTCCCTACATAAATCACTGACATGGAAATGAAACTGTTCTGACAAAAAGGGAGATGGATAGAGGAATACAAATGTGAAAACCTAACACACACACATTCATCCCTTCCCCTCCTCTTCCCTGTTTCACATAAAGGCACTTCAGCAATTGGTACAACTTCTGAATAGACAATTAGGAATGAAACAAAATCTGTGGTGATTTAAAAGGGGGGAAAATCCATCTAAGCGGACTCTTGTGCATAATTACATCTGAGTTGCATTATTTTCACAGGATGGCAGCACCAGCTAATCAATGTGGACCAACTCGTCGATTCTTTATTAAAGTGTGACAAAGCCATTGATTTCTGTTTACTGTGATAACAGTCATATTTGTCTTTCAGTTGTAAGTGTTGACCATGGATAATACAGCTATCAGTTAAATCTGTACCAGGTAGAAACATAGGTGTAGCGTTTGAAAGTTTTCTTTTTATCATATAGTTGATATTGCTAAAGAAAGGTGTGGCTTATGGTTCTAAATACTACAATACCCCAAAGCCTCAACCTCACTATGGAGAAGAAGCCATGTCATCATCAAATTTCAGGTAACCACAGACACCCTTGCTAACTGTTAGCAAGTAGCTATTTCTAAGTGTTAAAGCAAACTCTTGCTAGCTAAAATGGAATGAACTGAGACTTAAAGCTGACTACAGACAACTTTAAAGATGGCTGATAATTTTAATACGTTTGTCCACACAGGCTACCTTAATTTCTATTGCCAACCCTAAAAAATTATGTTCAAGTAGTAGAAAATTTTCCCCCATTTACACTGAGGTGAAAATATAATTGTTGGCCTGATTATGTTCAGAGCTAAGATATTTTTTTTTCAAATGAATAAAAGATAGCTGTATTCATTATGCGAATGATTTATTAATGTGGATGGAGAGTGAACAAAGTGCACAATTGTCACACCAAAGACCTGAGTTCACACCCACTGTCCCGTTTGTGGTTATGATTAGGCAACAAAAGCACTTTGGCCAAGCTTACGGAAATGTTGTGTTTTTAGCCACATGTGCTTGTTATTTCTGAAGTCAATGTGAACATTTTCTGTACCAAAGCAGACCATGATTGTTTCCCTGGCTTTAAACGTATAATAATGCTTACTGTACTGCAATATTGGATATTTTGGCAGAAAACAAATTTGTTGCTTTTACTGATACAGTCAATCAATGTATTTGCTCATTGCCAAATGTACAACACTTTCTCATTATGTTAATAGAAAACATAATCCATTTGCAATTACAGTTCTTTTAAAATGTATTTGCTGTTGCAAATTAGTTGTATCTAAATGTAATTTCTCAGAGACAGGGTTGATATTTCAGGATGCTTTGCCACTAACAAATCTTCTTCATATGTTCCTATGAAATTCCAGAATATATTCCAACACCAACAGTGCTGAAACTCCTATCGCTCGGTCAGAAGCATCTGATCGTTGATCTTTGTCCCCCCCCTGTTCAAGATAAACTCATAGACTGACCTGATGCTTTGACACCAGGGTGTACAAGTGTCTCAAATCACAGCCAATTATTCCACATCCCTCCCTGAGGAGCAGCTGACATTTGCTCACTTAAATCTATCACATGCTCTCAGCGCTCGGCTGTATGTCTCTGTCATTGCATCTCTTTCTCTCTGGTTTTTGGCAAAACTTTGGCTTGCAGCATATATTGATCTTCAAATATACCCAATCTGAGAGGTACTGCAGCTTAGTGATGAACTCCAGGAGATCACAGCTGCGAAAACAGCCCACTGATGATGCCTACAGAGCCAACGAGGAGCTCATATTCCTTTGAGGCACAGGAAAATATGACTCCATTGAGGTTTGATGCTTATGTACCCCTACAGCAGGCAAACCTTGATATAAACAAAGCACTTAATTGAGCCAAGTAGCTGCCTTTACTTAATCTAGGCTGCTTTTGGTCGTGTCCCAGTAATTATCACATCACTCCACAATGTGCAGGTATACTTGAAGTAAATGCTGGGTGTGGAGAAAGCGTTGATGAAGCCGTTGAAGTGTAATACTGATAACACCAGTGATTGGCTAGAACACAAGCCTCTTTGATCCCTCTTAAAGGTTAAGAATATGGTGCATGTAATTTATCTTTTATTCATTTTCTGACTTTTCCAAAGCAGAAATTCCTTTTGGAGGTTCTTTTCATCTGACTGGAAAAATAATATATGATTTGTTCAGTCTGCAAAGAAAAAAAGTATAAAAGTAACCTGCTACCAGCAAGACAACAAGTCTGCTAAATACAGTTCTTGCAGAAGGAGAAACCAGAGCTACACAACATGGCTTTCACCAGCAAACGCAGAGGATTAAGTGAGTTTCCCTTTGAGAAATTAACTACTACACAAAGTGGAGATAAAAGAAGAGACAGAATAACGAGGCCTGTTTGCCTATTCAGAGGGTTTAGCCGTGTATTAAAAATCATAGCGTTAAGCTTCCTGACAGATGCTAATGAAGTGATGTTTACATTTTTGATTCGCTGCCTAAACAAAGATAAGGCATGCTCTCGGAAAACAGCAAGCCCTGCAATCCAAACACATCCATTGAGCCTGTCACCAAAGACATGACAGCTTTCTTCCCCACTAACAACAATGAGCGACTCATTTCCATATTAATGAGAGGAAAGAAAGGCAAGTGGATGGGAGTGTGTGTGTGTGTGTGTGTGTGTGTGGAGCACGAAGGGGACGATGTTGTTTCTTGTTGTCTTGGCACCTATTGACAAAGTATTCAAACAGGTTGTTAATGACCGGCCTAAATCACAGAGAGCAGCCTGTGGAGTAATCATATCAACATGTTGCGTAGACATATCATGTGCGGCGTACTGTCGCGGTGACTCGGTTGCATTTGCACAAATATTTGGCATCGCTGCCACATACACACAGACGAGTCAGATATGCACACATATCCATCACATTTGCGCCAGTAACGCGTACATGTACACTTGCTCATCCACATGAAAACCACATACACAGGGCACTTAACATCTTGTACAATAAGAGACATCCTTATCCCACAGGAAGCAGGCTTCAGTACACCCAGAGGGTAAAAACAAAATTAGCAGCTCAAGAGCACTCTGGGCCAAATCTGGGGGGGATACAAAACATCTGTTGGGTTCCGCAGTATTTACTCCACATGACCTTTAAAACAAAACCACTGTTACCATAACCTGCAACCAAAATTTCTTTTTATGCAAAAGACTTGAGGTTTGGAAATGAGTCTCACTATAATGGGCGCAGTACTAATTGTCGGTCTTCGTCAGGACTTCTTCTCAGACTGTGAAAAAAGTTGTATAATACATTCTTTGGCGCTTGAGGGTCACAGAGGGAACTTTCTCAAGTCTGAGAAAATAATGTGAGGGACAGCACCGGGGAGCAAAAAAATGTAGCTTGGTTGAATGATGGCATATGTTAGAATATAGTGTTTTTGACCTATTTGAAAGTCTAAAAGTTGGTGTAGTTCAGCCTCTCTTACATCAGTTTAGACCTTTCTTTTTCAAACTACCTCTAGTGTACTAAATCATCACTATTTTAACTTTTACTTATAACTTAAACTTGATCTGAACTTGACTAACATGATTATTGTGGCTTTAAGTCTTTAAGTCTTAATGGACTACAGACTTGGAAGTATTCAAACCCCAAAACAGAAAATGCCTATGGCTTGAAATGAATAGGTCTCAGCTACGTATAAAGCTGAGACCAATCCTATTACTTTTTAAATGAAACGCACCCCAATGTAATTTTAATGTTGGTCATTCAGACATTTCTTACGAATGCTTGTGGCCCAGTGACTCTGCTCAGAGTTTCCATTATGATATACAGTATATGTAAACAGACGTTTCAGTCCCAGCATCTCCCGTATCTCTAGGATTTGAATATTCGTCTCCACATTCTGTATACGTTTGCGATTCTCTGAGTCATTTATTCTAACACTTGACTCTGAGAGGCATCTCCAAGACATAATCTTCCAGCTCATAGCGCATGTCATTAGCCTCCTAAATTACAAACATCATTAGGAGAATTGATTCAACTTAGCCTCCTGGGGGGGCTTCAGTCTGCTGTTCCGACATGGTGGGAGCTCATTTTGAGTGTGGTGTCAATCCTATTTCACAAGTTCAAACGGCCTCATTGGGGGTCTGAGCTGTTTGCCCCCTCTTTATCCCTGCACGGCACGGTGAGGCCCTGCCTCCTCATTAGCAAAAAAAAAAAGAGTTGACTGTCTGTGTGTGTGTGTGTGTGTGCAGTGTGTGTTTGTGTGCAGCAGCCTTCAAGCATGCTGGGTATGTTTCAGCCTCTAAGCAGGGGAGATGAAGTCATTGTGGCACACTGACCTCTGCAACAACCTCAAATGCTGCACCGTTAGGGGGGGTGGGGGGTCACTGGAGCATGCTGTGACATTGGTGAAGAGGAGTGAGTCAAAAAAGAAAAAGAAAAATGTTGCATGTTTCTGTGTCCTACAATGCTGTGATTATGCAGGGTGGGAGCAGAATGCCAAGAGAGAGCAACTGAGGTATAAGAGGGGAATTTCACAGCATGAGCAACATATCAAAATTTGAACAAATGTGCCCCACGAATTCTAATGCAACTTGGTCCTCGTGCTCTGGAGCAGCTACTAATTCCAGCCCATGTAACAAACATGGAGGGGGGTGGTATGCCTTCAATAATTCATCTGGAGATTGATAGATGTGTGTCTTCAGAGACCACAGTGTGGATAGCATGTTAGCATGTTGCTCGGCTCTCCTCAGAGACTCACTATGAACTCCGCCTGTGAATTTGTGAGTATGGAGATCGGGGTCAGAGTTCAAAATGAGGAGGTCTGATACAGCATTACGCTGAAGCCATACCTCGCCTCCTAAAAGGGTGGCACAAATCCCTCAGATAATCTAGACTCCTATCCAATCTCCACGGAGATGTTTTATGTTGCTGTTGAATGTGGACAGCAGAGCACATGCAGCTGTGTAAAGCACGTTGTAGCTCAGCTCAGCAACATTTTTTAAAAGGATATCTGTACTCTTTATGTTCTTCAGTTCCATGAGTTAAAGTAAAACAGGTGAAAAGGTTGATTCTTTATTTAAAAATCATGAGAGAATAAAGTATTACCGCTGGCTTTGATTTACCTCCAGATTTTACTTGAGAAAACAGAATATTCTCAGTGAGCATATGAGCAGTGGGAGTGGAAAGGATTCTTCAAATGGATTACATTATGTTTTTACAATGCATAATAGGAGGTTGCTTTTAAAGGTCATCCAAATGTTGTTGCCCCCACATAAAAGCTATGTCTTGTTTTTCTGGATCAGGGTTTCTGATCACAGAACACACACGTCTGAAATCACCAGTCTTTGTAAACAATATGCAATCAGTCCCAAACATCAATAAAATCATAGCTGTGAGATTCAAGAACACAATTTCACCACAGCCATTTTCTGCATAATTATCCTGCTGAGGGCTTGGTTGTCTTGTTGTTCAACCCCCCACCCACACACAACCCTAACCATCTAATGTTCTGACGAGAGGTGGACAATGGTTGATGGACAGATCAATGAATGGAGCCATATGGAGGCCAGGCAGAATATAGAAATGAAAAGTGGAAAATGGGATATTGATAATTGAACTCACTGAGCAGCACCCTGACTGGCACTGACGCGCAATCTGCTGCCATTTACTTGACCTCATGGAGTTACCATGCAGTGTGCAGGGATGAGACAGAAAATGAAATGTAAAAAAAAATCTGCTATGGTTGCCTAAAATCTGTAGCAGGGCCACTCTTCCAAATGTGGCAAACCCTTCACGGAATAATGTAATGATGTGGATCGATGCTTGTTCTTTGTGCAACAAATTCCTAAAAGGGACAGTGAAAAATCAGTCATGTGTTGCCATCCGTGACCCCGTGCATTCACAAAGCACTGGAGGTCACGTGCTTTGTCTTGTCAAATCAATCGTGCATGGGTGAGTTCACTGTGTACAACACAGTGAAACTACACAGCTCTGTGCAAAAGTTTGGGCACCCTTGGGCAAGATTCCATATTTTGTTGATTCCTGAAGTGAAAAGAGGTAAATACTACCCCTGCAGCAAATGGACAAACTGAATTTCACTTATATTTGATTGGATTTTAACAGTTTTAAATTCATCTGTACATGGCACTTATTTCAGAATGACTCTGTCTTATCCAAATGTTGCTTTGCTGACTTTTGTTTATGTACCAGTGCTGCACAGTTAGCCTTAACTACCATTTCTTAATGACATTTTGGTCAGTGGACATTTCAAGCATCAATTAGCTTCATTTTCAGATCCGCATTCACTTAGTTAGTCAAAGGAGCCGGTGGTTGTTTTTGCTTTCAGTCGACAGTTCCTAATGATGATTCCAGACCTGCCTTGCAAGTCCTGATGAGTTAATTAAGTTTTGTGCCCAAATTTTTGCAAACAACCATATTTGGTTTCACTAAATAAGACTCTTTCTACCCTCACGGAATCCACAGCACTACTTGCAGAATAATCACTGCAGACAATTCAAAGCAACTGCGAACTTAATTGCTACCAGGTCACCGAGATTTGTACAAACCATGTTCTGAGAGGCGTGCTCCCTGTACATGAACTTTCCAAACAGAGAAAATGGTGAGTACATCTCCTACACAACTACAGGGCTTGCACTCACCTATTACTCACTTGTCTTTGTAATTTTATGAGCTTTTGTTCAGCGGCATCCCGCTGTGATCAATTCAAGGGACAACCATTAATTTGATGTACAATTTAAGGGACTGAAATACAAATATCACAGGCTTGTCCAGGCCCCTAGAACATCTGAGTATAATGTTAAAGCTATACTATAAATTATAGATTCACTGTGGGCTTGGGCACCACTGACATGTTCATAATTCCATGTGGGGACATTATAAGCCTGTTAAAGTGTCTGTTTAGTCGGATCACTCTCTCTCTCTCACACACACACACACACACACACACATTTTCTCACTTAGCCCTATACTTTTAGCTAGTCAATTTTAGATATCCATCACTTAAAATTCTGCTTCCACCCGATGTGAGGTTCAAGGTTTCTATACTATTTACATGTGCCAGTCAGTTGGTGACTTGGTGAGAGAGATGTGTTTGTGCTGCTTAGATTTGCATGAAGGATTTTCTTTTAGCATTTTTTGTTTGCTGGTCAATAAATGCACCTGCTGACTTGGCTTTTTTGGAGTAAAAAGTAGCTGCCCATTATGCCTGAAAACAATGCTGGTGAGAGCTGTGAAAATGAACCAAAAATATGAAGTAGGAGGGGTCATGGTGGTCATGCAATTAGGAAATATTACATATGCTGTGACTGCAGCATTCCTGGGTTGATGAGGACAAAAAGCAAAAAGAAAATCAGAGGGATGTAAAACCAAAACAATGCATTTACAGATACCAAAACGCTCTTTAGCACTGAAGGGAACTACAAAAATTGTCTGTGGGTTTGAAAGGAAATTGACAAATTTACATTTGAAAAGAAAAACTTACCAGCAACAACAACGTCTCATGTACCTGACTGTCAACAGTTTTTTTTACATGGAATAAAAAAACAACTGTTACACAGAAAAAAACATTATTGATAAGATTTGTGGATTATCCAGAGCGAGAGGGAGATTTTGGAAGGTTTCTGGGAAGATGCTGTTTTTTCCTAATGTTATTTAACACCACCAATGACAATATTCATCTGTTTTATTTGTGTTGCTATCAGAAAGAGGGATTAGTATTAAAGCTTTGGCACAGGAAATCAAGGTTAAAACATTATGTGAACGCCCCCCCCCAAATGCAAACCACCAAAATAACTCAAATGGTTATACCTAAGTGCAAAACCAAGATTTCCCATATGACCACATCATTTTTTTTCGCTAACCATGTGAGAAGAAGGTGTGTGTGGTGGAGGAGGAGGAGGAGGGAGGGAGAAGGAGGGGGAGGGCGGGTTCCTTCGTCTTCTTGGTTTATGTCATTGGTTTAAACGACCCAAGACCCCGCCTTGATAAAAAAGGAGAGTTCGACTACAGCCAAAGACAAGAGGGGGGGGGAGAGAGAGAGAGAGAGAGAGAGAGAGAGAGAGAGAGAGCGAGCGAGGGGGAAAAATAAAGCGGTGAAACAGTTAGACGGACACCTACTCGGCATTTACTCTCGGCCGTATTTTTTTTTAAATACACACGGACGCGTTTCTACACATTCTAACCGCTTCCCTCTCACCGGCCGTTTCTCAAAACAGGAGAAGAAGAAGAAGAAGAAGAAGAAGGAGAAGGAGAAGGAGAAGAAGAAGAAGAAGAAGAAAGAGAAGGAGACGAAGAAGAAGGAGAAGACGCCGCTTTGGTAACGCGCGCGCGGAGGATTAACAAGGTGGAATCACAATCTACTCCCAAGTCTCCCCATGAAACATTTCTCCCCGGAGCGGATGATGCTGCCGCCGCCGCCGACGAGTGCCTGAGAATAAAAACAAAGTCGGCTTCTCAACTTGACATCGTTCAGCCAGGTAAGACGGCATCACACCGCCTTCTCTCCACGCTTAATTCAGTTTCACAACTGGGAGTTAGCGAATGACTGGCCGCCGCCGCCGCCGCTGCCGCCGTCTGGGGGGTTGCCAGGTCCGCATACTGGCCATGTGTGTCCACCTTACTGCGCCATGAAGATGTGTGTGGAGGTGCGGGGAGAGGAAGAGAGAGAGGGGGTGGTGGTCGTGCGGGTTGTAGCCTCCACACGGCGACGTTATTTCTGACCGCGTAAAACATGGTCTAACTGTCAGACGTGGTGGGCACGAGCCCCCCGCGCCCCCAAGTCCCTCACGACCACCCTCACCTTTACGTCGCAAGGGTATTCGGCAAAGACGGAGCCACGTTGTTTTTGCTCGCGAAGAGACCCCGTACAGAGTGTGTGTGTGTGTGTGTGTGTGTGTGTGTCGGTTAAAAAGAAAATAGGAAGTGCATTGTTGGAGTGTGTGTTGCACGGTCATGGAGTTTGTGTGTGTGTATTTTGCTATCTAGTGCTTGCGCATGAAATCCTCTAATACCTCACACCTGACCCGACCGAGTGAGTTTTTGTAGACACAACAGTGTTGTGAGGGACGTCATCCCGTGTGATCTCCAGCTGCTTAAGCCCGGGTGCAACACGATTCGCTACAGCGGAGCACATCTGCATCACAGTGCCACCTTTGAACGTTCATGTGCACAATCTGAAGACTTCTCTGGAGGAAGCTGTCACAGGCTTCCTGAACTTTTTGTCATCACAAGGACACACACACACACACACACACACACACACACACACGATAAAAGCAGTGGATCAAACACCTGCATCTGTTGCCCCAAGGAATCCCACCTGAAAGGGTTTTGTGGTGCAGCGTGGAGCTGCAGATCTTGCAGGTGGGAAAATTAGTTTGTACCACACCAATGTACAGTTAGAAACAAAAGTGGTCATCTCTTCCAGGGTCTGTTTTAGACCCCCCTCCCCACCCCCTTCCTCATTCTCCCCTCGGAGGCTCCAGGATGTGACTTTGAAAACCACTGGAGGGGAATAATGGACTGCTTTTCTTGTAGTTCTCACGCGTGGACACTTTGCTGCTGCTTTTTATCCTCAAGTGGTTTTATCTTGTTTACAGTTTGCGGGGCTGATACTTACAGTGGGGATTTAGCACCACAGCTGACACTGTAGAAAAAAAAGGCAGGAAAGTGCATTTTATGTTTACAGCCACAGTTGGGTGCCGACGGGGCACGAATGAGCTGCTAATTGCCTCGTGTTAACTTGTTAATCGCACACACTAAACCATTCATACACTTTATTGGGCTAATTAATTAACTGGTTACTGTGAAAATATGATGGCAGGACACATGTTGGATTAATGAAGTTGTGGTGGTTTCTTTCTAAAAGCACAGAGCGTTGATTTGTTGCATACCAAGAAGATCATGGATTTGATGACCTTGGTGAAGCGGCTCTTTGTTTGTTCTTATGGGTGCCTGTGTTGTATGTACTGAATGAGGTTGGGGTGGGCTCTGTGTGGAATATAAGGCCGCTACAGATGTGTGCAGCGTGTACATCTGCTCTGTTGTCGGCCATTGTCGAGGAGGTGTTTAAAATGGTGGGCAGCTCTGCACAACAGAGCTCCCTTGTCAGAGGGCTCCAGTCGTGAGTGCAGCAGGAAAGTGGTCGTAACATTGAGTGGTATGCACCCCCAACCCCCCACCCACACACACACACACACGCCAGGTACATTCACAATCGTAAGTGGGCTGCAAAGGAGTTTTTTTCCTTCCTTCCTACACACCATTCTGCATTCATAACCAACAAACTTTCCTTACAGTAGTTGATAGCCACATTTTTTCTTGCAGAAATCCCCCTTTTTTTCTGCCTCCCTTTTCCACCCCGCCCCCCCACTGTGAGACAGTGATGTAAGCTACAATGGGGACTGTCGTGTTTCCAGAGAGGAAATTGAACAGACTCAGTGAGTCGACCCGGTGAAGAGCCTGCCCTCTGCCATCCTCTCCGGTGTTGCCGAGCATCACCCTATCACTCAAGGCAATTGAACGTCTCTGAGGGGACCTCTGTTAGCCCCGTGCAATATTTATTACCATCCATCATCCCAAGACTCGCGCTCTGCGAGTGAATAACAGCGGCCGCTAAGTTCTGTGCTAAAAAGTTCCCTCGCCAGCGACCATTAGGAGGGATTTATGTGCGCGGGCTTCCGTGGAAGTGCCGTGGAAGCGAGACGGAGCGTGTTTCAGAGTCGCGGCGTACCCGCTGGGCTGTGGCACCAAATCTGTCGCGGGTAAAATTCTTGACTGGTGCCGCGTTGGAGAGCTGCCACAACTTCTCTTTTCCATTTCCAGTTTGTCTTCTTAATGGGTTTTATGCTTAAATTAGTTGACTTGCTGAAAAAGTAATCTACATATTGATGATGGATAAAATGCCAAACATTTGCTCGCACCAACCTTGATTTTTGCACATAAATTAAATATTTCTGGGACAGTTACTAGGAGAAATAAGAAGTCATTAGTTGTAATTTTTTTATCTGAACTTGCAGAAGGTGGAGCACAGCGTCCCCACGTTACATGTGCATTTCATACATGATGGTTTTGCAATTTAATTCCAATGTTTACAGCATCGTGGAGGCAGTAGAAGAAGCAAACTTCTCGCCATCTCCTGTGCTGTTATTTTCTTTGAAAGTCTTTCTTGTGGCAACGATAATGATCTAATATTCACAGTGGTCTTAAATAAGGATTGACTAATATATGCGCGCTGTGCTACTGAGCTGGTAAATCCTGCCTCCGTGTCCTTTTGAATGAAAGTGAGCTCGCGATGGGTGAAAATTAGTGTATCTCCGTGCGCTCGCTACCTCTCGATATCGTCTTTGATCCGGCAGAGATGAGACAGTTTTTTTTTCTTCTTTCTTTCCAAGTCTTTCCACTCAGAGTGTTTGTTTGTTGGTGTTGAAAACAATCGAGATGAACGAGTGAAGCTGTAGGGACGTGGTTGGTGGAGGTGGTGGGGAGGGGGGGGTGCAGCACTGTAAATGAACGCCTTACTGTGCTTCTCTTAGGTCAATTTGAATATGTGTTTTTAATTGGTCTCTGAAGGTTTAGAGTTCTCTCTTTTTCTGCCTTCCTCAAAAGTGTCTGCACGATGTGACGGTGTTGAGCTGAGGAACCACCACCAACCCACCCCCCTCAGAGCATCGGTGTTCATTTGAAGCCTGGCGAACATGCTCATTATCTCCAACCAAAGGCGAGATTGATTTAGCTGAGAGCCGGGGTAATTTTTGAAAAGAAAGAAAGAACGAAACGCGGAGGTAGAACTGATCAAGACGTTAATTCTTGCCGTCGGATCGCTCTTGGTCAAAGCGGCTGAGTTTAAGACGGAGCGCTGCAGTGGAAACAACTACTGCGTGTCTTCACGACTCCCAGTGAGCCACGGGCTCTCTCTCTCTCTCTCTCTCGTGGCTTCGAAACTCCTCTAACCTTTAGAAAATGCTACACTAGAACAATTTCTCAAAGAAACATTTTGCTCTTGGTTCCCATTTCTTTGCTTCTCCTGTCTCCTGAGGCATTCTGCATGTCTGGTTTTGCAGCACGTCGTGTGTGGGTACTTTTGAGGAGGACGTGGTGGTGGTGGGAAGGTTTGTAAGATTTCCCCCCCGTCATCACTTACTCCCCCCATTTGCGATAGTCACATCGACAGCGATTGTGTTTTGTGGAGGGGTGAAGGATAATTGGAGCCATGGGTGTCTTTTTCATGGGGGAAGTGGAACCCAGTGCCATGCTATTCTCTGTACGATACAGAGGACAAGATCCAGTGAGAGGGGCCGGCATAAGAGACCCACAGTGTTCCCTAACACAAACAGATGTATTTTACTCCGGCTGAAACTGGCAGAACTGAACCCCGTACGGTTTCGGCGCCTGCTCGCAGATAGTTTTTTCCGTCGGCCCGCAACAGTCGCTCTGCGCCCTTCACGTCGTCGCTCTGCGTTAGCAGGAGGAGAGAGCGAGGTGTGATAAAGCGTAAGTGTGGTGCCTTTCACCCGCGACGCTTCCCGCTCTGGCCCCAGCAGGGCAGGTCAGACAGCCCCCCCCTCAGCGTTAAGGTATGATGACGTCGGGCGAAGCAGCAGCAGCACAGCAATTAGAGTTATTAATTATTTTCTTACAACTTAATACTCTTTTCATTTAATGCATATTAATTGATGTGCTCCCGAATCCGCACTCACATAATCCACCAAGGATTTCTCAAAGGCAAGCACAAAAGGCTTTTATTATCTTAAGGAGGAAGTGGTCTTTTGGGACGTAAAGTGCCCCCGCTCAATTGTGTATTACATTATGAAACAGACATAAGTGAAATGAAATTACAACGTATCATCAGCACGGCGAAGGATCCCATTGAACAATTACCCTGGCAGAGCCATTGTTGTAATGTCAGACTCGTTCTTTTGGATTTGATGGAGCGAGCGGGGGGTGGGGGTGGTGGTGGTGGGGGTGTTGCGGGTTGCAGGGTTGCCGGGTTGCCGAAGTCCTTCTGCAAGGCGGTAAAAACAGTTTCAAGGTTAAACCGTGTGAAGGCCAAATGTTTGGGGAGGGTGGATTAATTTCATGTCCTATAATGTGATTTGCAGTATCTCCTCTGCTCCCTGCCCTTGGTTCCTTTGGAGATGTGTGAGCCTGATGAGAGTCGAGGGTGGGGGGGTGTTGGGGGGGTTTGGGGGGGGGGGCGGCTCTGCTGCCTTTAACTACCACCTGCATGTGTAAGTGTTTACAGGACCACTAAATGGAATTATGGGAGATGATGCATGCTTACTAATTCACCATCGTTCCCAGTCCCCCGTCTCATTACTGAATACAAATTCAGCGGTTATCCTTGTGGTGCTCAGTCGAAAGAAAATTAGCTTTCTCTCAAACATGCAAGTGTGCACAAACACAGGTTGGTGGGGGGGGGTTGGTTCCAGGAAAATCACATTAATTGCGGGGAGAAGGACCACCGTGGTTGCAGCAGCAGCAGCAGTCCGCCTGGAAGAAGCCTGCTGCACTCTATCACACTTCTGGCCAAACTCGACGCAACGCACGCCTTCGCGTTTCACGTAGCACCGTTGACATAGATGCATTTGAACGAGCAGGGGGAGACGCGTGCAGCACGAGGGAAGTGATAAAATCGTGATTGAGGTCAGCGTAGGCAGTAAGTGGGTGGGCTGTAGGCTTCTCGTGGGGGTGGTATCACCGGGAGCACATCCTCACCTCGGTGCCTGCTAATATCTTAAACCGCCACTTGCCATCTTGCAACAACACCAGTGATTGAATGACTGTGAAAACAAACAAGTATGTAGGATGTCTGAATGCTGATATCTGCAACTAAAGCCTATAAGATTTTATCTAATAGGTTCTTGAAAAAAAGTTATGGGAGTTCTTTAACATTTCATGTAACTTTGATGCCAGAGAGATAATGAGGAATGTCCGTGGATTTGAGGATAGAATATTTGGGCACATAACGTGGCACACAGACACAGATCAGTTTTTTCAGTCTGACCTGCCGTTAAAAAAAATTAGCTTCTGTAACGTGAAGTAAAGACGATGCAAATTTCAGCCGCTTTGCTATGTTGTGGTTTGTCATCCCAGGCGAGGTAACGCAACATGTTTTATTCCTTACTATCACTATATGGTCTTGTGACTTATCTGTAGCTAATCTTCTCCAAGTAATTCCCCCATCTCCCCCTTTTGTCTCCAATTTGGCACGGCTGGCTCCCTCATACTGCCCCCGTTGTTACCGCTAACTGCGCTGCAGTCCGGGGAGGGTGCAGGCAGCCATGTGACAGCCATGTCTTCTCACCTGACAGCGAGGGAGGGCACGCCACGCCTCATAAAATCATCCTTCCCCGTCCTCAGGAGCCCAGTGCCGCCGTGCAGGCAGCCCGACCTGTAGGAGTTGTGCTTGGGTCTCCTGTTCGTTGCTGAAGCGGTCTTGACCGTACGGTGTCAGCAGGACGGCATCCAGCTCGCACTTCACTGCAGAATTAACTGACAGCGGTCATCGTTTAACGAGAATAAAAGCACTGGTGTGTGTCCCGTGTCATCTGTTCACAATTTAAAGTCGACGTGGCTTCGATCATGTGCTCACACCAGCAGCAGGGGTCATTCATTCGCCAGGAGGGGGTTCAGCAAGGTGGTCACATGGTGAAAGGGCAGGAGTTCACGTGTTAAGTTTTTCAGAATTAGAAAACACAAAATGGACTGTCTGGGCTGGAGACAATGTGCTCGCTGTGTTTCAGAGACGCAAACTTCATGTTTTGTCTGAGGAGACGTCCAAGTGTCCTTGAACGTTATCAGCTTTCCTCAGCGGCGTGTGAGGGTTTGGCCACCGTGGGCTGCATGGTCGCTGTCAGGAAACCTCGCAGCAGCAGCTGAGGCTGACGCGCGGCGTCGGTCGGTTTGGAAATCCTTCCACTTTGGCTTGGACGTTGACGTGGTGTCGGGACTGAATTCACCTGGTCTTGTTTGCATGCCCGGGCATCACGGTGGCTGCTTTAGTTTTCCAGCGAGGTCTCATCTTGTCTTCTCTAAAGGGGCGAAAAGAGAAGTGCATACAAATGTGGTACCAGGTGTCCACCGCAACGTCGTCTTAGAGTCTGAAATGTCTCCCAGGACATTCATCGTGCACGATTCGAGGCTTTTCTTTGGCTGTGCTTCACGGTGCTCGCCGCTTTGTGCATCCAGTTGCTGCTGTTCCTCTTCTTCCTGGGTTCCTCCAAAGGCTATATTTAATGTAATATATTCATTGAGCCCAGTATCACCTTTCCTTGCCGTGGGTGCACTCTTATTTTTTTTTTGTTTTTCAGATTGCCTCCTCTTCCTTTTGCAGCTGCAGTTACTGGAGCTGTGAGAAAATGTTTCAGTTACACAACCCGCCTCAAGTGTGTGAAAACTCTCCATGTGGGGTCCGTGCTTCATGAATGGCCTTCAAACTGGACTTGTTGCCTCCACCCAGCAGCACCGGTGCAGCACTGTGGCGCTGCTGTCTGCATGAACGTGGGGTTAGTCAGAAAATGAAAGGTGCAGATCCCTCTTGCTTTTTCTCCTCCTCCTCCTCTTCTTCTGCACATACCCATCTCCGTTCCCCCCCTCCACCGGCGTGAAGGTCTCACTGCTTATGTAACGTCTCCAAACATTTGTGCAGCATTAGGGGAAGTCAGGCGTGCCAAAACTGTGCAAAACGTCCCTCTGTGCGCCCCATTGAGGTGGGACAGATGGCAACCCTCGTTCCCAGCCTTGTAAACTGCGTGTGACAGGAGCGGCGGCACATACGCAGCTGAACTGGGGCGACGCTAACTCAGGCAGCGCAGGCAGCGCAGGCAGCGGCGTCAGCGAGCCGCCCATTATCGAAGCCATCTCGGTTTGGTACTTCCTATATTGTTTTTTTTGTGGTTTACAGAACGGTGTTTATTGTTTGGAGGATTCGCGGGCGGTTGTCGCACGCCGCTAAAACCGGCGCCGCGGCGCTCCGCCCTGGCTCACCGACAACAAAGGCCATCAGATCCCCGCATGGGATCGTCCATCACGGCGTTAAAAGAAAGGTGACCCGGAGTTGTTTTCTAATTCAGTCGTTAATCACCGCCACAACAGAGTGTCGGGCACTTTCACTTTGTTCCCCTCCTTAATAACTCTCCGGGCAGAGTCCATTACTGAGTAAACAGACGAAGAAATGAATGAAGACGCCCGGCGGAGAAACCCCAGAGGTGAGATCAAATGGCGGGCCCGGTGATGATGAGGGATGTTTATGGCCAGCGCTCTATTAAGAGGAGGCTCTTCCCTGCTGGCGCATAATGAACATCTACCTTGTGAAATGGTTGTTCTGCAGCTTTTTTTCCTTACGTCGAATCACCGGCCATTTTCATCAAAATGTGCCCTAATTGCTCTCAGCGGCGAGTCGGGGAGAAGGGGCCGCTCGTCCACAGAATGACTTTTTCGGGGTAACTTGGCAAGGTGACTGGCTTATGGCAACATTAGCTGTGTTGATTTGAATAAATCTCCGCTGCTACCATCCACTCCTTTGTATGTTAATGAAAGCCAGTTATGTCCTTGGAGGATGATATTTCAGGCCCCAACTCCTCTTCTTCTTTTTCTCAGCGCGCGGCAACGCCCCCTCCAGATGTCCCCCGCTGCAGGAGGCTGCGAGGCACATGCGAGAGGCTTACCGCCAACCACACACAAACACACACACATACACAAACGCATGCACACACAGATCACCTCTGGGAGGGGCTGCCTTGCCTGACCTGTTATGAAATGCGTCCGTGCGGGCCGGCGAGGAATCGTGTGTTGCTTACATCAAGAAGAGAGTGAAATTTTGCTGAGTAAAAGTGCACGTTGGAGGGGGAAGGAAAGACAAACATCTCGGAGAGGAGAGTGTTTTCGGAAACCAGAATGTACCATCTGCACTCGGCGGGGTGTGCGAGCGACACCGGACCACTGCTGTGAGGAACTATTGCATTGTTATTAAATGGCTGTTGCCTCGCTGGCAGCCATATTAAAGGCTCAGATCCTGCGCCTGGTGCTAAGCAATGAGGGGGGGGGGGGCAGAACCAGTCTGACCTTCTGGACATGGTGGCAAGGTGTGCAGCCGCAGTGGCACAGTTTAGAAAGATGGCAGTAGAAACTTCTTTAAAATGCAAAAGCCCCCCTGTCTTTTTTTCCCTCTCTGACCTCCCTCTGCCCGCCCACCGCCTCTGTTGGCTCAGCATCTTATACAAGGTGCAGCGAGCAGACAGCTTTTTTTCTCCTCATGATCTGTATCTTAAGGAATGCAGATTCAGCAGCTCAGTCCACACCAGGTCTTGTTGCTCTTGTGTGTATGTGTCCACATTTTCTCATCTTCTGTGTTAACTTTTTTTAATATCCCTCAAGCAGTTCATCTGCAAAATAAATTAAATTTTGCTCTTGCTGTGAAGGCCCTGTCTCACAGCTGAGGAGTCTGGATCCAGCCCTGCCGCGGCGGCGGCGTGTTGACTTATTGATGCTCGGCGGCAGGCAGTGCATGAAATGCCACCGAAGAGTAAGAGTTGATTAGCTCCTCTTGCTCTCCCTCATCTCGTCCCCGCACTCGGGGCGGTGAAATGACTCTTGAGATTGCACACTCTGCTAACAGTTTCTCGTTAACTTTCTTTGTGCCAGAGGTTATTAAAATTATGTAAAATCTTAACGCACAGTCACTGGGTTGTTGTCTCTGACCTGCGCCGGCGTTTCTGTGCAGCTTCTGGCCGTATTGATGGATGAAATGTGCATGAACCATTATTTTTCTTTCCTCTCAACCCTGTTGTTGCAAATATATAGATATCCTATTTTTCTTATCTATTATTTGTTTGTATGTTTTCTGCTTCCATTTCCCCCCATCTTTAACTCAATTGAAATAAAAAGATTAGTTTTTGACTCAGATTACAGATGACACATCTAACCTTGTCGACTCCACTGATTGTAATTATTGGAACGTGTTAAGGTAATGTGTGCATTGTTGGGGGTGATTTCTTCTCTTCAGGAAGCTGTCATGGCAAGTACAGCGTGCGGTACAATCCCTGTGATGTTTGGGAGCCAAACGGTGGTGGAACTGGTTTGACCGCGGGCGCAGCATGTTCAGGCAGTATTTGGTGGAGGAGATAAGAGACGAGCCAGTCCTCGACTGATCGCTGTCCTCACCTGCCCTGTGAAAACTGAATTAACTCCTCCGCATTTTCCCAAACAGAAGACAATGGTGCAACAGCCAAAGAAATGCACGCATCACGTGACTCTGACACATCAGTAGCTGTGCGAGGAGCGAGTGGTGAGAAAAAAAAGAGGAAGTCACTCTGGGGTCTGAAAAATGAAGCCGATGCAGACGTGACATAAACCTGTATACTATTGAATGATCTCTAGGGGGCGACTCTACTGGTTGCAGGAAGAAGTGTGTTAGTGTAGCAGTCTAACACAAAATGAACCTACTTTTCACTGGATTTGTACTTCTGTCCTCCAAATATTATACTGTCCAGTCTAAAAAAACCCCCAAAAAACCTAGATGACTGCGGCGGAATCACCACGTCAGGGTGGGTTGCCACTTGTGGATACCCCCAGTTCTCCTGACAAAAGTTTCCGAGGGCCTCATTTCTCAGAGGCCGTCATGCCGCTTGACGGAGCCTGACATTTGGAAAAGGTCTGTGAGCAGGATTTGTTTGTGACAGCTTCAAATTAGAGTGGCACGGAGGGAACGGGAGGAAGGCGAAGGGATAGAGGGATTGTGGAAGAAAATTTAAATGTCACCTCCACGACAATGTACAAGTTGTTTATTTTTTGTCAAGCATTACATGTGAATTTCTCACAATGGGGGAAAAAAAGCCCACTTTGTTGCCATCTTTTATTTAGTGCATGTCTCTCTCTCTTTCTGTTTGGCTCAGCCGGCGTTATTGGCAGCAGGCTCTAAGCCTTGTGAAGCTTTGCCAGCATCTTGACAGTAACCACAAACCATTTAGTTGTTTGTTTTTGTGTAGGTAGCGACTGAAGGACCTATCGCTCGGAATCCTATTTGGATTTTGCGGTTCGCGCTGAAGGATGCATGTGGCGGTGTGAAATGCATATTAATTTCCAGGCTCTTCCACTCTTCCCCTCCGAGTTTCTGCACTCGGAGGGGAAGAAAATCAGAAAATCCGGGGGAGGAAGGCAGAAAAGGAAAGTGACTGTTAAGTGTATAGCCAGAGTAAGTTCTCTCACAGAACAACTGTTTTAACAAAGGCTGGTATTTCTTGCCAGCACTCAATGCACTTAGGAGTGCACAAGGAGCCCTGCCTGTCGCTGACCTTTTTAACAGCGACGAGAAGGCCGAAATGCACCGAGTGTCCCTCGGTGGTGATAGTCAAATGTCACTCAAACTAAAGGACCGCCGCCAGACTCTCACACTGAGCTTCCAGGAGGAGGTGTCGAGTCTCTTTCCCCTTGACAAACCGCCCATGACAGCGTTGAATTAAGTTCTCACAAGTCATGCCAGAATCAGACGACAAGTACCTCCACGTCTGCCTCCGTGTCTTCAACCCTCCCAGTTTCACGTGCGAGTGGAACATTCACGGCGCAGACGCTGCCTGCGGATGATAATACATGAGGTCACTTCGGTTTGCCGGGAAGGTATGTGCCCTTTTGCCGACTTTTTCTTTTTGTGGAGGAGCTCCAAACTTCAGCCGGCACGAGTTCCCACGGTGCCAAATGCAAACGGCGCCGCATCTATTTTAACAGAGGCATTTCCCATAATTAAACGAATGCATAGGAGAGCATGCCGGGGTGGCTCCCCTGATTAATGGAGCAATTACATAATCCATTACACTGAATTATGAATGTAGTAATGATGAGCCCGGGTAATGATTCCTGGAGTTTGCTTGCGTAAAATATGAAAAGAGAAGCGGAGGGGCCTGCCTGTGTTTGCAGATGTTCCTCTAATCATGAGGAGGGTGTGGGGGTGCGGGGGTGTGCGGGTGCGACTTCCTATGGGGAGTGGCAGCTCCGCCATCACGGGTCATTGCTTGGTGCTGTAGAGGGAACGTCTCCCACTGTTCCCACGGAGACTGGATGTCTTAGATTGGAGGATCTCCTGCTGAGAAATACTTAAGTCCATACAAACGTGAATTAGCATTTTATGTTCTATATTTTTTTTGTCGGGAACATAAAGCACGCAATTAAGAATGTAAAAGAAAACATAAAGGGTGACAGCTTGCGACTGAGCTCTGTGGTAATCTTCTTGGCCACAATAGCGACTGGCTGTACACACAATAATTTCTTGTTTACATTCTCGTCTGTGTGCTTAGACGTTCCTGGACATATCTGGAAATAGCTTGTGTCTCCCGAACAGTCTCAGATAATTCTGAAATGGTTTGTTTTGGAGCAAACATGGGCTGGACACTAATCCTGCAGCTTTGATCAGTGATTTTCTTCCAGTTAAGTCTGCCAGTCTTCACTAAAAACGTCCAGGAAATGTTCAAAGGGCTCGCGTGAAACATCTTTACTTTAACTTTTGCATAGCGGGGTTCACATTAAGATTGAAACAACACCCAGTGTTTGGCCGTAAGTTGCAGAAAATGTGTGTTTGGAAAATATTGAGTGTATGGACAGATGGAGGAGGAGAGGATTATGCTGCAGAAGTGGCTCAAGATGCACCGGTGTATACGTCTTCCCCAGGTCCTGCATAACTGTGTGGTGTTATAACCGGCACCCGGCTTTTCCTGTCAGCGTGCCGCTCTTGTCAGATTTTGTGTATCTGCTGCTGCTCACGCCTGAGAAATGCTAAAACCAGAATATTTTACATAGTTTAAATCCCGACTCTTGCGCCCTCGGGGGGTTCGAGTTCCCCCGGGCTGTCTTTTTCCGTACACTGCAGATTGCTTCTTGCTTCAGAATCAGACCTCGCACTCCTGTTGATGAGCTGAGTTTAGTCAGGTCGCCCTGCACTCCGAGCTTGACACACCGCGCCGACCTCAGCGAAGGAGCGCCGAAATAGAACAGCAGCGAAAACCATCTTCCTCTTATGCTTTCGGCACCACACAGCGCGCCTGCAACCGGCCTCTTGTGGTTTTAAGTTCCCAGCTCTCTTGAGCTTTTGCAGCCTCACGGCCATTTATGTGTATGTACCAAGAGCGACGTGGAAGATTAAATAGCGAGCGCCCGCGTTATCTCGCATCCTCACTGCTTGTTTTCCACCGCAGTCTTGAGTTATACTCTGTCATTTTCCTTCTTTATGGACTGAGACGGGCGGCAGTTTGCGGAGGTCGCTGTACACCCCAGGCTTTATTACCACCTGTCTTGAAGTACACAGTCGCGCTGCGGTTTATCTCGTCGGTGGGAGGAAATAAAAGGCTGATAACAACACAAATCTACTGTAGTCCAATGTGAATTCTTGAAACTTTACGTGGAATTTCTGCAGAGTTAATTGCAGAAACCAGTTTTTAAAGGGGCTTGTGTTTCCTCCATGGCCTGGATGAGAATAAAAGGGTTTCTTTAACTTTAAGTACATTAGATACACACTGTTGCATATATAAATTTGCAAGAGTTTTATTTTGTTGTGTGTCCGTAGCTCTGCGATGATTGACGTCCCTTATTTTCAGCCTGCAGCTCGCTGCAGATGTGTCCGCGTTAGCTCTGGTTCATTTGAAGTTCAGCGTGCGAGAGCGTTGTCCTCGGTAAACAAACCAGCCGGAATCTCGCCTCCCAGCTGAGGACGCGTTATCTGCTTATCTCTGATAGAAAAGTGTTGTCGTCCCGTAGCGTGAAATCTTTCTCTCTGTCCTTTCTCCAGGTAAGAGTGTTTGTGTCGGCTTGGAGAGGGAGGGGTGTGCTACCCAGTGAAAAAAAAAACCAAACCACACACTTCAGGATTTAAAGTGTGTGAATTTACTTTGTCAGTACATTTTATGGGATATAGTGCGAAAAACCCACCATATTTAGATTCAGATAAAGCAGTGAAGGTTTATGACTCCTCCACAGGTTAGTCTCAGGCAGCACAGGAGGGAAAACAGTTTTTATGATGAGTTTTGTCCGTGTGCGCTCGTGTGTCCAGGCATCTGTTGACTATTTTGTTACTTGTCTTTGTGTGTGTTCCCGTGTGCAGCTCCCCTTTTTCAAATGGCCGCTTTGCTTCAGCTCCGCCTTCATTTAAGTCTTTATCAGGTTTATCAGTCGTGCCTCTGCACATAATTTTTTTAATTTCACTCCTTTTTATTATTGCTAACTTAAGAGAAACCACCACGCATTGTTTCTATTAAAGGACGTGCATTGTTAGCATAGCAGTGATGACAAAACAGCTTACCTGACCAATGGAAGAGCAGGAGATGGGCAATCTAACATATATTCTTGCGGGCTTCAGAGGGTCACGTGTAAAGACTGAAATATATTTTGTGTCTGGGTGTGTCTGGTGCATATGAAGCCTATGGGTGTATAGAGGAGAAGTGGATTATGCTGCTGAGGTGTTTCAAGAAATGCCTGTGGGGGATTTGATGCTCCAAAAAAGGTTTAGCAAATCTGACAAGGATATTTTTGTCTTTTTGTTCAGTTGATGGACTGGACTCTATGCTGTCTGTCATGCCGGACTCACGAGTCCTGAGTGTCTGACATGCACGTCCTAAGTGATTCATTCCACTTCAGCCTCCCAGTGAATCTGCAATTAATCCTCTCTTGCATCTTCTGGTTTGTATTTTGCAGGATGTTATTGTTTCTCCTTGGCAATTTACCACCGGGAAATAGATTTTTTTTTTGTTGAGTACAAATGCAAGGCTCTGTTCGGGAAAAATGGATAAATGTCAGCTCGGTGTCCTCCTGTAACGATAAGGACAAATACAAAGGGTGTGCGGTTAGCGTCGCCGGGGCCAAATTGGCATTCTGTTTATCGGAGCGAGACGAGACGACCCGTGGAGATAGCAACAGCAGAAATGCACGGATGAAACCCGCTGTAGAAAGGTTGTGAGCCGGGGCTCAGGCGCTGGGAGGCTGTTTGACCGCTGTGGAGGGTACAGCTCCTTCTTTGGAGAATGCAGAGGCTAACGGTGTGAGTTTTGCAACCCATCTGCTTTGCATAAAATCAGCGTGGCTGCCTGGCAGTACGCTGCTCCGTAATTAACCTGCGGAGGCCCAAACTGGGCGCCCTCTGAAAGGCCTCATTAACCTGTGCCTAAGAGGCGGCTATTGTCCTCTGGCTCCCTTGACCTCGCGCTAAGCGACCACAGCACCGCACGCATTTTCTGCTCCCACGCAGAAAGCTGTAATGGCTGGCAGGGGAACGAACCCACCTGCGTTTTGTGTTTGTGTCTCCAACACACGTGAGACGACACTGAATTATACATGGAAGTGAATCACATCAGGGTATTATTATATCAATTACTGCTCCTGCTGACATGATTAGTTGATTAGTGCATTGACACCAAAATTAATCAGTATTTTGGTTTATAGTCAGTTGTTTTGTCAGCATCACTCCGGGCTCTGTGAAGGTATAACAAAGTTTTGTCTACATCTCCTAGACAAAGCGATCGATCAAAAAAAATAATTGGTAACATCTATTTGAATGTTGATTGTAGCTGTAGTTCACCTCATCTCCCTGAACCTGAGATGGAACAAACATCAGGTTAGCTTTCTGAGGTAAGGACGTGTCATTGCCCCCCCCCCCCACACACACACACACACACACACACACCTCCTCCCATCCTGCTGAAATTAAGCCGTCTTCTTCTTGTTTAGTCAGCTTGGTGTTTTTCACAACATCAGCATGCACCACTGAAACACCAGCACCCAGGGGACTCGGGCTCTGTGTGTGTGTGTGTGTGTGTGTGTGTGTGTGTGAGTGAGATAGAGAGAGAGAGAGGGAGGAAGGGAGAGAGAGGGAGGAAGGGAGGGAGAGGGAGAAGCTGCATGGCTCGTCTCCACTCAGTTGTATGTGTGTCACCTCCTGAGTGCAATACCAGCTTGGCCCACTTCTGCCTGACCGACTAGACTCCGCGGCTCATCTGGGCTCCTCGCTCCTTTCCCTTTGTGTTTAATTTGCTCTCGCTCTTTCTCCAACCCCCCCCACGGGGTCCGGTTCTCACGTCTCACCTCGACGTTCAGAACAGAAGAACCAAAGCTCGCAAGGGCGCGGGACGTCCCAGGTGAACCGGGGCGGGGAGGTATTGGCTCGTAGCCAGTGCCTACGGTGCATCAGGCGGGACCACCCGGCACACGCACACACATCTAGGTCAGAGCCAAACGTGGAAGGGAAGGGGAACCTTTAGCCCACATCATGGCTGCTCTGTTTTCACAGCCTGGGAGACCTGTGCCAGACGATACCATCTCCCCTCGCGCGGTCAGGGATGATGCATCAAGAGCGACGTGAGTGCCGGGCGTCAGACCTGTTGAGAACTGCAGCGGCGTTGCCAAGTCAGAGAGGACGTGCTGTTGAATCTCAGGTGGCCCAGCGACGCCAGCCGAAAACAGTTTCTGACATAACATACCAACACATACCAACACTGTAGCTGTAAAATCAGCTTTAAAACTACAGCGTGCAAATTTTCCTCAGTTGAAATATGCAGCGAAACATACGTTAATGCAGATAGATGCTGTCAAATGCGCCTGTGACTCCAGCCGGCCGAGCATCCTGGCAGCAGTGCACAGATCTTCCCGTCTTCTGTCTTCTGTCTCAGGTTTTACCAGCTCCTCAGGGAAAGGGCCGGCTCCTCCGCTGCTGAATGCTCCACCGCGAACGCATCTGTCTGCGTACAGGACGTTTTGAGCCAGGGTGACAGTGGAGTAAAAGAGTAAAGTGCATGAAATGTGCAAATCCGAGCGGAGCTGCAGATTTAAACTGCACTGTTACTGTGTTTTCATGCTGCCATTTGATGCATATCTGTTATGAAAACACAGCTTAGAGCTACGTGCCTCACATGTATAAAGAAAACCCCCTTCTTGGTTTCCCAGTTTGACGATTCAAAGGCTGCGACGTGCGTTCACCTCATCAGGTGTGTTGGGAATAATTGTTCAGACTGGGTAATGTTGTGTTGAGCTCTAACTGTTTATTGCATGATTGGATTGGTAGCTTTTTTGTGTGTCTGTGTGTTAAAGAACTAGCTCATCATTTTTGGAAACGGTCTCTTCGGCTTTCTTGGCAAGAGACGGATGAGAAGATCGATGCCGCTCTCATAATCAGTCCATTTAAAAATAACGCCACAGTCAGGGGTTATTTTATCTTAGGATAATGACGAGAGCCTTTGTCCAGTGGCAGCAAAACCTGCCAACCTGTGCCTCTAAAGCTCACTCATTAACACGTTATCTTCTGTTTAATCGCTTAATTCAAAGTGCAGAAATGACAAGTCACGGTTTTTACGGCTTCCTTTCTTTTCCTCAGCTGACCCGACTGAATCTTGGCTTGTATTTACACATTTCATCTTATGCCCTTTTTAAACTCATTTCTCAAAACGTAAAATTTTTGCCATCAACGCAGGTATCATATATATATATATATATTGTGAAAGCTTAATGCCTGGACACGGCATCAGCAGGCAGCTCACATAGCGAGCTTCGCACACACGTCACCGGGTAACTAGGAGACAGTGTCAGAATGATGGACAACGCGGACACATCATCATCATCATCCTTTCTGCCTGCGTGTATGTGTGCGATGCCTTTGTTCAGGGCCTTCTCCGCACCCACGGCCAAAAGTGTCACTCCAGGCTGCGGTGGGCTCATTATGCCATTAGCTGTCTCAGGCCTCAGTCCATTTGCTGGGCAGGGAGTGTGACGGAGCCCTTTTCCAGGGTCACCCCTCCTGCTGGAGGCCGGTCAGCCGAGACACACACGGTATTCACCTCACACTCAGAAAACGTATTTGACACTAATCATGATTTAGCGCAGGATGTGAGCTGTGTTACGTAGCATAATCACAGCCCGTATATGATGTGCCCCGCTCCCCTCGTCTGTCGCGGTTACACCTCTCGTAGGTACTGCACAGATCAAGAAGATGGATTCATTGTTTGCTCGGCGGTACAAACAGTAAGCATGCCTCCTTTGTTATTATTTAAGCCAAACAATCTAAATCAAGTCTAATGAGGTATCTGTCTGCCAGAGTTTCTTTGTTTTTATTTCACGATACGCGCGCCGCCTCGGGGAGGGGAAACCGGCGCAGGAGGGGTTAATCCATCAGAAGTGAGCGTTCCTGCGTAGCTGGACTCTATTCCCCAGGCCTCTCCCACCCATCCACCGCGTGGAGAGGTGGATGAGCAGCTTATTTTCTCTGCATATTAAAAACTGGCCTGCAGAGGTGGCTGTGGGGGGGTGGAGACTGGAGTGGAGAGGAGGAGTCGGGCTGGGCCTAAAATTCCTTTTTTTTTCTCAAATAAATGATTAACTAAATACCCCCCCCCCCATTCCTGTCCATTCTGAAAGAAGGGTCGGCTTTGATCTCGTGGGCCCTTTGAAATGATCTGAGGAGCGAGAGGGAGCGGGGCGTGTGGGAGGGGCGGGGGAAAGTAAGAAGGACGGGGACAGGAAGCCGCCACGCCTCCCTGCTCGCTGCGGGGAGACATCACAGTTATATACTGTACTTATACTGTATGTGCAGAGAGAGGCGGCGAAAGGGGGGGGTGGCTTTTCCAGAATTAGGTGCTGGGAGTCAACTTGGCGTGCGGTAAAGTGAGCTGTTTGAAGACCTCGCTGCAGATAATGCCCAGGGATAGATTAGCTTCCCCTTAACCCCGGAGTTCAGTGGCGTGGCAGATGTCTCTTCCCCACTCCAATGGTAAATTGGGCTTTCCTTTCTGGTGGGGGGGGCACCGCTGGATGTAAATCCTGTATCTCATGCTCAGTGGCCCACGTGAAGAGCACGTCGCCGGCTGAACTGGATACTTGGGTGTTTCTCCTCCGTTGGCCTTCCATTCGCTCGTCTTTTATCCTGTCCTAACTTTTAGTCTTTTTCAGTCGAACTGGCTCGTGACACTTTTCACAAACATACAAAACGAGAACCTGTGAGACGGGCAGCGCAGACGCGCGTTCATTTGCTGCCACTGATTGTGCGTACACTAAACGGGATTACCTTGGGTGTGACAACAAAAGACCCTTTGTTGATTTAGAAATGCACGTAGCATTAGAGCTAATGGGGGTTCCTATCCAATCACATGTGATTTGGGGGCACATCGCGCGCCTGAAACCCGCACCTAATGCCGGCGGTAGTGGCCAGCAAGAGCGATATCAGCAAATACATTTATATTTTCTGAAAGATTACAGTTGCAGCTTTATTTATTCATTTCTCCTTCAGCTGCTCCTGATTTAACAACTCGAGTGAAAGAGGCCTCCAGTCCTCTACATCTCTGTGTCTCTGGCGTTCCATATCACTCTGCATTCAAAAACCCACTTGAGAGCGATCCAATCAAATCTGAAGGACTTGATTTTAAGGGCCCCTCATAAGTATTTGTGCCCATCTATTCCTCGGAAACACACTGTTGTGGCTCTAAGGGCCATATTTCTTGTTCTTCTTTTTTTTCACTGCAACTTGCAGTGATAGCATCAACTTATTCTGCAGAAGTATTTAACTAATTTATGATTTATCCAATTATAACTGTGCAAAGTAGCCGGCAGCCACAACACGTGCGTTACAAACAGAAACAGGTACCGCGGTTTAAACGTGGGCCCGCTTTTATTATCCCAGCCCAAAACTCCTCCTGCTCATCAGACGCACAAAGCTCTGCGTCAGTGCGCGTCCTCGCCCGCTACAGTCACCCCATACTTTTAATTTTCGGTGCATGTCGGTTACTCCGTCAGCGCGTCGGCTTAGCGCCTGCGTTCCCACGAGGCCGCCGGATCCTCACTTTCATTAAAGTTGTTTGGAGAGTGTCTCAGCTTCGATGCCTCATAAAACAAACTGCTATGATGAAAATAAGTTAAAACCGCACAGCCCGACGCTGCTCCTCTGTTTTATTAGCACACGCACACACACACACAACAAAATGTTGTTTGTTGAGGTTCTAATGAGTCCCAGTAGCAGCGGTTTGATTTTTTTTCTCCCCCCCTCCTAATTTGACATGCTTCACTTGGGCTGGGTCCCTCTCGCTCCGCAGACCTCAAATCCTCCATGCAGAGGCCCTAATGAATCTTCTCCGTGTACACAAAACAAAGGACAAACAAAACAAGGCAGGAAACACTTGCTTCCTTGAGCTTCTAATTGTCCCAAACACGTCAATCACTCGCGCCGATCCACTTTTCCTACAGACAAAAGAGTTATTAGTCGCCCGTGAGAACGTATCAATCTTCCCGTAGCTGGGTATATTATGCTCGCGCTGTGGGTTGCATCTGCAAGCGGCGCAGCCTTTTTGTTTTTGCTCCAGCCGCGTGAGAGCGTGTGCGCGGTGTTGTGTTGCGTTGCGTTGTGTGCTTTCCGCTCGGGGAAGGTGAAGAACAATGAGTCGGACCCAGCCGCTCTCCCAGGGTTCTGCGCGTCGAGTAATTGAATCGGGGGCTTTTTTCGCCGGCCGCAGAAGACGGTGTGAGTGAATTGTCTCAGATAGTTTATAGGGTAATAAAGTCCCTTCACAGCAACACCTGCCAGCTGCGTTCAGCTCGGACCAAAACAGTCTATTTAATGCCGCCCGCTGTGCACCTGCAGCCCACCCGTAACGGTCTGCCCCATCACGCCATCAGTGCAGCCGGCAGCCGGTGCCCCCCCCAGTCTGCCCGCGGCCTCCACAACTTCTGATTGGAATTAAAATCTTGACTCAATTAGCCCCCGCATTGTTGACCCTGTTTGCAGGTTAGGACGCTGTATCTTAGGCCAAATGCAATTACTGCAGCCATTTTCTCTTATCTGATCTCCTCATCTGCTCGCTCCAGCTGCCGGCGAGCCATCGAAAATACGGGAGAGCGCTGCTTTCCCTGGACCCCGCAGCAGCAGCGTCTCTTTCAAAACAACTCTGGCCGCACCGCCTTCGAGACGGAGAGCCTCTTCCGATCCGAGCTGCGGTCAGCACCGGTGACGTGCGAGCATGAAAAACGTTGCGATGAATAACGTTAATTACACGTCGGACAAAACTCTGCACCCTTAAAACGCTATTAGCTGGCGAGCGGGCGTCTTTCCTCTGCTTCCCCGGGCGGCTCCCCGTATTATTAAGGAATTGTGCATTAACGAGAGTCAGCAGTTTTGGGTGCTGCAATCTCATTACATTTACAGGGAAGGGATGGAGAGCTGCAAAAAAAAATTAATTGGAGGCATGCGATAGTTAGGACGGGAGCCTGGGCAAGGGCAGAATAAATCACAGGCCTGTTTGACAGCTTTATGGCTCTGGAGAGGGAGAAGTGGTTAACTTTAATGGGAGGAGATAGAAATGTTGAGTTACTTTATTTTTCCCTCTTCGTCCCCACGCACACGTGCTCATCCCAACCCCCCCCGCAACCCCCCTCCATCAGCCGAGGCACACAAGCTCCACTCACCCCTGAACTATTTGGACTGGGCTTGATATATTGAGTTAATTCAGCTCGCCCCGCGCCATAATTCATGCGTTTCATGCATTTAATGTGGTGGAGACACAGCGCCGGGTGGAATTGTTAATTTTCTGTGCAGAGATTGCAACCTCCCTCCCCACCCACACACACACACACACACTTCTTTCTCCTGCCCGTCACCTACTCTTCACACTGTCCCTAGTGTGCTCCCTGCCCCCTCACCGCTCCTTCCTCCTCTCCTCCTCCTCCTCCTCCTCCTCCTCCTCCACCTTGTATTTTTTTCCATTACTGCGGGAGTTAATTTGGCTAAAAGAGTGTCCGCTCCCGGCAGGACTTACCACAGCATTGAGTTTCATCTCCTCTTTTAAAAAGGACAAAAAAACAAAAAAAAGCAAAACAAAACACTCGGCCATGATTCCAGCATCCTCAGCTTTTACTCGGCTCCTAAACCGGACTCTCACCTCTTGGCCCGGCCATTACATCCTGCCCTCACCCCCATCCCCAAGTTCAGAGGTCATCTCCTCTGGGGGGGGGGTCGACCCCTCAACCTCCCCCCTGCGGACTTAAGCCCTGTGGCTGTATAATTTGGGAGTGGGGGGCACACACTGGTTAGTAAAGCGACCAGTGAAGTGGCTTCTGCAGGGTAATGGGGCCCTGCTCTCCATACACTTGATTTAATCCGGGCAGACCTCTGTGTGTGGTGGGTGGGGGCGGTGTGTGTGTGTGTGTGTGTGTGCGCACGCTCTGGGATTGTTGATTGCTGGTGGGAGCAGATGGAGGGGGTCACACCTCAGACGACATTACGAGTTCTATTAGGATATTATACCATGCAGTGTACACACAACTAACGATTCTTTACATTATTGATAAGTGTGATTAGTTCTTCAAGCTGTAGGTTGTGAAATACATCCAGCACAAGTATTTCCTCGACTTGGCCATTGAAACCACTAAATAGGCGCGTTCCCACCGGAGCAGGAATGGAACGGCCCCTAAAGGCTTTTTTGGGACGTGACGACAACAAGCGATGAAGAAGTTGTCGTCTCCCGCTCTCACACCTTTTCACTAACAATGTAAAATTCATGGTATGGGCTCACGCAACAAACAACGCTGCTACTGTCTTGGCTCCCTGTCGACACGTGCTGATCTTCTCGGGTGCACTCGGGATTATGCTGCAGGGACACGGCGCCCGAGAACCGCTGACTGCGGGGGCGTTCCTGTAACGCTTGAGCTACCGGGGACTCGTTGCTAATGTTTGGAGGTGTCGTTACAGGGATCTGGCTCCCACTGTTTAATCAAGTCATCTTGTATTACGAGTGTAACTGGGGCCGATTGTGCACATTTAGAACTTAGCGTTCAAAGACGTGGCGCACTTGGCGAGCACTGCCTTTTTTCTTCTTTGCTTCTGTGATGTCGGAGCGGTCGGGTGGGTTTCTGCAGTGTTTTTCCAGGGCCTCAGCTCAGACCAGCCAGCCAAAGATAAACAGAAAAGCATTTTCCCTCAGGCCTTGAACACAACTCGGTATAAAGTTGAAGCCGTCACCTTAACTCGAACATGGAAACTACCTCAAGCAGAAGTTAGCGGAGGGGGGGAGGGAGAAAAAAAGCTTACTTCTGTTCGTGGTCTGGCAGAGTTGCAGAGCACATTGTTTTCACTTATTTATTTTATTTAAGTTGGCAAGGTAGAGGTGAGCTGAAGTCTTTTTTTCTTTTAGCAGTGGGAGGAAAACAGGAGGTCACATTTGTTGGCAGCGCTGTGGGAGCGCGCCGACGCGAGCGTGAGGGCTTTGTGTCAGGAGACATTTTGTGGCAGGCAGGAGAGAAACGTAGCGCCGTGACAGGGGCTTTTCTCTCTCTCGCTTTTATTTTTCAAAAAGGCGTGGCGACCCCTGTGACCCGGCGAGTTGAAACGGAGGCCACCGGCGCCGACTCTCGTGCACCGAATGAGGAAGCACAGTCACTATGATTCAAAACAAAGCAAAAAGAGGCTCTCTGGTTTTATCTGATTTAAATATTGTTTCTGTACGCACCGCGTTTGGGTCGTGTCAGTCGCCGCTGCTCAGACGACACAACTGGCCCGAGCCCCCCGAGGCCGTCAGTGTGTCTGTGGTGTGGGTACAATCCTGTGATTCATCCTTTTTCATGGCATTTCCTCCCCCATTGTGTAGGGCCGTGTACTGTCAGGGGCTGGAAACCCCACTGAGTGGCGTGCGCGCACACACACACACACACACACACACACACACACACACAGCATACCCCTTTCACACATGACCACGGGCTTGATGCCTTTAAATCTGTTGAAGCGCTGATATGACACGGTTTGGAGATAAAGCTGATGACATCATATTCATATTAATGTTTTCTATTAGCCTCCTTTTGATGTTCAGATTGTTGATAAAATGCTGATTGGGTTGGTTGTCGAGAGGAGACGCTAAACTGCAACAGGCGGCGGCTTGAGGCGCTGAGATCGCAGAGCTTCTGTTCCGCAGCGACGAGTGGATTGGCCGATGACCGACCAGTTGTTCGTCGCTCATTTGATGCTTTCATGTGTTTCACGTCACAGTAAATCACACATCTGTGCGTCGGTTTGAAGACGTCACCTTGTCGCTGTTCGTGCTGGCGCAGTCTTGCCGGGAACTGGACAGAGAGGCATCTGGGTCACAGACAGGTTGCATTTGAAAGATGAAGATGCATACAGTCATGCATTAAACATCCTTTCAGTGTTGGATCAAGATGCAAACTAATAAGTGAGTTTATTTCATGATTAAACATTTCCTTCTTGATGGGCGCGGCCTCTTGCAGGAAGACGCTCCCTCCGTCTGCCCGGGGTCACCGGAAGGTTCCAAATCAATATGGATCCTGTGCCGTGGCCTCCGCGGCTGTATATTTACCCATCTGCCTCCAGAAAACTGTGTGTTTGTGTTCTGGAATATAAAGTGCAATAGCGACGTTTTCAGCAAAAAGGTGATCTAAGTTTCACTCGATCCGTTTTAGAGAAATGCGGTAACAGCAGAAAACGGCCGTGCTCGACTGCTGCACTCTTGATGATGTTGATGGAAAAAAAAGTCTGTTAACTTATTAAATGCATATTAACAGATTGAGGGGGGGGCTCCATGTATAGGGAAGAGACACCCGCCCCACTGTAATCAATTCAGGTAGGGCAGCATTATCTGTGGAGCTGCCAGCAGAGCCGCACTGCACAATAACTCAAGCAGGGCATTGCAGAAGTGTGTGAGTTTGATCCTGTGCCAGGGTGATGAATGGCTGTTTTTTCTCTTTTGTTGCCCATCAGCACTTTTATCCCGCAGTTAATCCGCCGGGCAACACGCACTTCCCCCGCTGTAATTTTTCACCCTGCCGCGCGACTGCGCTCGCGCATTTGCAAATGCGTTCACGCCTCTTGCTGTCGATGGATAGGCACCTGCGCCTGCCCAGCCCCGCCCACACCGGAGGCGGATTTAAAGGTGATGGGATTGACATCTCGTGAAATGTTAGCGAGGAGAGGGAGCCATATATATAACGCGTCAGCATGCCCCGGTGGCGGCAGCGGTGGGGGGGCTGTGCTTGTTACCGGGGTGTGTCAGGTGTTAAAAGGATTGTCATGTTGTTGCAGATAATGCAGCGTAGCCGCTTGATTTACAGCTGCGATGAGAGGCGAGGCTTTCTGCTTGGACCGCCCCCCCGCTGGGAACTCACAGAGGCGCTTAAATCTTTGGGTTTTTCCTTCCCTCCGTCTGCTCAAAACGGACGTTTCTCACGTCCAGGAACATCTGGGGGATGATTTTAAAGTCAGTGTGTTGGAAGCGAGGATGGGAGATGCTGAGCTTTTGGAAAACAATAACATAACCATTTAAGATGAGAACACATGCAGCGATTTGACTGTTTGTGTGGAGGTCAGCTGTGCAGGAAAACAGAAGTTCAACCTTTTGAAATCCCGCTTCTCACCTCACTTGGGCTGTGATGGAGCGATTTTGTTGCTTGCTAACTGAAAAATGCACAAATATAAGACAGAAATTTAGCCATCTTCTGGTAGCTCGGGTGTTCACACAGACTAAAGGGCATTTTCAGCTTTATGCAGACGGCAGGTCTCCTGCAGGAGGCGGGTCACAGCTCCACTTTACTCAAACTAATGGTCAACGAGGTGTGAGAGGAATAACCTGAAATTTTGCACGGCTAATTCTTTCTTCTCGGGCTTCTCAGACCGGCTCTGATCAGGGAGTTGGGGGGGGGGGTCACATTTTAATACATGCCTGAGCACTGTGAGCCCCTCCTCAGTTCCTCCTCGCAGTGGAGGGGCTAGCCGCCCTCCGGAGAGCTGTTCTACATACGGCGGACAAGGAGCGAAGCCTGCTGAGACTCCACACCATTTATCTCTCAGCTGCAAGGTTGGGCATGGACTAATTGACTGAGCTGTGTGTGTGTGTCAGTCCTGGTCCCTTGAAGCACGGTGCATTAGTAGAGCTTGAGATGATAGGATGTGGTAAAGTGAGGGAGACCATCAGGGGGGTGGGGGGGCTTGGATAAAAAGCTCTCCTGTAAAGTAAGTTAGAGGCTCCGGCTCTCCGAGACCGACCACACAGCTGATGCCGCGTTTACAGGAAAATTCTGCTTCAGTGCACATCTTTTCTCAGTGTTTGGACCATCATGTGTTTCATTTATCATATTTCATGTACGCAAATGTGAAGTCCATGTTCTGTTAAATAATGAATACATTTTCACTTTATTTGTGAGACAAATGGGAAAACCATGCGTGCACAGCCGCCGCAAGCACAGCAGGTCAAAGTTGAACCGGGACGACGGTCTGCAAACCGTGATCGATGTTCACCACCAACAGTTTGGCTCCGCTCCCCTCCTTCTTCTTCCTCTTCTTCTTTTTTTCCCCCCCTTCCACGTCAGCATGTTCCCAGATCTCAGCAATTAACTTGGTGAGTGCGGTGTTATTACACCGAAAAGGACCGAGGGCCAGAAACGAGGAAAATTAGGCCGAGCATAATAATCTTTTAAGCGTGAGTCGCCGTCCTCGTGTGTTGCGGCGCTCCCCTCACCGCTCTGCTCTGGACTTTATCAACACATTGTTTGACTTGGCCTCCTCCCAATGTAAGCCCAAGTACAGCACGGAGTTGGCCGTCTCACCGTCCACAGGGAGAGGTTTGAGGCCGGCGTGTGTGTGTGTGTGTGTTCATGGGCACATTCTGCGGAGGGGGGGCTGGGGTGGGGGTGGAAGCACCTCATTCTCCTGGACCAGGAAGCTGTGAATCACGCTGGCTCTTCCTGGAAGGACCCAGAGGGAGCCGGGCTCGGCCGGACTCCGGCAGGCCGTCTGAGCCTGAGCCCGGCCTCTCGCTGACACCAAGCTGGTGGGGTGGGGGCGATGGAAGCTCACCCTCGCGAAGGCAGTGAGGGGGGAAGGGGGGCACGCCTCCCCCCCCCCGCTCGTCAGGCTGGCACGCCGCGGGCGTCTTCCTGCACTGGAAAGTGCTTTTCAGCTTTGGCTTCGGCTGTGGCTCGCACCAAACGACCTCAGCCCGCGCAACTTGGAGAAACGAGATTTTATTGATCGGATGCAAATAGCAACAAGGTGGGCTCCGGTAGCGCTGCCCTGTCAGTGCATTTGAAGACTAAAATTTTCATCACCAATGCAGCTAGTTCAAGTTTGAAGGCTTTCAGTACGGCGTGCTCACCCAGCTAAATATAAAGGTGTCAAGCTGTCACCTGCCTACGCTGTCACAGGCCTCGATTAGTTCATGGAAATCACATTCTCCCCCATCTGAGGTGGCGAGCATACGGGCATGTAAGCTGATATTAATAGTGGAGCTGGGCTGGTGCTGCAGGGTGTCCACACCTTCCTGTTTTCTCTTTCTTTGTTTTGGCCCTGCGCTGACAGATTTACCTCTGGAGGAACTCCAGAATCTGAAAGGGAAAAATGGCTTCCATTGTTCAAATGTGGCTCTAGTGGAAAGAAAACAGAGGCTTTTCTTTTTTTTTTTCCTCCTTCTTCTTTTTTTTTGGAAGAAAATAACAAGGGGGTAATAATGGATTGCGATATCAATAGTATAAACAACCTTGTCATTGAGACATGTGTTTGTTATTTCTAAAGGAAATTGAGAGGATAGAGTTGTTTTTTTTCATAGAAGTGTTTCTCTGGGCGAAAGCATAAAGCCTGAGTGAGTGAGTTTTACTTGCTTTGAGGAGGCTCTCATTTCTGAGTCTCTGAAGACGCTCGCTGAGCACCGGCTTTTGATAGGAATCAGCTGTAAGAGGGATGGATATTGCTGCACGCCGTCAGATAACTTTAACAGTCTTCTCTCCCCACAATTCTCCCGTCAAACTCCGCTGGGAAATTAAGTCAGGAGAAGTAACCGCTGAAGTTATCCGACGCCCGTCTTAAAAAGCGAGCGCTCGCTGCGTTTTACAGGCTTTGGCAGGGGCCACGGCGGCAGCAGCATTGAGACATCCACGTTCAAAGAGGTTGTAGCATCAGCTGGGAAAGATAAATACACACTCCGGAGATGCATTTGACAACTCATTGAGAGATTTCATCTGAAGCCCCCCCCTCCCTCTGAATGAAATAAAATTTGGACGTTTACTAAAAATAACCACTCAGATAATCATAATCTTCCTCGCTGCCGATCTGGCGCAGATAAAAAAACTATCCTGCCTCTGACTTGAACTCTACACAGCATCGCTCAGGGCAACAAGTCGAGAGATGCAACACTGTCCAAATATTACTGGAGTTCGCTCCGTCTGCTGATTGATAAAATCCCTGTGGTTTCCAGCATTTTCACCGCATACGGAAAAGATGTGGTTAGATTGGCTGTAAAAGATTTGTAGAACGCTATTAGGCTTTACGGTTACATAATACAATTCAAATGTCTAAATCAAAAGACTGTTCCCGTCTAATCCTACCTCACTCTAATCTTTGGAGCCTTAAATCATGAATCGTGGTGAGGAGTGCGGCAGCTGTTGAAGATTTTTCACCGTAATTACGCGACAAATCTTGAAATTACCTCCTGTGCTTGGAGCGTGCGGAGCACTTAGCCAAGCCCCAGGCTTCCACGCGTGTTTTTATATCGGGAACACTCAAAAGTTTGTAAATCTGGATCTGCAACAGTCATTATTTCACTGCTGTAAGCTCATGAGGAAATTACTAGAAAAATGGGTCTTAACTTGCACCAAATGTTATTCAAATTTGTTCCATTTTGACATAAATTGGAAAGAAATAGGACTAAGAACAGAACGGTAATCAGCATATATCAAATGCAATGTAGTACATATTATTTACTATAATTATTTTAGCCACGGTTGCCACATCTGCAGACATTCGCTGTTAGCGTGTCGGCTGCAGAAGTCTGCAGATGCCGCGGGGCCACCGAGTCCAGAAAAACTCCCAGCGCTGACGTCTTTCTTCTTCCTGGAGGATGGATCAGCCCGGTCCTGTTGTGGTTCGCATGTCGATAGAAAACATGTCCAGTATGGATTATTCTAGATTTATCCATCACTCAAATGTTTCGCTGAGATAATCTAGGCCCGCATTAAACTGGTCCCTCCAGCGCCGGGAGTATTGCAGTTAAGATATCGTGCCCCCCAAATGTCAGTACCTGCACTGTGAAGCCTCAGAACACAAGCCCCCCCCTCGGCGCCGAAGCCCGAGGCATCACCCGCGCTCTGTCACATCCTTAGAAAGTTGTCGAGTCTTAGTGGCGCAGACCCGAAGGCTTAATGTCAGCAAATTAATTATGGATTCACCCAATTAGTTCACAAACTACACTGTGTTCCAGGGAAAATGATCATTCCCCCGAATGACTTGTCTCTTCAGTCTCTGCCCCATGTGTGCCTCTCTCACAAGTGTGTGTTTGTGTGTGTGCATGTGCTGGCCAGCATGTGTGAAGCGACACGCAGCAGGCAGGTAGCCTGACCTTTTTAATTATTCAATCTCTTAAACTCATCCTCAGATGCTCGCTCTCTCTGTCTCGCTCCCTCTCCCCGTCTATCTTTCTCTCTCTCTCTCTCTCCCTCTTTCTCTATGTGATTTTTTTTCTGAATTGCAGCTGAAAAAACAAAAACTGATGCAAAACCGAGAAGAGCAGCGGATCCTTATGATTGAGAAAGGACAACCAGTGCATTGTTTTTAAATTGTGGCAAGTAAATGACAAAAAAGTGTGTTGTGCTGTACTCCCCCCCCCCACCCCCCCCACCCCTGCGGACAGTGTTCCCTGTGTGTCGCTGATGCTGACGACAGTTTGTGGGGTGCGATTGTGTTTGAAGCGGAGTCGTCCTTGGCGGTGGGGGGTGGGTGGGCAGAGCCGGCCGTGGCAGATATGGATTCCCGTACACAAATATTTCAGTGAGCTGTGGCCCCTGAGGACGGGGGTTTTATTGATCATCTGACTTTTAATGCCTCTTAAATATTAAGATTCATGTATGTGACCTTTGTGTTTGGATTAAGAGCCTCTCAGGTTCAGCGTTTCTTTGTGCCACAGTTTCAGGTGGGCTTTTCTTATTTTAGAAAGTCAGGGCAGGAGGTTTTTTTGTCAGTTTTGCGACCCGTCTACTTGTAACTGGCTGACCAAATGATTGCAGCAGAAAAAGGACGGGAAGAGACTGGGAAGGTTCGGCCACTGTGTGGGTCTTGTTAGCCTTTGTGAGCGCTCTTTTTCTCTACTTCCCTCCCTCTCCTTCACTTTCACTCTGTGTGTCACACACACACAGAGTCCAGGAAGTGGGCCTGGAGATTGATGACTCGGTGTGAGAGACCTCAGAGGGAGCACCACCACAGAGAGACGGGTGGATGAACATGAAGGAGGAGGGATGGAGCGAAGAGCTGAAATGAATCAAGTAGTGATTCGGGGTGAGGCCTCTCCAGACGGCCGCCTCGCTACTGCCACCGAGTCAAAACAACTCCTCTGGGTACCTTCTAAACTCCAATCAAGTACATGGACTTGACACAAATCAATTATCTCAATATCATAGTTCTGTTATGCTGATGCTGGAGTGTTACGAGCTTCCCGTTCCTAAAAATCAAGATGTTAAAACGTCAGGGTCTTGGTTTTTGGGTGCTGCACATTTAACGTGTTTAGAGCAAAAGCTTCTCTTCTGAGCCATCAGCGTTGGAACGAGCGAGATGCGAGCTTCAGCGCTCGTCTGGACGTCTAAATGTGCTCTCAGGTTCAGCCTGCATACGCCCAACTGTCACCGAAAGCAATAAAGCGTGGGCCCCGTCTGTGGGGTTGTCAAGAAGCATTCTGGGAAACCGAAGAGAAGAAAAAACAACACGCAAGTGGAGAGAAAAACGAGCGAGCGGCTGATGATGATTGAACAGACAACAAATACCCTTTAAGTGACTGGTGACATATTTATAAGGTGCTGCAAAGTGCTCTGTTTATTTTCCCAGCGTGATGGGTCTGTGTGGTCCCGAACCAGCGAGACGCGTCCCCGACGCTCGCCGGACGTTTTTCACAGCGTCAGCGCTTCCTGAGAGGAGGAGGTGCGTCTGGCTCCGGTCCTGGACGAGCGCGGCGTGGCGTTTGCAACATTTAATCCCTCTGGTGTTGCAGTAGATTTTCTCTAATTCGCCAAGATGCTGATCCTCGCTGTGCTCTTTATGCGCTGCCAGTGGAGGAATGCACACTCGCTTGTTTCCCGCTCAACAAAGATGCATTTTTAGCAAATAATTGCCTGCACGTCTTTCGCTGTTACTGAATCGAACGCTTTGTGCAGCGACACTTTCAGCCTGCCCCGCATTTCTAAACTTCTTTAACACTGATGTGTTTTACGAGACTGATTGAAGGTCAGAGGTGGTGGAGGATTTACAATTGCGTTACACTTTAAAAAAAAAAAAAAATTTGCTTGAGAAATTAATTTTTTGAAGTCTGGACTCGGAGGAGAGGCGAAGATGTGATGAATTGTCACCATGTTGTGAGGAGGTGTAACTGAGTAGTTTTTAACTACCCTCTGTTGGCCTGAATGTGTCATTACACAACAGTCTGTCAACAGCACATCAACTCCAGAGCCTCTTTTTGTGCGACGGTAAATCTCCCATCACGACGTCTTACAGCTTCCTTCACATTTCCTCAGATTGTTCGTCAGATGTTTTAGTGTTTCTGTGCTCGCTTTGTTTTGAAGGGGTTTGAGGGCAAAAAAAAAGAAACACAAAAAGTAGAACTGCTTATTTGTCTAAGTCGAGACTCCTCAAATGTGGCCGCGATCAATGAGGAATGTGACGAGTGCCGATGGCGCTTCAGACGAGTGTGTGGCAGTGAATGAAAACGCACCTCAAACAGGAGCAAAGTGGAGCGTTCAGAGCTCGGAAGCTCCGTCATTTTAAGAGCAAATAGGCCACTTTGTCACCAACGGTATCACAGTGCGTGTGTGTGTGTGTGTGTGTGTGTGTGTGTTCACTGATTTTCAGTGTATCTATCGCCTGCAGCTTCCCTGGCTCTTTGTGAGCAAGAGACTGAGTGACTTTGTAGTCAAGGACTCTTTAATGCCTCCCTGTGTCACAGATTTTTTTATTTTGCACTTGTACATCAATAATCTACGTGTGTGTGTGTGAGTGTGTGTCAGTGCGGTATTTAACCGAGTTTTTTCCATATTTGCGTCTTTCTCGCAGGTGTATGCGCCGAGGCGGTATGCCCCGGGGAATAGTGCTGACAGTGCACTAGGAGTCTGAACCTTGTCAGTGTTTGCGGCCGAGGAGGAGAGGTGCCCTGCTGTGCCGAGCCGTGCTGAGCCGAGCTGAGCCGTGCCGTCCTGCGCCGTGCTGTGTTCGACGCCATGTCCCTGACCGATAAACACAAAGTGAAGCGGCAGCGGCTGGACAGGATCTGCGAAGGTAAAGTTAAGTGTCTATCCTGAAGCTTTTTCTTTTTTTCCTCGCAGTCGCACTTTCTGCAGTTTCCTGTACACTTTTTTCCCAGCAGGCACTGCAGTTCAAAATGCCCTTTTTAGTACAAATCATCGCGGATTGGGATTCCATGGTTAACTGAACATAATCAGGGTGCAATATTGACACTTTGTGCCTCCAGGTTGACCAGCTGGTAAACTTTACGACTGCTATCATGAATAGAGGCAGCGATGTTTATATCTGTAGCTGCTTTTATCTCCCTCACTGACACAGTGTCAGCGCTTTACATCCCCCAGCAAACCCTCCTTATTGTTATTAGCACAACCGAGATGTACCGGTGATCAATACCCATCGATTGCTGTTATTTTCTCCTGGCACACAGCACACGTCCGATGCGACAGTAGCCAGTGTATAGATGTTGACCTGGAATGTAAACGAGGTCGCTGCTCTGCTCTGCACTGTTTGTTTGCGTGGGAATGTTTTGCCGTGTGACTTATGGCTGTGGAGATTCTCTAAACATCGGCGCTCGGGTGAGATCATTGCGGGGGCTTGAACGGTTTCCATCCCGTCACGGCTGTTTGGAAGTAGCCAATTTTCCACCGTGAACTGCGGTGATTATTAGGCTTTAGGTTGAGGATTAGAGAGCGGGTGGTGTTGTGCTGAAGGGCCTGAACGAACAGTACAACAGGAGCCCCCCCTGCTGCGCACATAGCTACAAAGTTGGCCCAGGCAACAAGGAATATGAGCCTGCGTGGGTGTATAAAGTGCGTCTGAAGCTTTGCGGCTGTGCATTTTTAAACCCACTTGTTTGACTTTGCCCAGCGCGCGTGTGCATGCATGTGTATTTGTGTGTCTGTCAGACTGTGTCCTGAGGTAAAATCATCCCCTCGCCGCTGTCTGCTTCCCCCAAGAGGCTTGTTAAGCCGCTGGGCCCTCCTGGAGCCGGCGCGGGGAGAGGCAGACATGACTGCAGTGCTGGAAAATGAAGCTAGACGCACCATTACCCCCACCGCCTGCGAATTTGTTTTGCAGCATGATGTAAGCACCTCGGCGTTGTGCGCGTGAAATGAAGGACATGCGTGCCGCATCCCATGTGAGCCCGCAGCGAGGCCCCAGAAACGCAAAAATAATTGCATAAGGGGAACACATTACTGTACATTGTCAATATTAGTTACACAAAAAGAAGAATAAAGAAAACATTACACTTCATTCTCATACATGATCTACATGAGCTACTAACGAGCTTCCTCCAGCAGCTCGTTAGCTTAGCTTAGCACAAAGACTAGAAACAGAGGGAAACTGCTAGCCTTGCAGTAGCTTCATACATAGCGTACATATACGCGAGCCGTATCCATCTTCCCGTGTAAAGATTAGTTTTGTCAGTTCATAATTACCGAGTCATTTCGACATTACATCAGGCTGATAGGACTCGGCTGAAAGTCAACACTGTTACTCATTAATCGCCCGGCCCTGAAGGCGAGTCATAAAAATACTCATATTTCACAGCACAGGTGGATCGTTGATTGGTGGAAATCCTTCCCGATTAGAGCATCGGTCCGCGTCCAGCTGTTGCGTGTGTGTGAATCAGACATCTGAGGTAGTTAGCCGCTCCCGAGGGAACGCCGGCGAGTCTGCTCCGCTGGGCACGAGCCCCGAGCCCACGGGAGACGCACACACAGAGACGGTAACAGGTGTTGCTGTGATGCACGCAGAGCTGCCTCGTGGCGAGCGTACCTGCCGACGTTCCCCCTCTCTCTCTGTCGCACAAACACACACGCAGGCTCTCCAGATGGCCATCGCACAGGATCAGTGAATCAGTCCTCTGGCGGCCATTGTGAGGGCGTAAAGAAAAAAAACAGCTTGTGATTTGTGATTTGTTCATGAGCCAATGACCAGCCAAAGTTGTCCCGCTGATTGCATGTAGCGGCGCGATAAGGCTGCCATGGTGATTGTCTTTGTGGCGCAGGGAGAAGCGCGGGAAGGCTCCGCTTTGTGTTCAGGCGCAGGTAGGAAAACGCTCACCGGGGCGCATTTGGCTGCAGTTGAGAGTAACTCATCTTAGTCCAGGTTCACACTTAAGCGCAGTTTGGCGAACAGATACAGACCGTCTGGAGCTGCTCAGTCTCTTTGAAGCGGCAAATCTTGAGCGTTCCCTTTCAAGAACGTCTGCCGAGACAGCACGCTGTCCAACGGAGCCCTCGCCCTTGTTTTTGTTGTCTTCCTGACACTAAAAAACAACTCTGCGCGGCGTTGGAAACTCTTTTGGACGGCCAAAGTGTAAATTGTGTTCTTTTTCATATTATACCATCGCCCACATTGATCGTGGCAGCGGGATCAGAACTGCAGTATCTAAGGAAACCCGGTGGCTAGATGACAAGGCTGATTAAGCCAGTTAAGCCCTTGATATGTATTTAGCATAATCTGGCCTGTCTGCAAATAAGGAGGCAGGGAGCTGGTTGCAACTGTTTTTATCAAAAGCAGCTAGTTAGCTCAATCAAAGCGGCTGCTGGGAAGCATCAGCTTTAATTCAGCGTTATGAGGAGCGGTGGAGGGGAGCTTCCTCCCTCTCTCTTTCTCTCTCTCCCTCTCTCGGGGTGGAGAGATTCATTTCTGTCATCTAAAGAGATGAGGAGGGATCCGCTGTGGCCCATGCCCCCCCCCACAGCCCCAGGTCCTTTCATGTTCTCAGCTTAATTTGAAGCTGAACCAATGTTTATCGTCCGGCAGCAACCGGCCGTGTGGCGGGGGGGGGCAGTTCGGCACCTCATCTGTTTTACTTATTTTTTATTTCTCTCACTAAGATTTTTGTTTATGCTCGTAGATTGCTGCGGTGCCCCCCCCCTTCCAGATCTAGTCAGACAATGTTTTCATCAACATCTGCATTTTATTCTGGTGGTGTGATGTGACGGCGCGTCATGGATGCACAATTAGGAACTTCATTTATCCTTATTAGCTGCAGAACAAAGCACACAATTAGCTGTTCACTCCGGCATTGATCACTTTTGTTTAAAACCAGTCTGTAGGTTTATTTATGTTCAATCAACTTAAGGTATTTTCCGTAGGTGTGTGTTTTTTTTTGTTTTTTTTTTGGTGGGTCAGATAAATGAGTTGGTTATTTTGTTAGATGAAAAACATTCTCCAGGTTTTATAAAGAAAATAAGTAAACCACACAATAACACACCAGGAGATACATATAACTCTATAATAGAGGATAAATAATAAAATATTTTTTTCTGTATTTCGGCTTCGGCCGCAGCTTAGCTGAGCATATTGTCAAAGAGTCAATTCATGTCACCAGACTCTTTTTTTCAGTCGAATCACATTTTGTGTTCTGTCCTTTCTTCTCCTTCCCTCCCTCTTCTCTCACTCAGCTGCACACTCCTCGTCTCTCCAAAAAGCAAGCGGGCTGTCGTCTCTCCCGTCTGTCTGCCCCATCTGTGATGCAGTATGGGCCGCTGGCTTCGTAATGATAGGCAGGAGCGCGCGAGGCGGCGCGGGGACAAACCCGCCCGCTAAAATGGAAGACAAAACTCTGATCGGTCGCCTCGCCGCTGTCTTGCCCCGCTGATAAAAAGGTTTGCTCGCTCTGCCCTCGCGGTCCACACGCTGCCTGAGATGCGAGGCGGCAAAGAGATGGAGGACAGCGTCTTCATAATGCAGCAGATGTTAACCCCCCATCCCCCTCCAAAGCCACTGGACCAGAATTGGTACCATGTGTTTTTTCCCTCTCCCCATTGCCCCTCCTTCCTCCCTCTTGCTTGTGTTGGAGCCAGAAAAGGCCCAGAGGCTCGTTAAAACTTTAATATACTGTACAATCACAGTAATTGAGTAGAATTTTCAAGATCTTCCAGTCACGGTTTTAATTTATGAAGTCCCCATGAAAGTTTAATGGATCAGCAGTTGTAGAGTCGCAGCTATGTAAATCATTCTGCAGCTATCTCTGCCCACGCTGCCTGCCAAGTCCCGCCGTTAGCGTCCTGTGCCCTAGAAAGATGGCCAGATTGCTCCAAAGGCATGACTGTTGCCGGACGTCTGTTCAACACATTGTACCTAGAGGTCTTTCACAGAGCCGCGCGATTGGCTGCGAGCTACTGAGCCGAGCGCTGGCATGGATTGCAACGCCGCTCGCCGAACATCCTCTGCGCAAGTTCGGGGGTTTCTTTTCTTCTGTTATATAATTCATGCTAGCAAGTGCAGGGTCCCTGTTGCTTGATGAGTGTAATATAGCATGCTCACTTAATTATGGAGCAGCTCTCATGAGAGGCATATCAGAGGATGTAGACAAGATGAATATGGTTCCCCAGCTCCTCTTGCTTATGAATTGTGGGAAACTCAGCAATTTGCATGGCAGGAGATATGATACGCCATATCCTTGTTTCGGTTTTAGCAACACTGGCCCCGGCCGCGCTGAGATGTTTATTATTGTTATTAATATTTTGTCGGGAAGCGGGGCTCTGAGTGACACACGGCCCTGGAAGGGGCTTATTAAAAGAAGTTATTGTCGGCGTTTGCCACGGAGAGATACAACAGTGATTAATGGTGTGTTTTACAGCTGACAAAAAAGCGCAGGGAGACGCAGACCTGGGAGGACAGTGGTGAGAAATCACTGCAAGGAAATTGCTAGGTATGTTTTACCTCCGCTGAACGAACCCATCCTTCACATGTGCATCATCCCGGACTGTGCAGGGCCGTTGGGAAAATAAAACTCTTCTGATTTTGTCTGGTTTTGACCCACTTACTGTTCTCCTATTTCTCTAACGAAACCATCTGTTTTTTTCGGTCTTATGTCATTATTGCATCATTTTAAGCTCTAAAATGAGAACGACTTGGTTATAGCATCTCCCCGTGTGACTTGACAGGTAGCGGGACGGCATAAAGAAACGTTGTGCTGCAGCAGTCTCTTGTCACTGCTAAACTGAGATAAATTTAGCCCATCTCAGTCCCGCTGTCTCCCTGTCTCAGCTTCAGGAGTGTCCAGACAACGTCCCAGAGAGACTTCCCTCCAAAAAAACCCTCCCCCTCTAAACCCCTGTTGCCTATTACACACAGAAATAAAGTGCCGAATAGAAAGAGGCTTGTAGCCATCTACTTGTCACGGTCCGGTGCAGTCCAATCATATCCCACTTCCCCTCATGCCTTGTCCTACTGTCTCTCTCTGAGGCGAAGTCAAAGCTGGCAGCCCCCCCACCCCCCCTTCCTTATCAGCTTTTTTCCCATCACACACTTATCAAAGCTCCCCTCTCTTCTCCTCCTGCCACTGCTTTTTTTGTTTACATTGCTCTTGTCATGGCGGGTAAACACCGGCAGCTATCTGTGATGGCAGCATCTCAGATAAGCCACATCTGCTCTCCTGTCTGCTGCATGTGGGAGCAAAGTGTGAGGGCAAAAAGTGCCGATTCATTTCCACGTTTTCTGAAGCCTTATTACGAGGGTGTACCATACGACGCGCTCCCAGATACAGATGTGTTTCTTGTGCGACTCCTGAATTATGCTGATTGGAAATTGCTGTACAGCTCGGCTGCGTCAATGTTGGTCAAACAAAACAAGAAATTAGAAGATTACATCTTGGGCTTCTGGAAATTGTTTTTTCTTTTAAACTATTTTTGATGCTTCATAAACCATCACTGAATCTAAAAACTAGCATACAGTATGTACCGACTCATTGATGATGATGATGTAAGGTGGTTGCATGCTGTCCTGTTTGCATGCTTCTCATTGGCCTGTGTGGGTATTTGCATGTGTGTGTGAATCTGTCATTGCCCAGTAGAGGAGGCTGTGCGTTCTCCACGACTCGAGTGGAGCATCTCCTGGCTTCCCACTAGTAGCCAGCGGATTGAATCAGCCCCCCCCCCCCATGGTACTACTTCTGTGTCTGGCCTTTGCAACCGGCCTCCCTCCCCCCTCTCTCCAGGGACTTGCAGCGAGCGTGTCGGTCCCCGACCCTCCGCGATCCCTCTGGGAAGATCCATTCATGCCCAGAGGGATCCCGACTGCAGGCCAGTGGAGGGGTTAGCCGTAGCCGCTGAGTGCCATAAACGCCATGGCGTCATACTCCGGGGGCCTCAGCAGCGTGCCGGCTCTGTCCGCTATCTGGTTCAAGTGATGTCACAGGGGGCAGTGGATTTAAGCAGGTTTTAGTTGGACGCTAATCCCCTCGTGGCGAACGCTGTGGATGGGAGGACTGTCCCTGCCAATGGCGTGCATCAACCCCGCTGGATTAGTGCATCTCGTCCCCTCCTCCATTCTGTTGTCATTACGCGGCATGTGTTGTTAGCTCAACTTCTTTACCCTCGGCCTTCGTTGGGAATGTGCGCGTGGCGCCCAGCACAAGCATGACACCTGCTGTAGAATGGAGTAGAGCCTCGCCCTAAAGGTGTGTGTTTTTTCCTGTGTGTATGCTGTTTCTATGTGTTTGTCATGTTGTGCCACTCTCCTTGTGGATTTCTAATGTTTCCAGGTCTGAATTATTTAGATAGGCTGCCAGCAGGGAGCCACATGATAGCACACACTTAAGAGTGAGGGGAGGGGAGGGCCCTCCAGCTGCAGCTCAGGTAAAAGGGCTCCTCATGCTTCACCTTTTCTCCACTCCTCTTTTTTGATGGGGGGGCTAAGGTAACTGGAGATTTGAAACACAACACCCGGCTCTATTTTCCCCTTTTATAGCCGTTGGCTTTGTTGTCTTCACTGATGCCTAACCCCAGTGAGCAGTCGTATTTTGGTGGCTCTCTGGGCCAGCAGAGTCCTGAGTGGACTGAGGGCCAGAGCGAGCCGGTTGCAGGTCGCTGTCACTACTGTGGCACCATTGCGGCACGTAGGAATTCCCTGGCTCTGGGCGGGGGGGACGCCGGAGCGTGGTTCCACCAGCATCCTGGCGAGAAACAGGATCCGGTCCTGCGGTCCCCCCTGTGCAGGCAGATCCAGCAGGACCGGCATGGGCAGCAGCTGCTGAGGAAGAGCTCCGCACCTGATCTGAGCAGCAGCCTCTTCCTCAGGCAGGTAATGGCGGGTCAGGCCTCTGCGCCGCCTCTGGATTACTACCTGGCTGACGCTACCTTATCTGGTCAGCCACCTGAAGACTCTGGGTTTTATAGGGATAACCAGCACCTGCTCACCAGATCAGCCTCGCATTACGGGCCCAGCGCTGGGGGGGTGAAGCCTACCTGGGATCAAGGGCAGGCAAGAGCCACACCTTCCATGCTAGCCTCTGCTTCTACGCCTACCCCCGCTCCTCCCCCTCCTCCTCCTCCTCCTCCCCCCCCGCCTCCTCCGCCACCTCCTCCCCCTCCCGTTCACGAGCTGAGCCGCCTGTACAGGGAAACTCTGGGATCTAAGATGATCGCAGACGGCCAGCGTATCTGCGCCGGCTCTCCTGCTCCTGCGGTCTACGGGGTCCAGCCCCCTCTTCCTGTTTATGCTGCTGAGCCTCCGTCTCTTGCTGCCCGCCAAGCTTATAACAATATCAACAGCTTGTCCCTGGACCCACGCCAGCCGGCCGCCACCAATTCAGTGGTGGACGCAGCTTCGCAGGGAATGGACGGAGCGCTCTCCCGGGCTTACGGAGCTATAGCCTCCCAGAGGCTGCCTTACGACCCAAACTATGACCCTGGCTCAGCCATGGTGGCTGCCACAGCCGGCGCGACCTCCAGCCTGCCTCTCCAGCATCCCAGCGCCGTGGACCCCAAGAAGATGGTGGACCCCACCTTCCTGGCTTACCTGCGAGCTGAAGGCTTGGCCGAGAGCACTATCACTCTCCTGCTGCAACACGGCTTTGATTCCACTGCCACGCTGGGGATGATGGAGGACCACGATGTCCGCTCTGTGGCCCCTAACTTGGCCCAGGCCCGTGTCCTGTCCCGCGTGATGCTGGCTTGCAAGACAAGTGGAGTTGCACCTCGTACAAGGTCCAACAGTTTCAGCCATCGCAATGACCTCTACATGCAGCCCCAAGGTTTGAGCATGGACCCCGGCCTGATGCAGCAACCTGCCACCACCATCCAGACCGTTTCCCCGAGGATGGGGGAGTTTCTTGGCAGAAGACCCAGCAGCGCACCCTCCCAACATCTCCTGGAGACCACCACCTATCCAGCAGCACGGCCCCCAGCAACTGGAGCCTTTCCAGTCAGCCCTGGAGGATTCGGCACTGCTGTGACTCAGGGAAGACCCTTCTCCATGTACAATGCGCACACCGGGCTCGCCATGTCTGCTCTTGGACAGCAGCCTCCACCAGCTCCAGGCACCCCCGGAGCGGCACCCAAAACCTTCTCTGGCTCCTACTCCCCGATGGAGCTGATGAAGAGAGCCCCCAACCTTCCCCCGGCGTCACCGGTGGCGGCATCGAGCCCCCTCCACAGCCCCCAACTTCTGCGGAAAGGAATCAGTGCCGCTCCTGAGAGCGCTGTCATTCCCGTAACTTCTACCTCCACCCTCCAAGCGCAAAATCTTAACAACACCAAGATGGTAGGACGTCGCACTGGTCCACCTGTCATAGTGTCCACCATGACCACCACACCCGACACAAGTAATGTCAAACCTCACCATTCTCACTAATGTCTTGAGAACCCTCTCTCCTGTTTTGTCTCTCCTTGCACTGGTAATAGCTTTCTGTCTTTATGTCTGATTATTTATTTTGATTTGTAAATAGATGGCATGCATAGTGAGATTTTTGGCATGCCACAAAACATCAGAATGACACCTTTTTTTGAATGGAGGAGTAGCATGTTAAGATGCGTCTGACAAGTTAAGCGGCTTTGCTCTCTGAGGTCTGTTTTTAAAATTGCGCAACTATTTATACACGTATTGCAGCAGAGTTGTGTCATTTGCCGGAGGGGATCCTGTCTCATCACCGAGTTGAAATATATTTTCGTGAGCAGCACTGCAGTTATTGAGGTCAACATTTTTTGGTGTTTCTTTCACTTAGTTAGTTGGTAATTTTGCGCCGGTGTGCTTGCTGCGTTGTTTTTAGCTTATTTTCGCTCATTCGCTCATTTTCTTTAATTTTCTTTTACTTGGTTTGTTCACGCACATCGTTGTAGTTAAAATATAATGACCGGTGAGCATTCACAAAACAGTCTGACAGCTACTGGCTGTTCTCTTCGTCCAGTTCTGCATCTCTATTTTACAAGGCAAAGTTAGTCAAAATCAAAAACACATAAACATCCAGCATTGCTTTAGTGTGCAAAAGTTTAAATCCTTAGTGCAGAGTTGCTGCAATTCTTTTTTACACTGGACTCTCTCCTAATCAGGGGCTTAACTGCCTCAAATCCAATTACACTAATTGGATGTGTAGTTGTGCACACTATTATAGGTCGCTGTTTTTTATAGACACCCTGTTGTTTGTTTGAAGTCCTGGTTGCAAAGCATTGCAGCTAAATGTCCTTTCACATTTTTGTTTATCTGTATGAGCAATGAGCAAAGTCAGTCTTCACCACTGTTGAAAGGAAATATCCTGAGCTCTTGGCTGCCTTCGCTCGCTTGCCGACATTTTCCAAAACATCCCACAGCTGAAGCTTTATGTGGTACACACAGGATGGAGATGATTGCACTTAGAAATTCAACACGTTTCTGTTTTTATAGAGTGATAGCCTTGAAGGAAGTTACTTTGAAAAGTTGTGCAGGTGTGCCGGTTCAAGAGACAAGAGCATACTTATTCCTCTGCTTGTATTCCCATGAATACGTTTATCGTCCATCTTCGTGGCCTGATGGCATGTGTAGTCGTGTTTTCTGCGCTGCTCCCTTGTCTCATACAAGGTTAATGCAAGTAGCGCGGCAGCTTTTTATGTGCAGTTTACAGTGAGAGCGAATCCTCCAGCGAGGCATCGTCTCGGATTCTTATTATACATAAAGGCCTTGATTTCTCTCCTTAACAAGCTGATAAATTTCCCTGCTGATGAGAGCTGATGAGCTTAGGGAAGAATTAAATCTTTTAACCTTGCTTTCAGCCATGTAACCCCGTATCTCGCCTGCCTCTCTAATGGGTCTGTGGGCTGCTGCACTTGTTACACAGTAATGACTTTCATGAAGTGGCTTCCCTTCATGTGCCGTCGAGGAAATAGGAGTTTGGGTGCAAGTTCCCCTTTCTGGCTCTCCAAGGTCATGGCTGCAGCCATTTTTTTTTCTCCACCCCCCCCCCCCCATACACTTTTTGCGCAACAAACCCATTTGCATGTGGCTGACATTTGTTGCTTCAGTAACTTCATCTGATAATGGGGCAGCCCTCGCGGACCATCGGAAAGCGTACTTCTTAATTGTGTGTTGCTAGGCAACCTGGGGATTCAGTGGTAATCAGAGATAGATAATCTTCACATTTAAGGAAAAAAAAAAAGCAGAGCCCTGCATGCAGTGTTGCACATTTATTTTGTACACTTGTGACTCTTTCTTTTTTTTCCTTTCGAGCATCCATTTGCAGTTTGGAGCAGGAGAAAATTGAGTGAAAATAATAAGATGTTGCACGGCACTTAATGAACACATTTCTCTTACTCTCTCTCTTTTCTGAGCAGAGTACATCTCAAGAGATTGCTTCTCATTTTTGTGCAGAGGCTCCAGTTCACCGGCAGAGAGCCTCTCTCATTACGTTGTGTGGCGTTTTATGTTCAAACATGCATATTGATGAAAAGTTGACACATTATTCCTTTTGCACCTGCCGAATAAATTGGTAGTTCTCCCAACACAAACCAGTCTTTTTATCAGCTAACATCAAAGTGTACATTTTCCACACAGCTGCTGCTGATTTCCATATTGTTGAATTCCTTTTTTTTTTTCTCGGCGCCAACTGAAATTGCCGGTGCCTTAAAGTATTTCTGTAAAAGTTGAGGGTGGGAGGGCCCTGCCTGTGCGCTCCTCTCCGCCGGGCGTCGTCTTGGTTGGCTAAAGCCGTAAGTCGTGTTAATAATGGCATTAAACGTTTGAGTCGAGCTTAGCTGTCTACAGTTCCCTTCCACCTAAAGCGGGGAGAGCGCCTTGCAGCACTCGCATTGGCCATGGAGTTGTCCGTCAGCGGCATCCCGCCGAGCTGCGCAGGTGGGTAAACCGAACTTCAGCGTCACGTGAAGGGGAGTAGCCGCTCCGCTAGCTGGGGGCGTGATTGGCCGTTAGCCTCTTTTGCGTGCGTGCTCAGTAGCTTAACTAAGGTGGATGCTCGCATGTTGTCCACGAAAGCTCAGCACGTGGCTTCCTCGCAGAGATAATCTGCAGAACATCTTCAGCTGTACTTTTCTGGGCTGGAGAATTAGGAGGCGTTGCGGGGGTGGTGCGTTTGGGGGCAGGGCTTGTAGCTCACAGGAAGGAGCGAGATCAGAACTTGGCAGCGGGCCCTCGCAGCCATATGGGATGTGTCAGTTGACGCGTTCACGTGTACATACGTCTGTTTGGTTGGCGATTGGGTCGCATCCACCGCTTGCTGAGTGGCTGATCACAACATGGCAGGTCCCTTTCTTTTCCTCGTTTGAGAGGAAGCCGTCAGCGCTGCGGCCGACAGTTACGTAATGTGGGGGGTTGGGGGTGGCACAATGGGATTTTAATTTCCCTGTCTGTGTTTGGAAGGACATCCACGAGGATGCGTGGCTAATGTGCTGTCAGCTGTCCTTGGCTGCACTGCTTTGTTCAGGTGTCTGACATTGATTTCACTGAGTGTGTCGGCGTGGACACGAGGTAGTGTCTGTCTTCCTGTGCTGCTGCTCTCTTGTTTTAGGTTTGTTTTGATCTTATGATGGTTAAAGGCTTTTGATCTACTGCTGCTGTTGCCTCACATGTATGATTTCCGTCATGTGAAATACACACGTGCATTTTCGTCTGTCCTCCTGCCACACACATGCACAGATGTCCCTCTCTCAGCAACGGGAAGTGTTTGTCTTCATCTGAGCCGGCTGGATGTGACACGGCTGACAGCGGGACGTGGGGACGAGACCTTGTTTCCTCTATCTGTCTCTCGCTTCCTTTGCCCGGCACTATTTTCTATGAACACAAGCAGTGCAGTCTGAAAGTCTGGGCGGTGGTCTGATTTAACCATCGACTTGTTTATGCTCATTTAGTCACGCTGACTTTAAGTTTATTATTAATTTTTAAGTGAGACATTAACACCTTCTTAGAAAAGTTCAAGTCAGTTGTGCACACAGGCAGTAAAACAAAGCACCGTGCACTTCGTATCATCCCCTCCTTATGAGTTGCTGCCGTTGATGTGGTAATAGGTTAGGTTTATGGTGGAGGACGTTACCGGTCTAGGAATAGGCAAAGAATTAAGAGCAAGGAAATCCTAGTGGCCTTCCGGGTGTGTGTTTCTTTGTGTGTGCATAGCGTAAATGTAGCGTGTGTGTGGATGCTACTCTACAGGCATCACATGTCCGGGGGAGCCTGTGTCATCCTCGCTAATCCCACTGATATGAATGAGTGGAGACAGACGAGAGGTTTTGGCTCACATGGCATTGGTCAGGGGTTATTACAGGGAATGCAGCTACGCAATACTCACTGTCGCCCTGCTCGTGCATTAATGACTCACAACACCACTTCACGCTGGTTGCACTGACGTCTGAGTGCATGCTCTATAGGGCCTGTTTGTACATCAGCAACTAAAATGAAGGACCCGCTGAGACGAGATTGATCTCGGTTGCTTTGTCTCTATGTTGTTCAGATTTCTCCTCCTTAAATATAAGATAATATATGTCGTCCTTTATTAGTCCCAATATTAAAATACAAAATATGTGGAGCATTGTATTTTAAAAAAAAGGGCCACGTGTCAGATAAAAGGTTGACATTTCTAAATTTGAAATCTAAATAGCTGGAGTGCAGTCGTAGTTATGCACCTTTCTTACTGCGAAGCTTGTGTTGTTAAATGGTCACTGTTCACCTCCAGATTCTTAAATGCTTATCTGTGTGCAGTCCCTCTGTCATGTGTCTCCAGTTTCCCAAGAACCTGGTAAATGTTACATGAACTATCTGCTGCTCCATCTCCACTTAGCCTCTGTATTGTTTGTGTCCCCGGGGAAATATGGCCAGGAAAATCTATTTTTCCACTGCAGCAGTTTTTTTTCCCTTCTCTTCTCAGAAGGGGAAAAAAAAGAAAAAAAACAAGTCAAAAGAAAAAAGTGTTTTGGAGCCCCATCCCCTCGCACCCGCTGCCTCCCCCTCGCTGCTTTCTCATGGTTGATCTTTCCAAACCATCGGTTGCGTTCGCGGAGGGATTAATGGCTTCTGCGAAGCCAGCCAACCCGTGGAGGGAACGGAGCCTTCGAGCGAATGAGGAACAGCTGGGCTCCCCCTGCTCGTGACAGCTCGAGTGTGCGCATGTGTGCGTGCACGACGGCAGCATCTGACCCCCCCACACAGGGTCAGAAGTGCCATTCCCGGTCCGAAAGTGGGCATTTAAGTCTTCTTTAAGGGTTTCTTCCATCGACTGTGCTGCTGCTGCTGCTACTGTTCTTATTGTTGAGCCATATCAGGGAGAAGTTTCCGTCAGTTTGTGATGGACAAAAAGTTTTTTAAGAATTTCTGCACCTGGATTTCCGACTGGATCCTTGATGTTGAATCAAGGATCTGAAGCACTTTGTATTGCTCACACTGACACTGGTGTGAAGATTAAATGACTAAATGAACTAAATTGGATTATGTGCTGAAAACCAAATTAAAACACGTTTTTGTAAGAACAGTGTTTCAGGTCGCATAGCGGTGACTGGACACCAGCTGATTGGAACGTCGCTGCCATCATGCTGGCCCCTCCACAGGCCTAAAGGTCAGCGCTGGTGAGATGACGAGCGTGTGTGTTTATGTGCCTGAGTGTGCGCGCTCGTCTTCTGACGTGTTGTGATTGGTGAGATGAACCTTCCAGCTATTTCTAGAGACCGCGTCGTCATGTTTACTCCCCCCGGTCCCCGCGTCCCGAGGCTGCATTGTCTGCAGGATAGCGCTGATGTATGCGTGTTGCAAAAATGGCAGCACTTTGGCATAATCTCCCCCAATTATCTGTCGTCGATGCCGCCGTATATTATTCCATTCTCCGCGGCAGCTGGGGAGGAGATTGGTTTTATGCATGTCGAACGGCAACAGCTGCATCCACTAAAACAGACAACCACCTCTGCACACCTCCCCAGTCCTCCTTTTTTTGTTTTTGTTGTCTCCCTCCCCCTCTTTCTCTCTCACTCAGTGGTGGGCAGGTCACCCTGAATTATTCATCAGTGTGAAATGAAAAAGCTCATGGATATTGAATATCCCCTCTGAAGTGGTGGCCAGCCTTGTTTTCTTTCCTTTTTTGCAGCTGAAAAGAGTAAAGAGTGGCAGATCTCATTGCGAGGGTTTTTTAAAAGGTTAACCGATGCCTTTACCTTGTTCACATATTTACTTTCTCGTCTGTGGCCGGCAAGGAGGGAGGAGGTAGCGAGAGACAGGGAAAGGCAGGGTTAAGAATGAGACTGAGGGAGAGCGCGGATGAAAAGCTCAGAAATGAAAACAGATAGGATGGTAACGCGTGTTCCTGTGGACAGTTTTTCTCGTGGAAGAACGTGAGGCGTGTCCACTTTCTTTTTGACGTGAAAAGTGCCCGCGGGTCGTTTGCGGCCGTCCCGATCGACCGGTTGTCATTCGTTTCCCCGCGCGGCCCGCCGTGTTCCTCCATTGTCCTTCTGCCTCGTCTTTTGTCCTGCGGTTTGATCTGCGGCCCGCGCTGCAGATCAATGCCACTGGGTGCCATTCGTTGTAGCCCGGCCGCCAACAAAAACAGCAGGGCCTCTCAGAACATCTCCCATGTGAGAACATAGAAAATGAGCTGCAAAGATAAGGGGGCTGAAATCCTTCAAGCTTCAGAGCTTTGTGTTGTATTTTTTATAGATATCTATATCTTTTGGATGTTGGATTGGCATTAGATTATTTCTGTGTCCACGTTTGCTGTTTTTTTTTTTGTGTGTAACGAGCTCGCTGAGTGCCGTTTCCCTGAAGGACCAAGACTTAAAAAAGGCCTACTTTGTGCCAGAGAGCAGATGCTAAGATAATGAATAAATAAAATAAATAAAAACTACTCGGGGGGGGGGGGCTCCTCCTCCTCCTCCTCCACTTCCTCCCCACTTTGTCTGTTGTACATGCTAATAGGATGCGGATTGTTTTATTCATTCAATAATATTTGAGGGAACGGTGCAGCACCGTAGACCGAGCCGCTCTCTCGTCGGCCATTATGTTTCTACCACCCTCTACCCTTTCGGTCATTACGGTCCATTTTCCTCCTTTCCCAGTTTCGACTGCAGCGTAAACAATTACCCAGGAATCCTTTTAAGAGTATTCCCAAAGACCAAATGTACCTGCAGGAAGCAGCCAGGGGCTTTACTGGCTTAACCTTTTCCAAAACTCTTCTTAACGGAGTCGTAATGACTGACAGTAGAGGAGGAAAAAACTATTTTATTTTCCGAGGACTGATTTGTCTTCCAGGAAACAGTTTCCACTTTTTTGAGAACATCTTGTTACTTTGAGGTAATTGTGCTTTAGCTTGAGCGAGGTGTGCCGGCTGATGGCACACAGGAAGCGGCGTAGCGTGAAGGTGTCGGGTGGGCCAGGTGTCGTATCGAGTGACCAAAAACTCCAGTTACAGTAGGTTTGGGGCTGGGGGTGAGTGAGGAATGGGGTCTGTGGTTCCAGGGGAAGTGTGAAATATCATCTGTCCTGGCGGAGGGAGCTGGATGAGTAGGTGGGTGGGAGTTTCTTTCCAGGGTTGGGTGGGGGTGGGGGGGCATATGATGATGACTGTAACTCTTCAGCAAAGTGAGCTTTAAAAGGCTGTAAGTGGACACCTCATAGTACGTGATGGCTGACTCCTGGCTGACAAGACCTCGCGACCCCGTTGTATTTATCATAATGGAGCACAGCTGGGCCGCAGCTTCGATGGGTTAATAGCCATGTGACAGCTCTGCTTGTGGGGGGGGGTTACTGTGTGTATGTGTGTGTGCATGCGTTTTATTTACCCGTGCACTCTGCTGAGTGGCACGCAGGGGCCGCACTCAGGAGGGTGGGACTCTCCGCTGCGTCTCGGCTCACGCTGCCAGGCCAGATGGCCCCCGTCACTGAAAGAGGAGGAGGAGGAGGAGCGATGGAAGGAAAACGGGAAAGGAGGGGAGCTCTGAGTCGCCCTCGACAGCGCCAGAGTGGCCCGTCCCCAGAGCCGCCACATCTGGAGACCACCTGCAGCTGGCTCGCCCCGCTTCCTTCGTCCTCGTCCCTTTCCCTCGCCCTCGCCTCACTCCTCACTCTTGTTTTTCCAGATGGGGGAGGTGACGGCAGTGGCAGCGGCCGAGTGTTTGGTCAGGCTGTGATTTGTGCCCATATTTCAGCAACTTTAGTGCGTCTCTGCCAGGGGAGGAGGAGGAGGAGGAGGAGGGAAGAGGGAAGAGGTGGCGGCGGCGGTGTTGATGGTGTGAAAGCATAGCAAAATATAACTTTATCCTATGACTGCACCAGCCTCCGAGAGTTATGGGTTTTGTTTTTGTTATATTTCTTCTTTTTTTAAATTCCTCCCTAAGTAAAATACCAGAGTGAGAATGTTCGCTTTTCTTCCCTTCACTGTTGCCGCCTCTGATCCAGAGGCCACAGAGGGGCTGTTCCTGCCCGGAAAATAAAGCCTGCCTGCCCTCCTTGGCTCCCCCAAATAAAATACTCTAATTTGCATTCCCATGCTGTAATTTTGACCTCCCCTCTCTCCGTTTCTCTCTCTCACTCTCTTTCTCTTTCACTATCTCTCTGTCCCTCATCCCTACATCTTTTCAGCCCGGGTCCTTGTGGTTCCGCTGGGATTGGAACGTGGGAGGGGAAGAGAGGAGGGGAGGCCGAGAAAACAAAAGCGGAGAGGCAGTGTTGACTCAGGGTTGTTATCTGGACTGCTGCTGAGGGGGTGGGGGCTCTTCGTGTGTGTGCGTACATGCCTGGAGGGGGGTTATTTACCCTGGCTGCTGCCACGGCAGGTGCCTCTCAGTGGATAAACCTGGGCCTCCTAAATAAACATTCACCGTGGGGAAATCAGACGTGCGTCGCCAAAACGCACGCCGCTGCCGCTCTCTTCCTCTTGTCACACCGAGGAACGTCCAGTCCATTGAGGGGCCAGCCGTCGTACTCCCAAAATCCCAAAAAGAGGTGTCAGGGAGCATAGAGGACAAAGACAAATCCCAGAAGGTGTTTTTCGGGGTAGCCGTGTCTTTACGTTGAGAGACTCCCCTGATGTTGTGGTCGTGTGCACATGCAGCCTGTTTCCTCAGAGGGTTCAGCTCTTAAACTAAGTTGGTGAGCGAGCAAACATGACCTTTGGCTAAGATTACATTGCATTATTCATACGCCGCGCATAAAGTGTGGAGTTTGCTGTCGGGAAGGAAGAGTTTCCCACTTGGCGTCCATGGGCGCTCGCAAACCGATAACATGTTTGCTCTTGTCTGAGTCGCTGGATAATCTGACCTCGATTCATTTCTCTGCGTCCCAGTGTGCAAAGCGTACGAGCCTGTGGTCACCTTGCAGGCCAAGCTTGCCGAGTCCGCCGTGTGGTTGGGCCCGGAGTGAGGTCGGATCGTGTTCCCGCCGCAAACTAACCACCCCAGAATTTGTTTGCGATCGGACCGAGACCGCTTCCAAGGGTGTTGTGGTTGTGTGGAGCACAATTGCTGCTCTCAGATCTGCACAAACAAACCGTACCAAAGGGAAATATTATGGACAAGCGTCAGAGTCTGCTCCACTCAACAGGTTTAGACATGGTGAGGTCACGGTGAGGACGCTTTCTGGGACAAGTGTCAGCAAGTCAAACTAAAAGTATATATATTTAGATACTCCGAGAGGAAGTAAGAGTTTTGTAATTTGGGTGAGCTGAGACTTCCTCTACAAAGTGCCCGAACATTGGCATGAAGGAAAATATATATCTTGACACTGGGTTTCAACCATAAAAAAAGTTACAAGAGCAGCACTGCAGCACAAGACAGATTTGAGAATGGGGAAAAAAATCCAAAGCATGAAAAAACCCTACTATAAAAGCAGACAGAAGATTTCTCTGGGGCGCAGCTGCTCCTGTGCTGAACCCCCCTCGCTGACCCGAGTCCAGCATCTGAAAAAGAAATGGACCCCTGAACCTCTGGTCATGATGCGGTCGGCCGAAGCCCCGTCTCCAGACGGCAGGTTGGCTCCTTCTGCCGCTCGCTTTCTAAAAAATCCCTTTAAGTGCTTTAAGGGGGATTTAACAGGCCTCTACATCCAGCAGCCAAGTTCCAGTGCTTACAGGAAAAGGGCGCTTACAGTATAATTAGGCCGGTTAAAGAAGAGGGCTCCCTCTCAACGGCAAATCCACACGGACCGTGAGGAGGCTCAGTCCATTTGTCGGGTCTTCCAGAGCATGACCGCTGTTCTTGATGTCTCACTGTGCTAAAGGTCAGGGCCGAGAGGAGTCGTGCGGCGGGAGGGAGATCGGGGAATTCTTCGACTCTGAATTAGAAATGAAAAATGGCACTATCACGCTTAGAAAAGAAAAAAATACTCTGGCTCTTTACCTGTGTCTGTAGTAACCCATATATATTAGTATTAAAATTTTCGTTGATTTTTTTTTTTTAATTATGGGAGACAAACGTTAACTGTATTTATCTGTAGCGGCTCGTACATCAGGCTGTGGTGTCCACTGGGCGTGTGCAGGCACAAACGTGTGCTCTCAAAGGCGTGGTTGTAGTTTTGGCACCAGCGACTGAGGGGCGAACAGATGTAGCCTTCAGTACTGGTGCAGACCCAAGCCTGGCTGCTCTACATCTGAAAGAGGAAGATTGTGTGTGTGTGTGTGTTGGGGGGGGGGGGGGGACAATCTGTTCTCATTAGTGTTTACTCGCCCGCTCCAAACGTGTAACAACATGCATGTCGACTGCTGGAGTCAGTAGCACGCACATATATATGTAAAGCTGTTTGTCTGCACCCGGCCTGTGGCTGCACGTAACCCCCCCCTTGGCTGGGCCACCCTCTCTGCCCAGATCCGGCTGGAGAGACGACCCGCAGAACTTCAGTTATCAAACCTGTGTTGACGAGAAGGAACGCAAATCCCCCCTCCCCCAAAAAAAGTCCCAAATCTTTCATTTTGTTTTCACATCCCACCTTCCCTTCCCACGAGTGAAATGACTTTCTGCAGTTACAATCAGAAGTCTCCTCACAAGTTGCCGCCCATATCAGAAGTGATGAAAAGTGAATCTTCTGTTTCCAAACAGTTTACTCATTAGTAAGTCCTTTGATTAATAAGAATAATTTCCCCACGATTAGTCATGGAATAACATAAAAACAGTCAGGTTTTTTCTGGATAAACTTTCATGTATTCACCCTCTCTGAGCCGAGGAATCCCACAAAGAACAGGGAGCGAGTCCCACCTGTGGACCCAGCAGCTGACATCATCGTCTGAACCGTCTTTGACCTGGGGAGTCACAGCTCGCTCATCAAATCAGCAGCGCCCTACCAGCATCGCAGTATGGCTCCGTCTTTAGCGGAGCTGTGATCTGCCACGTTCCATATTAACATATAGCTGTCAGTCGTCACCTCCGCCCCCCCACCCACGCCCCCGCCTCCTTCTGCACATCCTCTAATGTTATTGAAGAGAGAGAGATCAGAGGGGCAGCCGTATCCCCACACTCCATCAAGAGTGTGTGCGTGTGTGTGTGTGTGTGTGTCTGGCCGGCTGGCAGGAAGTGGGAGCCACTGCCTTTGATGGTCACACTCCCTCAGATGTGTCATCTCTGCAGACGGTGGCTCGACTGACACACACACACACACACACGTCTCCGCTCTGAAACAGCAGCCCTGATATGTCACGTAAACACACACACACACACGTAAAGTGGATACACACAATTATGCTGCAGAAAAAAAAGTGGCTTCACACAGGGATGGACACATCCACCCGCTCCATGAGCCATGAAAGCTGCCCGGCCCGTTCCACCTCTCCACTTTACTGTCAGCGATAATCGGTTCTGGCGTGTGACTGTGCCGGGCTCTTTGTCTATTTGGTCGCGCCTGTCATGCAGCCGGCGAGGTGTGTGTGTGTGTGTGTGTGTGTGTGTGTGTGTGTGTGTGTGTGTGTATGTGTGTTTTATATTCGTCATGAGTTTGCGTGCGCCTTGCTGTGCTCTGGCCACGCTGCAGAGTTTTTGAGGTGGCTCCTGTGACATTGTTATTCTAAACAGGGTGTTTTCAGCTGCTCGTCCTCGCAGTCATTCAGCGGGGTGATCTGTCAGTTTATGCCCCCCCCCACACACACACACAGAGACCCTAACCCCCCCCCTTCCCTCCGGGGACAAAACTGTGAACTTAACACACTCTGGCACTGATGACTTCTCCCTCCCTGATGCTGCGAAAAGCGGCCAAACTCCACAGCTGTAATGTTATTGCTGGAGTGGCTTGAATGTTGCATTGTTCGCCTGGTTAAGAGTGTGTTTGTGTGTGTGTTTGTGTGTGTGTGTGTGTGTGTTACATATTCGGAGGCAGGGAGGGAGGGGAGTGCGAGTGTGTATGTCACTATTCCAATCTCTTCCTGGTAACCCACAAAATGCCAGGGTGGGGTGAGGTTGTGTTTTTGTGTCAGTGTGTGTGTGTGTGTGTGTGTGTGGTTATGGTGGGGGTATTAAGGTCTAGATGAAAGTGGAAAAGCAGAGGTTGAAAGCAAATAATCGGGAGGGAGGGGGAGAGAGAGAGAGAGGTGAAGCTGGGACCAAGTGTGTGTGTGTGTGTGTGTGTGTGTCTGTGGGGGGGCAGGCATTCTTAAAACACTGTGGAGTCCAGATCAGAAATAAAACATAAAAAAGGGGAGAAGGAGGAGGAGGAGGAGGAGGAGGGAAAAAAGGGAGGAGGGATTGTGCTCAAGTGTGTTGTGTGTGTGTGTGTGTGTGTGTGTGTATAGGTGTGTATGTGTGCGTGCGCGCGCGCACGCGTGTCTGTGTGTGCGCAGATCCTATGAAGTGAACGCAGCCAGGGAGTAAAATATGCGAGCCCGGAGAGCTCAGCTCCGCATGTTCGAGCTGGCACTTTGGATTTTGACATTTTTATTATTTTTATTTTTTTTTATTTCTACTGCTGCGAGAGTTTTTTTTTCAGCTCCTCCTGGTTAATTATCAGCTCAAGACAAAGGCAGGAGAAAAAGAGCTAAAGAGAGAGAGAGACTTAGAGAGAGAGCGAGAGAGAGGCAGAGTGGAGAGATGTTGCGCAGCTAACAGCGGAGGAAGCAGCAGAGAGAGAGAGAGTTTCCAGCCATCGCGCTCCCCGACCGACCGCAGCCTTTTCTTCCTGGGAGATTAAAAATAAAGGACAAAAGCACCCCCCCTCCCCTCCTCGCCTTCTCCAACCCACCACCATCCGATCACCACGTCGCCGTGTGTGCATCTGTGCGCGCACATGCAAAGGACGCCGCGGGTGTATGTTGCTTCTCTCCCAGCCCCTCAGAGGCACGGACTCGAGGATGATGCAGCCGGGGGCTTAGTGAGAGCTTGCTCCGTTTAAAAAAAAAAAAACTAAAAAAACCTCCCCCTCGCCAACAGACCAAGAGGAGCAACTCCAGCGGAAGGGGGGGGGGGGGGGTTGAAGGAGTAGTGGTGGAGGAGGAGGAGGAGAAGCGAGAGGAAGGGGGGGGATACCCTCCTTGGATTATTGCGGAGGGTCTTCCACTTCTCCTTTTTTGTATTTTTTTCCCCTTCACCCCTCTCCGCTCGATCATCTTCAGCTTTTGCGGCGATGCGTAGTTTTTAAGCCCGAAGAATGTGGAGACAACATTTTCCAGGCAAGCAGCATGTTTCCTGTTTTCTTTTCTGGACATCTAATAAAGTCTGGCATGTGGGAGGTGGATGGGGAAGGGTGGGGGTGCGTGGATAAGAGGAGGGGAGAAGGAGAGGTGTGTGTGCGTGTGTGTGTGGCAGTGGTACGGTAGGCGATCCGTCCCAGCGGTGTTGTCGTTTTGAGGTCCGCCCGTCCTGCTGCACTTGGCTCCGTGCTTTCGCTTCCTCTGCGGTCTCGGGCTGCGAGCGCGCTCCGTAGCTCGGGGCAACGCCGGAGAATAAAAGAGCGGGAAAAGAGAGAGAGGGAGGGGAAGGGAGGGGAAGGGAGGGGAAGGGAGGACCAGCATGGCCGTGCCATGGATGCTGTTGACACCCGCTTTTGTCCCGCGGCGGAGTGCGGGGGCCGGCCCGCCCATGCACACACAGAGGGTACCATTTAAAACAGGCGTGCGCTCATTTTCTTGGCAGGGGATGGATTGGTGTGGCAGGCAGCCGGGTGGTGACAGGGGTGGGGCACTGGCAGAGCAGGACAAGTGGCCTTTGTGTGCTACTTTTTGGGGAAGCAAAGGGAGGGAAGGGCTGGGAGGAGGCGGCCAACAAAGGTTGCTTATACCCCCCCACCCCCGACTCACCCGCTCTCATCGACCACCGCAACTCATGCAGTGACCTCGCGCTGTCACAGCCAGATTAGGGTGTGTGTGTGTGTGTGTGTGTGTGTGTGTGTGTGTGTGTGTGTGTGTGTGTGTGTGAGAGAGAGGGAGGAAAGTAGTAAATGAGTAACTCGGCCTCAGTGGAGCAGGAGCACTCGCTCTGGCAGGGCGCCACATCAAAACGAGGCGAACTTCAGCGAAGGGCAACAAAGTGCAGTTTGACCCGATAGCACATCTGTGTGTGTTACCGAACGGGTCGCGTGCGGCTTCTTCTTCGTTTTTGTTGCTGCATCCATGCGAGTGTGTTCCCCGCTGGGTTTGCGTGTTCGTGCAGATCTCACTTACCCGCGACGCAGGACTGAGGTTTGGTAGCGTTTAACCAGAATCCGCTGTTCGAATCCATTTTGTAACCACAAAAGTTGTTCTGGCCTCCTCGCTTTCTGCGCTCTTCCATTCTTAAGTGACTTTTTCCACAATTAAGCACACATTAACTCGGGAACACTAACAAACATCATCAGATCGGGCGTCTGTTGTCGACCTGGACACAACTTTCAGATGTGGAGGGTTTTTTTCCTGTCTTCCTTCAGCAAATTATCTTTGGCTGAGCACAGATGCCAAATTGCAGGCAGTGCTCTGAGGCGGACGAGAGCCAAGTTTCAGTTCGGCCTTTGGGCGAGTCACTCGGAGACTTGTCATTAATTAGCTACAGCTGATCTCATCCGACGCCAGCGACGTTCGCCATCTCAAACGGCCAAAATTGGCATTCGGCGATGATTTATTATGAGGACCTGAGCTCAGCTGATTTTCGCCAACCTGAAACCTGATCCAAAGCGGAGCTGGCGTTCAGAACCAAACCTTACGTGCAGTGTCCATGCTGCAGATCTACAGTACAGTCGCCTCCCGTTTGACTGGGCCGTGTTTACGTCGGGGTTTGGGTCCAGTGTCACCACAGCGCTGCTCAGCTGTTGGCGGTCAGCAGCAGCAACAACACCCCCCCACACACACCGTCACCCACCCAGTCTTGTTGTCTAGAAGGAGCCACCTGCAAACAGCAGCTTGGAGTTGCTAGGTAACTGGTGGCGGCAGACGATGATAGTATGGCGGAGGGCTCGTCTCATCTCCTGTCGCCACTTCAGCGACTTCTCTTTCTCTTCTCTTCAGTTTTCTTTTCCACCACTTTCTGACCACAACAAAACTGCATTTCCCTGCCCCCCGCCCCCCCCCCCCAAAAAAAAAAACAACAAAAAACAAAAAAAACACCCTCCACTGGAGGCAACATAACACCAGCAGCAGGGGCCAGCGGTAGGAAGAGACTCCCCTCTCCCCTCACCACATAATGGAAACTCTGGCCTCATCTCCCGGCGCGGCTCTGCTGCGTCCCCGCTGCCAGACTCTGACTAAGTGTTGCTGGCTCGGGAAGCGCAGCCTCCCCAGCCCGGCCCGAGTTCTGGTTCCACACGTATTAGTCTACAGGAATGATTAGAATTAAAAATACTGATGACTGGGAGCAAAAACAAAAAAAGTCTTACTGCAGACCTACATTTCCAAAATAATTTCCGTTGTGACCCAGTTCTCATTTTTGATGACTGTTGTGAGTTCGAGTCGAGCGGTCTGTTTATAGACTGCTCACTGAGCTCACCACCTTTTTTTTATTACAGGGACTTGAAAAGATTTTAGTAACACAATCTCTAGCAGTAATGGATACCAGTTTTTTAAAACGTAATTTCAAGGCGCGCTTTCATCATCTTGAAACCCATGTGATGAATTTCAGCGAGTAGCGAGGATTCCTTTTGGAATCATCACTTTGTGCTTTCATTCCATTACGAGCGCACAGCTTTCATTAGTGTGTGATTCACGGCCTTACTTACTGTACGTTTTTGTCGCGTTAGATGAATAATGAACATGTAGCAACAGAAAGTTAGCACTGCAAACTTCAATAAGCAGAGATTTGTTGAAGGCTTGAGTTGACATTTTAGAGACCGTGCAATTGATTGATGAAGATTTTGTTCTTTTTTTAAAATAATTCGTGGATAAATCGCTTGTGGTGGAAATCGTCTGTTGTGCAGCCCCAGATCTGACGGAGTGTGTCATTACACAGACCCAGCATGGGGTGTGTATGTGTATGTGTGCTTGTGTGTGAACATTTGTCACATGCATTTATTCCTTTGGCAGGTGAACCCATGACAGCAGCTGCCTCCCCCTCCCCGGTGAAAATGTACTCGTCCCAAATCATCAAACACACACACACACACACACACACACACACACACACACACACGCGCGCGCACACACACACATTCGCAGCCTGGCAACAGTGAAGCAACAAGCAGAGGAAGCAAGAGCACAGAGGAAAGGAAATGGGGGGGGATTAATTAATGGAGGAGTGAAATTAAGAGCACTCTGCCTCCTGTGGTTCTGCCATGACCCCCCCCACACACACACACACACCTTCCTTCAGTGTGCAGTGCCATTTAAACAAGAGGGCCGAGGCTCGTCAAAAAGCCTTTACATTCAATCTAAATCTGGCCTAAACTTGCTTGAAAAGTAAATGTCTCTTGTCGCATGTTGAGGCTATATTTCAAAATGTAGTTAGGAATGTAATACTATATAAATCCTGTTGAAACCATAGTTATATATAATGTAGATGTCTTAAATTAGTTTTACTTTTCAACCAATCTTAGCTCATTTAGAAGCCACTTATTTTCTGAAAAGTGTATGAAAATGGCTCCTGACCTACGTTAGTATAAACCAAGACAACACAAAGACATTCTGACAATATCGCCATGCATTAAATTTCACATTTCCGCACACGATGTGATCATCGATGTGAAATATAGAGAGGACAGGTGCTGAGAGCGGTGTCACGCACACGTCACTTGTCAGAACTGGATGTGGCGGCATTTGTGCAGCCGACAGACAGACGACCCAGCGGTTCCGGTTGAGTCCGGGCTGATGCCGCGCGCTGTCAGTTTACCACGGGGGGAGTTGTTGCCTGTCACCTCCTTGTTTCCCCTCCCTGCATAAATCATCTCCTCTCCATCAAAATCAGCAGAGTGAGAATCAATCTGTCACACAGGAGCACGCACACACACTCCAGGTTCTTGGAAAGCCGGAACGACAGGGAATGATAGAAAAGAGAGAGATGGAATGACAGTGGAGGTGAAAGGATGACAGGGAGAGGACGGGCGGTGATTACTAAAAGACAGCTGAGGAATGATCGCAGAGGCAGGTGAAGAAGTTTACGTGAAAAGAGAGATAAAGGACGGCGAGGCAGATACACGGCGAGCGAACGGAGATACAGAGCAGGCAGACGGGAGGAGCTGTCAGGAGATGCTATCGTGCGGTGAGAGATCTGGGGGAACGCAACGCCGCAGACGACGCGGCGGTGAAATGTAACAGAATCGGTGCAGATCGAGAGAGCGAGAGACTGAAAGGTCAGGGAGACGGGAGAGAAGCGCGGCGGCTGATTCACGGAGTCGAGTCTGTCGAACGCGTTGCCTGAGGGTTGGACGCGGCCTGCCAGCCGCCTCTCTCACCTGCACGTCCACCGCCGTCTCTATCATCCGTGACGTTCGGGGAACTACAGGTTAGAGTGAAGCGGGGGAGGAGGTTACAGGTGTTGTGGGTCTTCTCCGTGACACAGCCCAGCAAAGCATGATTTTTTTTTTTTCTTTACCTTTGACTGAAATGAGTCTGTGATGTCAAAGAGGTGGCTGCACCGTGTCAAAATATGAAACCGACATAGACACGGCTGGATCAAAATATTGTTTTCATTATTGATTAATCAGTGTATTACTGTGGATTAACTCCTTTCTCTAGAAAAATGGAAAAAGCTCAACGTGTTGACTTAAGTAATCAATAATATTTGTATATACATTAAATTTTACAGTCATATGAAACAGCGGGGAAGCATCCTGGTGCTTGAGGAGCAGGAACCCGTGAAAGTTGTTGGTGTTTTTGTGTGATCGACAATCTCTGTTGTTCAGTTTATCATTTTGTGACGTGCGCCGTCTCAGGTGCAGCCATGTATTGATGGTCTGAGCACACACTCCCAGCACCCCCCCCAGCCAGTTTGGCGCCACGGCCTCAGCCATCGCCACCCTGTCTTTACAAGCTGCCGCCGTTAATATTCAACGAGCTGTCAGCTGCAGATGTGGCGCAGACGGACAAGTCGCCATGCCTCACCCCTTCCCGCCGACGTGTCATCCGCCTTGAGGCGGGGAGTGTGATGAGTTGGCATGGAAGCGCTGATGGTGGTGGGCTGTGGGTGAGGGGGGAGACGGGGGAGGCGGCTCTCTGTCTGTCTGAGAGTGAGGAGGATACGTGTTTCGCGCCTCTGACCTCAACTCTCGGCGCAGATGCCCGCGGTGCCAAAAATAAAGTGCATTAAAACTGGCAGCGAAAGCCTGTTAAGTGATCACCATGACAACAAGCGGAAGGCACGGGGGAGACGACACCTCCGCTCCGGTTCCCCCCCCAGCCCGAGAGGCTGCACGGCTGGACTGCTCGCTTTCTGTCAGCCTGGCTTTCTGTGCCCGTCTCCTGTCGTTTATTTGTTTCTCTCTCTCTCTCCTTTCATCCTCCTCTTCTTCTCCTCTGATGTGTCTCCTGGGAGCTCTTCAGACTAACAGGCGACGTTTAGTCTGTTTTTATGCTTGCTCGTTTTACATTTTAATTTCACTCCTCTCCCTCCGTCTCGCCGTGTCCCTCCCTCCCCCTCCCACCTGTTTGTTTTCCCGCTGTGTGTGTTGCAGCCCATTTCTGCAACGGCCATGCGCAACTTTCCAATCTCCTAATCTCACCTTTATCTGCCTTAATCAGCCTCCTCCGCCGCTGTAATCCCACAGAGCGCGTCTCTAACGAGGCCCACCTCCGCCTCCCCTCCCTCCAGCCCTGCTCCTTATCTCGGCCCTGCGCATCTGACGTCATCCTAATCTTTAGGATAAGTTTTAAGAGTGCACAAATGCGCCCACCTGCATGCCACTCACACATGCACAGAGTGAGGTCACACTTTGGGATCTAGATATGGATCTTTGCAGTAAAACCAGAGGAGAGCAAGAAAACAGTAGATAAGAAGGTGATGTCACACAGGAACATCCGTAGGGGATGTTGCTGCTGCAGCATGTCCGGAGTGAAGTGACCTTTGGCTTGTTTTGTCAGCTTGGATGGATTCATAGCTGGTTGGCTACATGTACAGATCATGACCTGTGCAGTGGGAGGGGGCTAGCACTCGGTGGAGAATGGCGGCTTTTCCGCTCAGGTCCATCCGTCCGCGGGCTGAGCCGCTCATAGGCGGCATGAATATTGATGTCCCGCACTTGTTAGTGTTGTACGAAGCAGGGCTGGTAATTGACTGTCTTCTCAAGGTGACACGTCTTCTTCGGGGGCGACGCGTGCGAAGGTCAGCCCGCCAGGGAGCTGGGCTCTTCTCGGCTCTCTCCGCTTTTAAGTGAGAAGAGCAGCGAGAGGAAAAGGAAGGAGAAAACAGAGACAAAACCCAGAGATTGGGTTTTGCAGCGTGCGCTCTGTCGAGTGTGCTGATGTGCAGATGTGAGTTGTTTGCTTGTAGTGTTTTTCTCCAGCGCTCTCCCTTTCAGTGATACATGGCTCTTTTGAGGCAGGGCAGCAGTGAAACTCATTTCTGAAGGTGGAGCTTTTTCTCTCTGTTTCTGCACCACAGCTGCTGGTTCCACTCACTCTGACACAAATGTAGGATCCTCTCCTTTGAACGAGGAAATGGGAACAACCATGCATGCTGGTGCACAGTTGTCATGTGCACAGGCGAGGGAATGTGTTCCTCTGGGTATGATAGAGTGCGTGTATGTGTAACACCTGCATGTGGCGTATCGTATGTGATTATCCACTTGTATTCACATGTCTGTGTACATGAGGCCTTCTGTATGTGATGTGATTGTTGGACCATGAGGCAGAGAGGATTCCTATACATGAGGCTGCGGTCTAATCCAGTCTTGAGTAGACACATTGATTTATTGAGCAACGCTTGTTAGTCCGGCGAGGCGCTGCTTTTCCACTATATCTTAATCTGACCATGTGTGTACCTGTGCGTGTGCCTTCAGTTTACGTGTCAGAGTGATAACTGCCTCTGAAATTCCTTTTCATGGAATAAAAAAACCTCTAAATAAAATAATCTCACTCTCCTTCTCTATCCGTCTCCAGGTATTCGGCCCCAAATCATGAACGGGCCAATGCATCCGCGCCCCCTAGTGGCGCTGCTGGATGGGCGCGACTGCACCGTGGAGATGCCCATCCTTAAAGACTTGGCCACCGTGGCGTTCTGTGACGCCCAGTCCACACAGGAGATACACGAGAAGGTAGAGAGCATTCAGAGTTCACGCACACACACACACACACACACACACACAAACACACATACACAATGCACACTTTTGCATGACGCCACATCAGGACAGCAGATGGAGAGATGGAGCCTGCCACTCACTCATGTCTGCCTCTTTCTTTTCCTATCACAGCGCTGATATGCGAGGCGAGTTAAATTGGCCCTGTATGCACTCGCCAGTTAAAATATAGCTGCTTCATTATGATTTAATGTCACTTTGTGGCACGGAGCGGTGCCTATATCAGGGGCATTGTTCTAATAGAGAGTCTTGTATGGCGGGGATGCAGTGTAATTACATTGGCTTGTAGAGGCTCTTTATTGCTTTTTATGCAGCGCTATGGCTGCAAAACAATATATGGCCACAGAGATGGGTATCACCGAAGTGCTATCTCTCCATCTGCAGACGGAGCGTGAGCCGCTACATCTTTCTTCTCGCTGTTTTTATGAAAATGGGACATATTAAAAACCAGGCATTTGCATAGAGATCAATTCAATCAAAGACCTTGGGCGGTGAGGAGAAAGGGGGAGCGGGTAGCTTTTTGTTTGTTTTAACACTGCCTTATCAGGAAAAACATGATTGTAATGTTCCCCTTGCCACCATATTCAGCAGTTCACAGTAATAACTCGCAGCCCAGATACCCAGAGGGGAGGTGTAGATTGAAAATGTCCAATCTCTTCTTTCGGCAGCGACGATGAGTTCAGTGTGATGTTGTCAGGGCAGACACCCGCTGCAACGCTCTCCTCCATCCACGCCAGACAACACAGTCTCATAGTCTCATGGGAAAGACTGGTCAAGGGTGGCGTATGAAAGTGGCCTGAGGTTATGGCAGGTCTTCCACCCACTAATCCCTTATTTCTCGAGTGAAAGGGGCGCCATGCAAGACACAGAATACTGATTCAGACTGAGTTACATGCCACCACTGCGCCCCCAGCATCATCATCCAAGGTCAATGATTCCTCCTCTTCCTCAGTCATTGTGTCTCATAGTCACGTGTGGCTTGTCAAAGTTGGATGATAGCCCATATGGCATAGTGTCAACATTACATTGGCCTTACACTGTACACTGTTCATCTAGTGGTGTTTTTCAAGCTTAGGGCTGCAGCTAATGACTGTTCACATAAGCAAATGATCCACTGGTATTTTGTATAATACAGTGGTTTGTCTATGAAATGTCAAACTAATTAAATAGCTGCTTTTATCCACTCTACAAGCCCAAACACAATGATTTACAATGTACTGTGATGGAACCATGAATGGCAGCAAATCCTCACATTTAAAAAAACATTTCTGTGCTTAAAAGTGTAAAAACTATGACTATGGGTTCACACTTGTGTGAACCCATAGTCATGTTACAAAGGATCACAGGTTCCTCTTGATAACATGCAGCGCTTTATTGTGTTGTAGTAGCAGGTTTTTTTCCCAGTGTTTAATGCTTTTTATGGATCATTTAACGTGCTGTTTAGGCCACGTCATGGCCTTGGTCACAGCCAACATGGTGCTAAATAGCACAAAAAATTTCGAACAGCACATCCTCCCTGCTGCTCACTAGTGGGATGATTTCATAGCCATAAAATCCCTCCCCAGTAATCCACAGAGTCAAACACATGCAAACTGTGCAGAACGAGTACCACCACACTGAAACTGCTTTGCAACAGTATACCCCCCCGTCTCTTTCACGCTCACCCAGGCCACAAGGGGAGTTCTCGCTGCCATCTGAAGAAAAGCCCAGGCATCATCCACAATGATAGATGTTAAAAGCAATACTGCTTTGGTTACAGTGAAGAGGGGGTTATAGATTAGGTCAGAGTTTCCATTAAAATAAACTGCATTTAGTCGATTTCCCCTAAGGTAAAAGAAAATTAACCTCACTGCTTTTGCTGAAAGACTCCTTCAGCTCAAAAACAGCACTAGACCTTCAGGCTTAGCCCAGAGGGAGAGGATTTTGTGTGTGTGCGGGTGCGCATTTCGACTGGATGCGTGTGTGCAAGGAGTGTTTTAACCTTGAACTGGTATCTGGAAGGCCCTGGCCAGAACACGGCTCCAATAAAAGCAGTATGGAAATTCAGAGCTAATCTGCTAATCACAGGAAGGCTAATGGAGTTTGGCCGGAGGTGAATGCAGAGCTGTTATTTGGGTGCTCACAGGGGCTGTGGCTTATGCTGAGGGGGACTGAATCACAGGCCAGGTCACCTTGTCCATGTCAAGTGGCAGAGGAGCATTTTGTTTTTACCCAGAGACGATTGTTTCTCTTGACGAGCTTTTCAAAACCAAGAAGGGTTAATTAACAGGAAATCTAAAAAACCTGTTAATGGATTTCATCTAAATTTAGAGGCAAGACAGTTCAAGAATGTGCTAAACTCCTAAACTATGACATGCTGAAACATTTTTCCTCTGGATCACTCGATCGAAGATGAAAGAAGAAGTGTAGTCCATGTCCACATCTGCCTGGACAGATTTGGTTGATTGAAGATTTGTTTGAAAAACAGAAATACAGTTCGCAGTTTTCTGGCTCTTATGAATTTGTTTGGCTTGTTTTTGTTATGTTTCCTGAATTCTGATATAGATACATTTTAATGCCAGATGTACTTGAACCACAACATGATGTCATATCTTAAGGTTTACCCAGCGATCAGTTTCTGCCCTGATCTCTCAGTTGTCCGGATCTTTTGTCCATGAACACCCTCAGGGTCTGAGTGCAATTGTGATGACTGTGCAGGGCTGCAGCCCCTCCTGAGACAATATAATGACTTGTTTCCACTTCTAGCCTATAAAAGCACAGTTTGTCAATGCTGCTCTTGGCCATGTGATGTCTGTAGTTCCCCTTGCTGTTATAAACGTTTTTCTTCAAATGTCCAAAGTCATGCAGGACATGTGATTTTCATGGCTCCTCTTGAAGGAATGTGATCTTGTGATTGTCATTGGTTCTTATGAACACAAATGGGCAAATAGCCATGTTCCATAGTCTGCATGAATGAATGAACAAAATGATCAACGAAAGAAAGACAATTAGTAAAAAAACCCAACTTGCTTCACATTCAGTTTTTACACTGACTTTATGAATGCCTTGTGTCTGTAGGTGCTCAATGAGGCAGTGGGAGCCATGATGTACCACACCATCACCCTGACCAGAGAGGACCTGGAAAAGTTCAAAGCTCTGCGCATCATCATCCGCATTGGCAGTGGCTACGACAACATCGACATCAAGGCTGCTGGAGAGCTGGGTATGAAGTTACTCTGAAAACATTCCTTGCTAGAACATAACCAGTATTAAGTGCATAGTATTACAGAATAAGAAAAATGTTTTCTGTCCAGAGATGACCATGCTGTTACTCTGAGTAATCTGAGTGGGTTTTAAAAATGTAAAAAAGAGTCAAAAACTGGTATGTCATGAAAACTCAAAAAAACGCCATTAAAAATGTCAAAACATGTCAAAACGTGCCACAAAACATCAGAGACTACTGTTTTATTAACACTCCATAGCATCTTGGGTGTTAAAATATTGCAAAAAACGTCAAAAACTGGTATGTCATGAAAACTCAAAAAAACGAATGTCGAAAAGCTTCAAAAAATGTCAAAATTTAAAATTGCCTGAAAATGCCACAAAACATCAAAGACTACTGTTTTATTAACACTCCATAGCATTTCGGGTGTTGAAATTGCAAAAACCATCAAAAACTGGTATGTCATGAAAACTCAAAAAAAACGACATACTATACTATGTCGAAAAACTTCAAAAAATGTCAAAATTTTAAATTGCCTGAAAATGCCACAAAACATCAAAGACTACTGTTTTATTAACACTCCATAGCATTTCGGGTGTTAAAATTGCAAAAAACGTCAAAAACTGGTATGTCATGAAAACTCAAAAAACGACATACTATACTATGTCGAAAAACTTCAAAAAATGTCAAAATTTAAAATTGCCTGAAAATGCCACAAAACATCAAAGACTACTGTTTTATTAACACTCCATAGCATTTCGGGTGTTAAAATTGCAAAAAACGTCAAAAACTGGTATGTCATGAAAACTCAAAAAAACGACATACTATACTATGTCAAAAAACTTCAAAAA